>JAZDUA010000559.1:600000-981863 GCA_038098605.1 Gryllus longicercus | reverse complement strand
CTTTCTCTCTCTTTCTTTCTCTCTCTTTCTTTCTCTCTCTTTCTTTCTTTCATTCTTTCTTTCTCTCTCTTTCTTTCTTTCATTCTTTCTTTCTCTTTCTTTCTTTCTTTCTTTCTTTCTCTCTCTTTCGTTCTTTCTCTTTTTTCGTTCTTTCTCTCTTTCGTTCTTTCTCTCTCTTTCGTTCTTTCTCTCTCTTTCGTTCTTTCTCTCTCTTTCGTTCTTTCTCTCTCTCTCTCATTCTTTCTTTCTCTCTCATTCTTTCTTTCTCTCCCTTTCTTTCTCTCTCACTCTCTCTCTCTCTCTCTCTCTCTCTTACATGCACAGGGGACCGTTCTTGTCGTTAAAGGCAAGTAAATAATTAAACTTAAGTAAACACAGCTAAGCACAAGTAAATAAAGAAAATAAAAAAGATATCTCTTCTGAGACCACGTTCACGTAGGCTATTCACTGCTAAGTACTGTGATCCACTACATCAGTACTAATCTAAATAAAATCATGCATTTCAATCATGCGATTACTCACTGGAAAAGTAAGTCATCTCGTAAATTATTGTTCACTGACACTGGTTTTTAGTGTCCCAGCATGCGGTGGTTCTGAATGGTACTCTGTGACGCCTGCCTTTCCGTTTAAATAACATTTAAATTGAATACCAGCAATTATAGCCTCGGATGGGGATGTAACAGACATCAAATTAATTTCCCGCTACCAAGCGGAGAGGGAATGAAGGCTGAATTAAGGTCGTTTGCCTGTTGTGCGTGTAATAGCACTGCAAGTGACATGCTAGATATCGGCACTAGCTGTTGTCCAGTCGGCCATTTGATTCGATATTTTCCTTTAACTAGATTTACCAGCACTGTTCCGGACAGAATTTAGAAATGACCCACGGCCACTTCTATTCCATGCCATCGCAAGCTTAGCCACGCTATCTATACACCCTACGTATATTCATTCCTCTTTAAGGCTATTATTCAAGAAGATACATAGTTTATCGATTAATTGTTTTACGCAGCGTTCAACCATCGGCCAGAAAGCACTGCGTTGCCGAGGTGGGTGCCGCAGCACCCCTTTACGCCAGTCGGACGCTGCAAAGCACGGAAAAGAGTTCCAAGACGCGCGCGCGACGCTGTCCACCAGCGCCCGCCTTCAAAACGGCGTGCGTGAGCGGCCAACCGCATTCCGTCTTACACGCGGCTCCTCATTGGTGGGATGTAACGTCATACCAACTGGCTACAACTATTAATAGCAAGGATGAAATTGACATACAATCTAGACTTTCACAGCTGGTTTCTACATAATTAGAACGTACGGAGACTGGTCCATACGTTTCAAATGCAACTGTGGCAGGCATTATCAGTGGCGTTTCTGGCAGAAGCGAAGTGTTGTTCTTGGCAGCACCGCGTTGACTGACGCTCCTGCGGCTTTGGAACCCGTATTTATGGTGACGGGCGAGCTTCGCGCGTTTACACCTGATTGGGTAAGCGGCGCGACGCGGAGCGTCAGCGACGCTCGCGCATGATTGGTCCACGTCAGCGGTACTGGTTGGCTACCGAATTTTGGTGTTACGGAGTGCTGGGTACTATGTACTCTTTATGTTTTCACCTTCTTTTGGTTGAAATTGTTTATGTGTTTGTAAATCTCGATGGCATCCATTTAGAGTTTCTCGTAGTGGTGTGTGTGATGGTGGAGAGAACATCCGTCGCTTCAAAGCGCATGTCGTGTCCGCGTCCCGACAGCGCATGATCGGCGACTGCTGACATATCTGCATGTCCTAGCCGTCAGTTCCTTTTGCGTTCTTTTATACCAGTATTGAAACTTCTCTCTATCGTACTTATGTATACGGAACCGCAAGAGCAAGGAATTCTGTACACTCCGGCTAGAGACATGCGGCCCTGGGGCTTTGGCTGAGTGTAATATGGTTCGGATTTGTTGGGTACGTTTAAAGATTGTTCAAATCCTGTGTCTTCTTAACAGACTTCCTTTGCGGTCCGTTACTTTCTTCACTTAGGGCAGAAAATCTGTACCGAGTATTGTATCTTCTGTATGGGTTTGTTCAACTGTCTTCCTCTTCGGGTGTAGAGATCGTCTTACTTCGCTCGGCTTGTAACCGTAGGCTTGTAATGCCTTCTCAATGTGTTGTAGTTTCTCGGGTGAGTGGTCAGGTTCGAAAATGCGTTTAGCCCAGTCGTAAAGGGTTTTAATCATAGCGCGTTTTTGGCTGGAATGATGATTTGAGTTTTTGTGTAAATAAAGATTCGTGTAACTTTATGTCCATCTGGATTTCTGTTGCAACAAGTGACTATATAAAGAAAGTTCAGACTGCATTATAAATTTGTTTACAAGTCATTTAGCAAGTTTCTGTGTTCAACACAGCCTGTATCACGTACGTATATACAAATGGCATACAGCAGCAGAAATTACATTTCATTAATTTCAATTTCAAGTGAAATCACTGAACTTGGCTATTTCCAACGTCTGGATGTGTAAACATTAATCTTTTACGGGCATTATTGCACAATGTTGTAATGTACCATTAGTTCTTGTATATTTTTTTCTCGTTGCGAATGTTATTTACTTACTTTTGCTCAAATATTCTTGTGTGTAGTAAATTACTTCTCTAATTACATTGTGTAGTAATAATCCCGTTTTGTGGGGCCTTAGTACCGAAAAATCTATTGACGGCAAAACGCCCATCCATGCGTCCATATGACCGTCCGTTCGTCCATCCCCTGTCCGAGGTCAACGCTAGCGCCTAAGCCGTTCTGATTAGAGTGGTAACCGTAGCTTTTTTAAATTCAGGTCAATTATAATTGATAGTAAAGGTGGCATTTGCCCCTGACGGGGCAACACTCATGGCGATGCTGTATGGCAAATTGCCTATATAGTTGGTGCCACTTACATCAACCTTATCTCCAAGCAGACAAAGGCCTTTTCAATTTTTTGAGGTTATGTGAAAAATCTGATAAGATGAAGTTAAATGGGCTTCATATTCGGTTTCAGCGACCCCCAAAATATATAGGTCAGATGGTCTGACCCCCCAGTTAGAAATATCTTTCATGTTCTATATTTTTTAAGGTTATGTCAAAACGCTTATGAGATGTAGTAAAATGGACCCCGAATTATGATTTATCGACCCCAAAAAATATATCGAAAACATGGTCTGATCCCCTACACGAACACAATTTTTGATGTTACTGTAATTGTTCAAATTATCGTTCTCCAAGGTATGGCGGAAGTAATTTCCACAAAGGGGACGATGAGATATAATTGCCAAAGTCTGTAGCAGATTTGCCTTTCCAGTAGCTGTTTTACACGAAAGTGAGTAATTTGTCCATTCTTGCCAAAAGCCCTCCTTTCTTATGTATTCATAATTTAACTTGTACGTAAATATAGTTTAGGTATCCCAGAATGGAAAAAAAATGTGTACAGAATACACACCTCCCCATAGCACGTCACACAAGTTTGTATCTATTTGGACGACCAATAAATGAAATGAAGAAAATTAGACTTAAAATACTACAAAAGTTTCTAAACTACGCTGTAGTAAACACTTATGAATATTGTCATAACAGTTCAAACAAAAATCACATTCAAACATTAAATACGATTTTCAACTTCCTAAACTATTGAAACCATAAAAAGAAATAAAGTCATCTGTACAATTCTGAGATCCACGAGTTAATATTACAGTTAAGAAAACATCTATCATAACTTTTTCGAAAAAATTAAAAGAATTGTCTAATGTAAAAATAAAATATGAAAATTAAAATACAACTCGCTCAGAATCCAATGGAATCGTTAACTATGAAACCACACCAAATTAAGTAAATAAATTTCTAATTTTAATCTGTAAAGCTTATAATCATGCCTACAGGTGTTCCAAAGACGTTAAAATATTTATAAGAATATTAAACGACTGTTTGCAACAAACAATAATAACGATAATTAGATCTGTATAATTCAATTTCACAATGGTTCATGAAAACGTAGATTGTAAAAATACAAGTTTACCAACACAATTATTGCACGTGAAGGCAGAAAACAATTTAAAAAATACACACGAAATGATTTTTTCGCGCTTTCCTACAGAACACGTCAATTTGAAAGTTTCAAAATACAATTTCCGGAATGCTCGTTTTTAATTTCAAGAAGCTTCTCCCGTACTGTAATAATTATCATTATGAACAACTTACAATTTACTACCAATATCACAAATTCATTAAAGGGTCAATCGAAACGGGCTGAAAAGGCTAAAAGCTTAGATGGAAAATTATGAACAGAAGTTATAAATAATTGTCTCTACCTTGTCACCTTTTTGGGCAAAACATCATCCTAAGAACCTGTTCAAAGAATGTTGCCTCGGTAGCTCAGTGATTAGAGGAACAGGTCTTAAACCAGGAAACCTGGATTTGAATCCCGGTTTGGGTGACAATTCTTTGAACAAATTTAAGAAGTTATAAATTAATTTAAAGATGTGCAAATTTTCTTTTTATGGGTTTTATGATGTACTTGCAGATATGCAAGTACGAGTTCCTTGGCTACTTATTATTTTCCACCAATTTCAGTATATTGTGATGAAATATTTTAATTGTCATATTTATTCTATTGAAAACATAAGTACTACTTATTTTTTTAAAATTTGATGAGAATAATTTTGTTGACATTCTTTCAGTAAAAAGCTGTATAACATATTGAGCAGGGTTTCCCTCTTTTTAAATATACTACCAGTTACGAGTATTGCTGTTTTTTGTATTGCAATGCGTTACATCGTATATAAAGTTATCAGTTTTCCAAAGAAGTATAAACATACTTCAAAATGACAACTATTCGAACGGATTTGCGACACTGATGAATACCATATAGGAGAACTGTAAAACAGGCCGGAATTTTGTTTCGACAAGATTATTTTATAAAATGCACATTCAGTTTAACCACCCCGATGTGTAATGTTGCAGAGAGTTTACATATTTAAACAGAATATGTGGTATTAAATTTAACACGAGTGTTTTTACTTTGCAACACACTTTTGTAAGAACCAAGGATGCACTCATACCGTACCATAAAAATATCGATAAAATTCATAAAATGATTCCAGAAGAACAATCACTTCGAAATGGACACAATGAAGGGATCAGTAAAAAATTACATTTAGTACACTCTTTAAAGACTACTTACGTTAAACGGGAATTAATTAAGAATTTCAACACAGTTACAAATTTCCAACTCGGAAATTTCTAAGCGGCGGACAAACAGCCAGTGTTAGCGCTAGTTAGAACAGTAAACATCGTTAGTCTCCTTCACAGCTTACATCTCAGGCGCCAAGTCGTATAAGGAAGGCCACTCTGTCGCTGCAAAGTCTAGAAGTTGTACGCAGCAGGACTCGGGAACGTTACAACGAAAAGAAAAAAGGAGAAAAACAAGACTGAGGAAAAATAAATATCGGTGTCATTTCGCTAAGTGATCGACCGCCGTCACGTCCAGGTAAGTTTTGTCCTGCGTCAGGAAAGGACGATCTCTGGACGCAGGGGAGGAGCAAAACGTACGGCTTATCCCGTCACGTGGAGCACCGTAGGCGGTAGCCGTGCAGTAGTGTGGTTCATCTAAGGTCTGGTTCAACCCTAAAGCTCCTCGAAACATCTCTGAAGATTCCTCGTGACGTTACAAGGCAGTTACCCAGAAAATTCAATAAAAAACAACGGCAGCGGTGATAATTTAAAAAAGTAATAAAACATTAAAATAGCGGATAACAGCATTATCATAGGTAATACCACGATAGCTTTAGAAATTGTCGATTAATCTCTGATTTGCGAAGCGAGGAGAGGATTTATCTGAGAAATTTCTAAAGCACGAGTAGTATTTAATACGACTGTTTCACATATGAACTTACGTCCAACAGTTCCAAAGAGCGCCAAATATTAAAATTAACTAAAAGCATGTTAAAATCAAAGATGTTATGCTATAGTACATTCAAGGTTTATCGCACATAACACAGCGATCGACACATACTAATATACACATACACATACTAAGATACAGCAGCCGCAGCTTATTATTGACCAGTATAAAAGGGCGGAAAAATTGGATAGAAAAAGCGATATTTTTTAATACAAGGCCCCCGATAGGGGCATTTAATATTCATAATTAAAAAAAATATTGGTTTTCATTTCACGAGTGGATTGTGATTGTAAGGTTCGCATTCATCGTTTTTCTGGTGACATTTAAAGCAATAATATTTATATAAAATATTTAAGCTGTACCTACATAAAAAATTAATACTTTAAGGAATTCGGAATGGCATCTACGTTGAGGCGATCTACTATAACGGTCCAGCGTATTTGCAGTGACTTGTGTGCAGCAAGTAATTTGGCGACGTGCGTGCAAGTAATTTTCAAGAAAACGATAAATCGAGAAAAATAGATCCCTTGGACTTTATTTGTAATTTCTGTTGTTTCAAGTTGAAAATTTTGATAATAAAAAAAAAAATCAACGATGAAAAATTCTCACTTTTGTTTGTTTACTGCCACTTACGTGAAGCGATCTTTAAAAATGTGTCATCTCACCTTCTAAAAATTACAATCTACCAAATTACATGACAAGCCTTCACCATGAATATATTTTTTGAAGGGTGATCAAACAATAGTGTCCGGTGAAACAAACACGGCATTAGAGCTCTGGAATACATTCTACTGTGCGCACTACCCAGACCATCAACATTCAGATTGGCAGAGGGGGTTCAGGGCCACCACTAACGTCACGGCAGTGGCCAGGATGTTCTGAGGTTGGAGTCTCCACGGGGGCAGGGTTTTCGACACTAACTAGACAGGTTGAGCGAATTCAGCGGCTTTTGGGAGGAGAATTCTCGCGGTCGTCTGCTCTGCACACCAGGCGAATAGCGGATCTACCTCCTAAAAAAAGGGGCCCCGATCACACGTGATCATTCCTTCTCCCTCCTTGCTGTATCCTCACCCCTTACTCACACTTACTTTTACACACACAACATTACCACACATATCGATAGACCAATCGGGAACTTGGAGAACTTGCCCCGTTAGTGCGAGATCCTTGAATGAAGGAAGCCCGACGCGTAGTTCCACGCAAAAGTGTAAGCCAAGCCGACGTGTAGGTTGGAGCTGGATCTCGTCATCCAGCCCGGAAAGGACATTGTTACCTCTCGAGATAAAAACGCACGTTCGCAAGTACGAAAAAATCAATCAACCATCTTTATTTGCTCTGACATCAGCTCCGCTCGTCCGACGAAAATACAGTTAATGTGATAAGAGTATTGAAACAATAGTAAATAGAAATGCCACTCTTCTGAGTGAGATGATAATTGTAATAATGTCTGCCAATTTTCTTTGTGCTTTAGAATATGTACTGCATTGTCGTAGAAATTTGAGATGCATTTAAACGTTTTTCAACTCTCATTCGTGGACAGTGCCAAACATTCACAGTCCATATTTAGGTATAAATTGTTAGTTTAATACTTTCCAATTATTCAGACTAACAATGGTATTTGAATTTATTTCATATCGAGTTGTTGTTTAAATAAAACAACAAATAAATTTTTCTTCGCTTCGGAAACAAACTTATTTTCTAATTACATCAAACCTCTCCTCTTGGTTTGCTACTCATTATTACGTCGATGTACGCTACATGAAGCCGTTCTGTGAAATGCGTAATATTATATGAATTCACTCTACGCAATTTCCTTGAAGTTCTCACAAAGCCACTTTGCCAACGTTGGTGTTAGGAAACGGTAACTTTTTCTCCCGTTGACTAATGCATTTTACATCATCAAAGAATATTAAAAGCCACAGTCTCAGTGCAAGTGCCCTTTGCCATTTTCTATTCGAGAATGGAGAAAGTTGCAGTAGCAACTACATAGAAGCTGAATGAAAATAAATCTTTTGCTTACGGTGGACCCAACAATGATTTACGCGCCAGCTTCTAGGTTATATCTAGCACACCTATATTATAGCACCAGAAGTTGGAGTTAAGGTATATTATTATCTGGCACCAACCTTTACAATGTGCTTTGCATGGGAGTTTCTTTAACATTCAAAATAGACAATGAGTTTGGGAAACATTAAAATTCACACCGGTGTACCACTACTCGCAAAGGAACAAATATATTACGGTGAATTGTACTTCTACTGATTGTGCAATCAGCACCGCAAAAATTGTGTGACATTTATTAATTCGCTAATCATTTTATGGAAAGTGAGACGACGTTGCAAAAAACAACGTTTGATGAACATGTCCGGGGCGCGTGTATACGTGCATAGTACGCTAACGAATTTAGTCGGAAACATACATCGCAATCCACGATTATTCATGCAACACACGACATGAAATTATCGAGTGTTGATCACGTTCCTGAGAGGTTTCATTGCTACATTGAAGAGCATGTTTGAGAACAGTGGTTACATTAATAATGCGTGTGTACAAGTTACACGAATATTTTAGTAAATACTCTATTAGTAAACGGTTTGATACATATCATCTTTAAAAAACAAAGTACATTGAATTACGTACATTTTTTTCTGAAACTATCAAACGGATAAATCAATAACCAAAATAATGTATATCAATAATAATTAACTATGAATTCGAACTCCACATCGGATTATTTCGGTAATAAGTATGAAGAATGTTTTTAAATTCTTAAGTAATTGTAATGTTTTTCTTTGCTTTCAAAGAAAGTTAACTTTTGTATATCTCTCAGTTTACTCGCGCTTCCCCAGAGAATCTTCAGGAAATATCTTTCTTGCAATATTCATTCGGTGATATATTTAGCATTATTGTGTATTTTATACATTCCAATATTGAGAAATGTACATAATAATAGAACAAATATTTCAACCAATAAAAGGGACAGATTCTACTACCATAAATTTGCGGTAATAAAGTGTTTGAAAAATAATAAAATAATATTTTTATGGTCAAAACATTAATTCCTAAACATAAGTTATCGTTGTAGTTATGTACATCTCTAATGGAAACATGGTCAATAAAACACCTGTGATAGAGAAATATTCTGAAAAATATTAGTCCCACTAACGAACATCTGAACGCGCGAATGAGTATATAATTGACGTTAAAAATCATGTTCATTTAATATGATTCATTTGATTGATTCATTTATAATTATAAACAGTAAAATATGTTTTTGACTTATGGGGAGTCGTATAATCTTCGCACTTTCCTCAGTCCCAACTCCTCTTGCTATTGCTATACTGAATTATAATTCTGGTAGGCAACATTTGAACACAACAAATGTTTGCTTCCGTATAATAGAAAACTGCGTCTGCAAACGAACTACAGATTTGATTTTATTGTTTTGCTGATAAAATACAATTATTTTTTTAATTCTCTTTATATGTATCAAATGAGGAAAATGAGCACATAATACAGGTACGTTTACTATCCCAAAGCAAACCATCTGCGCATTTTTCTCATTGGATAAATGTAAATTGTTTGATAAACCTAATCGAGATGGGGTACTTCCAACTTTCAATTCCTACTCTCTATGGTCCTTCAGTTGTAGTCTTTTGGACGCTACTTAACGCTACAATCTCAATGATAGACTTCAGTCACGGAGAAAAAATTCGCAAAGTTGTTGCACAAAGAATTTCCTGGAAGCATGCTATGAAGGTGTTTCATAATTATAAAGAGCAATAAATGAAGGGCAGGAGTATGGTCGATATGGTGTAGAAGTGTGGATTGAATCGAAATTGATGAACCGCTTATCTTGGCACGTCCCTATTGTGCAATTTACGAAAAGCTTGTGGAACGTTGCACCATACCAGTAGTTCACACGACATTGAATACAAATTCTATTGGTGCATTATCCTAACAAGAATTCTATTGCACGAAGGCAGCAGATTTCTTAGAACACTTGGCATCGTTATCATTTACCCGAAACATATCTGGTTCATAGGCTTCGGCCAAGTCTGTATCATCGACCAGCAAGTACCGCTCAGTAGTAGATATATGAAGCACAAAATCCTCAAAACATAAAAAAGAACGCTTGGCTTCAAGCTAAGAAGGAGACTGATGTTCCTTCACTGAAAGATTCCACGAAGTGCAAATTTCAGTGCATTTCCGTAAAAGCATTAAATACACAACACAATTCCAATTCACCTCCTGAGAATCCAAGTCGATATTCTCTTTAACGTAATAGTTTTTAAATAAACCTGCAAATGATTTTAATGATATTTGAACCTTATTATGGCCGAAGTATGTCTCTTTCCATGCTGGACTGCTAGAAAATTAAATACGTGTTCTAATATTATGGTTTGAGTTACCCACTGCATAAACAGAATAGATAAGTCAAACACTGAATGTTACGAATTTGTAGTTCTAAAGCAGTGCTTGCCAACTCAATGTTTTGCGACGTCACAGAAATCTGTTCGCCTGCTGAGAACCGAGAAGCGGAGCAAAGAAAGTGCCCGACGCGGCGGCGGGTGCACACTGTTCGAATGATGGTGGGGAAAAATATTCGTGCTATTCAATCTATATTCAATCTAAAATTAGCAAATTTCTTTACTCCTCCCATAATTCGGGGCTTTGTCAATTTTCAGAACTTATCTCGCTGGCTTCTCTGGGTCTCAAAGCTACGTAATGCATCTGTACGTGGGGCTTTTTAACATACTGCAGCACTTTTGAACACATTTAACACTTCGCCATTGTTCAAGTATCTTCAAAATGAAACATTTATTCGCAACCGAAAGAAAATTAAGGGCTGTCGATGGTTTCCCCCTCATATTGCCTGAAACACCGGCGAAAGCCCTTCGTCAAGGTTTCGCCACCGGCGACTGCCGTCTGCTCCCTCCTCCCAATTTGCTCGCACTGCTTCTCTGAGCGCCTGCTTCCAGGGAGAAACTGTGCTCTGACGTCATTTATTCTCCAGTTAGCAAACACTGTTCTAAAGGAACGGTATCATTTGGATGGATAAATTTCCAGTGATTCATTTTTATGCTCGACGCAATCCGCAATGTACCAAAGCACTGCGGGAAAAGGAAAAGTGGGGCGAGCACGGAAGGCGGTGCAGAAAGAGGATAGGGAATGGCGGTCCGAGTAAAAGAGCAGGGCAAACGAAACAGACGGGAAAGAGCAAGGCGGAAAAGAGCATGGCGGAAAAGAGCATGGCGGAAAAGAGCATGGCGGAAAAGAGCATGGTGGAAAAGAGCATGGCGGAAAAGAGCATGGCGGAAAAGAGCATGGCGAGAAATGCGCGAATGAGCGTAGTGAAAGTTTTAGTTCTTCACGTGAGGTCGTAACCACCTGTGTACCTACGAATTTTACCGCAAGTTCAGAAAATATATATGCTACTGCCATAATTCAAATACTAAAAATATTTGAACATATAATTGTACAGTATGCCAGTAATATATTGCTTAAGTTCTTAAATATATATATAAAATTTCCTTTCATCTATATAGCAATTTATTTTGGGGTCCTCCGTTTACCTTACCCCTTCCCTGTAATTTTTTTCGCGTACCGGAATGCCAGTGTGTTCTTCTGTAAAAAACCTAAATGACTAGCCGAATATCATAAAAACAAAATCCGTGAAAACCCCTTTTATAGAGTTCTTGGGTGATATATACTTCAAGTTCACAATACCTGAATTTGCATGGACAACCCTGGTCTTCGCGTTGTGACCTCGTAACTCTGATTTTAATTCAGCAACTCAAAAAATATGTAGTGCCGATGATAAAAATATTCAAAATCAGGTTCAGCAAGCAGTATGCTTGCAGTTTGAATATCAGACATCTCGTGAACTCGCAGGGATGACAGTACTTTTGCTGAGTAATGAAAAGTAAGTAATACACGAGCTACGATGTTCGTTGTTTCGAATCGTTAGTGTCTATTGAGAACAAAGAAAACAGTGTGCTGTTGATAGAGACAAAAGATTGCAGGTATACAGGGATTCGTAACGACATTTTAAAGGACGGTGGACAGTAATTTTGTGAACAGTGTTGTCACCCGTGATAAATGCTGGGCACATCACTTCAGCCCGGAAACAAATGCGTTCGTAGATGAGGTGGATGAACACAAAGCCACCGCCACTACAAAACTTTCGCGAGAACTGTAAAATGATTCCAAATATTTTTTCGGTCCAGGATGAGTTACTTGCAAACCACTGAAGCACTCACTGAAATCACTCAAAATAAAATGAATGAAAGCGAGGTTTTACTTAATGTATAAATCCTTCGTCGGTTAATACACTTCCCACGATATCCCCCTAATTATGACAACAAAATCAAATAACGAATGTAAAATTTTTTATTCCTGAATAGATAACTTATTCGAACAGTTTGTAGCAATTTTCGATTCTCTCCCTCGCAATGTCCATAGTTGTAAAACTAAGCATAAGTTATATTTCTAACAAGATAATAAACGTCTTGAGACATTTACACACAGTTAGTTAAAACATTGGGAACGTTAGTAGTGTTGTGCAGTTCAGTGAAGTTATGTAAACTGCGTTGATTTGCGTTTAAGCGCATAGAAGAGCAGTGCAATTAAAAATCTATTATATCTTATTCACCTGGAAACAATTACCAGCGAAAATTAATACAAAGTTCTAAAGAATACCCAAACAGCTTCGACGGAAAAACTAGAATGGTAGCTTGAGTTTTTTTAACAATACAACCCTCGCCCTCATATTGTACACTGCGCCGCAATTTTACAGCAAGAACAGAGATTGGAGAACTGCAACATGCGTCATTACGTCTTGATCTTGAAACGAGCAGTTTTAATCTCTTTAGTGCTTAAAAGAGTTCCTGGGAGGCCAGCATTTCAGCAGCGTCAAAGAGCCAAAAGTGAAGAGTGGTGTCCGATAGTTGTTACGACGCAAAGACAAAACTTTTAATGGGGTTTCAGGTAGTCATGGACTTGTAAATCGTCGAGACAAGTGCGCAAGTAAGAGGATTACATAAAAAATCAAAAGACTCAAAAACAAATATATTTTGTTTGATATTTACACTAAAAGATTTCGAAGTGCCTTAAACGACCCTTGTGTTATTGATATCTAACGATTTTATTAATTGTTAATTTCCTCGTGGAACACATTCCCTACATACCACGTGTGCTTTGGAAATTCCCAAATAAAATCATCCACTTCGCGGCCCGAGAATGCATCGTTAATTTGCAAAACCCGCTTTACGTATTGCGTGTCGTAAACCTTTCAAGAAGCTGGAATTTCCCAAAACGCGAGAGTACATTTCAGATTTCCCAGGTGTGATGGAGGACCCTTTAATTCGGGTTGGGTCGCATGGAAAACATTGAAACCCCAGGCCTTATTATTTCATGTCAACTTTTGATTGAGTACATTGATTAATCAAGCCCTCAGTGCCTCGTTGGTTAGCGTGCTCGCTTTCAACGGCGAAACCCCGTGTTCGATTCCCGGCCAGTGCAAAATTATAACTGTGAGCTTTCCTTACAAGTGTCCCAGCGTCTATTGCTGTGTGACGATAAAAAAAGCCCACCCTAAAGTAAAGAAGACGTGTATATACGGTGGAGGTTGTCTTCGCGCAGACCACATGAACCCCTTATTCCGTTCCCAAGAGGCTGGGCCACCGCTGGTCGGCCACGGTCCGTATCGGGCTGTCAAGCCAAGAACAGAACAGAAAATTGTAAAATCGTGTGATTTTCATTACCTTTTCTGTATTCATTTATCCGCAATATTCATTACCGTCGCAGTGGCGACGCTGGACCCGTGTCGATCTATGCTCTGCAAGAGGGCGGTGCCGTTCAGCGTGCCGGTGGTCTATCTTCCTAGTGGTGGCATTGGACCGCGTATCGGCAATCAACCCACACAGCGGTGGTGGGGCCATACCTCACGCTGGTGCTCTACCCTTTCTGTGACAGCGCCTTACCGCGTGCCGACGCACTACCCTCCCAATGGCGGCGTTGGACCGCGTGCCGGCACTCTATCCTGTTAATGGCTGTGCCGTACTGCGAGCCGGCGCTCTACACTACCAATGGCGGCGTTGGACCGCGTGCCGGCGATTTACCCTCTCAATGGCGATGCCGAACTGCGAGCCAGCGCTCTACCCTCCCAGTGGCGGTGCCGTACCGCGTGCCGGTACTGCCCTTCCTGTGGCAGCATTGTAACGCGTGCCGGCGCTCTACCCTCTCAGTGGCGGCATTGTACCGCGTGCCGTGCGTGCGTGCGTGCATGCATCCGCGGTTAAAAAAAAAAGAATTTGCGCGAGTGCGGGGCTATTGATCAGCGCGCGCGTGTGCCTGCGAAAGGGCGTGATCTAGGGCCCCCGCGGGGGCGACGCGAAGCGGCGCGGCGTGGCGCGGCGTGGGAGTGGAGCAGGGCGGGGCGGGGCGGGGCGGGGCGGGGTTGAGCGGTACCACAATCGCAAGGGAATTAATAGAGCTCAAAGCCCGGCTGTCTCTTCCCGCACCCCGCGAATTGAGTCCCGTTCACAGTGCCCTTCCGATCGCAACTGCCTTCCGCACACTTTGCGCTCTGCATCGCGTTGTGCTCCTCGCAAGTCCCGATTCTCGATGCTCACCGTACCATGTTCCCGTCAAACATGGTATATTTTTTTTCTGACATTCTCTCGCTTCGGACTTCCATCTATTATCTCGTCGGAATCTTGGTTGTTTATTCATTGATTTATTGATTGGTGCGCGTCAAATACTAAGATTACTAGTCCCGTAAGTGTAGTGCAGATTTTCATCGCTTCCCTCCGAGATGACCATATCCGATAATGACCAGCATATCGACTTGCGGGGTTCTTCGAACCAGATATCTCCCACTAGCGTGGCACAGCTCCAGTCGGAACATCCTCTAAGCTCCTGACTGTTCTCCCGACTTCGTGGTAGTGCAGTGCACGTAAGTATAAGTAAGGGGTGAGGATAGGACAAGTAAGAGGAAGGAAAACTGGCGTGCTGTCTACAGGCGGTTTGTAAGCAACTACTCCAGCATTCTCCTGGTAATGATCGCATAAACCATGGAAAACTATCGATTAGACCAGCCGACTGCTAGAATTCGCCACCAGTCAGTGGCTAATTTTCACCTAGCTATCTGACAGCATCAGAACTGGGACTCAAGAACATCCCAGTTAGAAGCACTGCAGTGACATCAATTGATACCCTGAAGTAACTATCCTGATGAAGAATCTCGTCTAAAGCCCAAGATGTACATCATTTTAATGGCAAATCTAAGTTTAAACTTTGTTTTTTTGTATACTCATATTTACCGCAACCTATTCTTTTATTTCATCAGGTTTGGTAAATTTAAATATTACCTATTTTACGCTAGTACGCCAATTATATACTCTTCATATTGATAGAGGCAATTATTGTTTCCAAAGAAAATGTTTTTTGAACAGTTGGTATCATCACACGTTTATCCCCAGTGTATATATAATGTTTATCACCAGTATACAGTAATAGAGTAGGATCAATTTTCAATTCAAGTTTTTAAAATAATATTTAAGCATGACATTATTTCAAAGCCACGATAATCATAGAATTCTATAATGCAATTGATATGGGTACTTCAAATTATGAAAACAAATTATGAATAAAACAAATACGACTATAACGAAATATTCACCATTTTTCATGCATAATAATTTCATCAGCGTTTACAACTCCACAGAGGGTCTCGGACCATTAGATACGAGGTCTCGCGGGTTAAAATCCCACTGTGGGTCCGATTGTTTGAAAGCCCCCCTCGCATTCCGCGGTCGTAATACAGGGAAATGCAAAAGCGAGTAGTGGTTCTCGACCTGGGTTAGTGGACACACGTTCCTCTACTGCCAAAGCGAAAATAAGCTGTTTCAACGGCAGTATTTATTACTTTTTTTATTGTTTTCTTTCCAAGGCTTACTAGACGTTGAAGACGACAAAATTATCCTTTAAAATATTTAGTCATGAGACACGGAGTATTTTTCGCTGAACAGTTTTTTCTGTCTCGTCATTGCACTTTATCTCTATCGGATAGGGGCTCGGTGCCATTAGTATCCGGTGTTCCCAGGCGGTTACCCATCCAGGAACAGTCTGTGGCTCAAGATGAGTAACCTCCTCTACCTTACCAACCATTTTTAACTAGTTAAGCTACTAACGCTGGTTCTTCCTAATTCTTACTTTCGAATTCCTACTTCGTAAAGAAGTATGTCCAAAAGAGTTTTTAACAACGGTGTCCCTATTCTCCATTAAATGAAATCCGAGGATCCATACGAAGAGTTTTTGTACATGTGCTATATCTCGTCTTCACAGATAATCGCAAGTAGATCACATCATGACTATAATACAAGAAAACGATGCTGTAATAATGGCGTGAAACGACGATCCAAAGAATCATCATCAACGTTGAAACGTCATCTCAATAACATCTCTCTGGTTCAAGAACTGTTTGAACACAAACTAAACCAACTCTTCTCCAGTAACATTTACTTTAATAAACAATAACTACCCCTTTTAACACGAATAATACGCATCTGCCTCAAGGAGATTGTTATATTTATAGGCATGTAGCATAATAGGCGATTGGTATAAAATACATCCAAAAAATGAGAAAGAAATAAACATCAGACTTCGAAAAGTGCACTGCAACTCATCTTTTTCGATATCAAGCCAATGTAGACTTAGCTCATCAATGTTGAATGCTACGCAAACCAACCCAATGTACACTTGTGCACCAATATTGAATGCTATGCCACTCAACCCAAAGACGTACGAATTCTACCCATATTCCACGGTATATTTCCAATAACATTTTACGTATTGAATTACACGTTTCATCAGTGCATGAAATTGTTACGAGCTAGAGCAGAAAACATCAAAATCACTCTACTTGGCAGACAACATCTTCAACACCAGGCAAGAACTAAGCAAATTAAAAATATACGAATCATGCCACAAGAAGTGACTATAATATTTTTGTCAACATGTATTTATTATCAACAGTCACAGTATTATTTCCATTCGGAAAATCTACCAAAGGCTGCATTTTTCCCCAATTAATTATGTGATATATATTAACAATTTCACCGAATAAACCAAAAGAAATACAAAAAGGCAGTTATAAAAAATACAAAGGAATACAAAATACAAATACATCCCGGAATGCTATTCAACAGTCAGAACGTGACACCTGCTACAAAAAACATCCACGTTCCGCGCCGCGTGTCGCTGAAGGGTTGGAAAGCGAATGCAGCCGACTGTGTGCCACCCAACCTCGACACGCACTCGCTAGTGTGGTCTGCGTGGTGCTAATTACCTCGCGTTTTTCGAACTTTTCTGAACAGAGAACAAACTCTGGCTTAATTTGTGAAAAATAAGCTACCATTTAATACGCAATGAACATGATCATTTCACAGCAATAAAGACTTCGAAAAGAGGTATTCATTACTCAGTTGCAATTGTTAACGCGACAAGTTTCCATTATTTTATTGGCTCTTCGTTTTCAATTCTGTTTATGTTAGTTGTCATAAAAAGCATGTATAGAATGTCGTTAACATACCATACGTTCCACACGATATAACCAAAAATCTCGTATCTCCACTTCGTCAGTCACAAACTCAAAGCATGTGCAAGTCAAGCATCAAGCTGTTTTATTGTTTCAAAAGTCCTGATCAAAATTTATTGAGTATTGTCTATGACAATAAAAGATAAAATATACGCCAAGTATCGATTATAAAATAACTACAAAATGTTTAAACTAGTTTCACATACAAATCTGAAAACAGATCTTCATAGAATTTACTTGTTAATTTTTCGTGGATTGAATACTAATCACACGCGACATAGGCCAACGTAGGCAGACATTAATTTACTTTTGTGTTACATAATATTTAGAGATTTGATCATATTTTCATGTTTTGATAAAATAAAATAAATAATGAATTGCTGAAATCGAAACAATAAACAGAGTAGAAAATTGTGAAGACCATTTCCATCCGCTCGCTCTGAAACGAGAAACAATTTGCAAAGAAGACACTTTTCTTTCATGACTAATTTCGCAATTCCTTCATGAATAACTTCTTCTTCTATTCTTTTATCATATCTATCCATCACTTATGTGTAATTTTTCCTCGAGATAAACTTCTTGAGAAACATAAAATAATATGCATCACATTTCGTGATAATTTCATTACACAAGTTTGACAATTTCATTACCACTATTACCTACACAATCTTGTTAAGGTATATTTTTTTTATTATGAGCAAAATATTATTTAATATATTCATAACCACAAAACGGGTTAGCGGTAGGCGATGTAGCAAATGTTGGTAGCGTTGGATATTGAAGAATACAGAAGTTAAGACCCTTAAACATTTCATTTTTTATATACTCCGCTAGTAGAATAACGTTGCTTAGAAATGGATATGAAGTAAATTTTATTGCTATTAACGGAGTCGTCTACCACAAAAGTAGACGGGAGGCAGCAGGGAAATCGGAACATGAAGTCTCAATTAACGTTAATATATTTACAAGTAAAATACGTTCTGCTTTCCCAACAATATAAATACAAATTAATATATCTTCATTGATATGGCACGGAAAGTGCGCGGAGGTAGCACCCATTGCAGCGCGTTTGCACTAGCTTTTTCTATAGTTGGCAGAACATGAGCGTTGCATAGTAGCGGCGGCACTACGCACCGCTGCCGTGAAAACAACCACCACTGTGACGTCGACCGCTTTGGTTGATTATTTCGTGTTTCCGGGCGCGTCCCGTAAGTGTAATGCATGTTTTAGAAGGGTATTTCTGCTTCGCTCGCTGGATGGCGAGATCAGTCGCCGGCATACATATCACCGCTTGCAGGATTTTCCCCAACCAGGTTTTTCCCACCACCGGGCCCCGTCCTAGATGGAAAAAGGTCCAAACTCCCGAGGAGTCTCCAGGTTTGTGTAGTACTGTAGAGCATGCAAGTGTAAGTGAGTGAAAGTATAGGCCGCGGTTCGTGGCCTATTTTATAGGTTACTGTTCCGGCATTCGCGTGTTATTAGTCGGGGCAACTACGGAAAACTACCGAATACAGCAACCGGCCGCTGGAATTTTCATCTAGATAACAGCTAAATTCGGCCTAGCTATCTAGCCAATGTCAAAAATCCTACTACCGTCAGAACTCAAACCCTAGGACCACCTCGTCAAGACACTACAGTAACAAAGGTTGATGCCCTGAATTACCTCATCCCTTTTCCTCCTTACAAAAGCCGGTGACTGATCCGGCGAGAGACATGATGTCGCCATTAGTAGAGTACTAATATTCGCGCAACTTTTCTTGACCGATGGATTGACGATTTTGGGAGGAGTGGGGATATTAGTTACGAAGTCGGCCACTAGAGTATTTTAAGTAATGCCAACGTCTGTGAAATGAAAGTCAAACCTGCATCTTGTGCGGCGAGGTCATCGCCCTGGGAAAGCAACAGCAGGGACACTAGATGAATGAAAATGTATTTAAGCAGTCAGATAGTGTAGATCTTCGCTAATTTTGACAAGTATTTTTGTCGAAATTACCCAGAACTCACCACGTGGAGGTGTCTACACATCGAGTTCCCCACTTGCCCTCCCAACCACCCTACCTTTTGAGAGCAAGTTAGTCATAATCGAGGTTTTTAATGTCAAGTCCGGGTTTGGTGTCGTAATCGGGTAATGGTCAAATTAATCAGAATCAGAGTTTTCTGATGAATGCAAATCTTCACTCTCATCACTGGACCGTGAGGAGGTGTTAATAATAATGTCATCAATCGACATTTCTAAAATGCCATCATTGGTCCAATATTCCACCTCAAGGTTTTGCACATGTCTACAATAACCTTCCCAGTCTGATGGTGATACTTGTGCAAAAGCTGATTTAGTTAGCTTAAGCAAATTTTCTGCCGACATATCTCCTGAAATGTTCTGCTCTCTGACATATCTTTTGATTTTAGCCCATGCAAGTTCTATGGGGTTCAAATCACAATGATATGGGGGCAGACGAATTACTGTGTGGCCTTTTTTTGCTGCAATTTCATCTACAACATATGTCTTATGAGCAGGCTTATTTTCCTTAATTTTTTTAAATAGTGCTTCTTTTCTCATGGACATATCACATGAAATGCCCTTATTTTCTAACCATTGAACCATGGTTATTTTGGTGTCATATCTGCATGGGGTTTTGTCTACCTGTCTGCTGTGATACGATGCATTGTCCAGCACTATTACTGATTCAGGAGGCAGATTGTCAAGTATTTTTGTACAAAACCATCTTTCAAAATTTTCTGAGTTCATCTGACCATGATAATCCCCTGTTGTTGATTTGGCTTTAAATATTAATTGAGCCTCCTCAATGAATCCATTTTTGGAACCTATACTGGCAACAATAAATCTTTTAGATGTACTTCCCCAATCAGTGACACCAATAACGTCTTTCCTTTGCCAGCATTTTCTCACAGTAAGATTGCTGTCGATCCATGATTCATCTAGGTAAAAAATTTCTCTCCCATTCTCTCGGAAATGTTTCATTTGTACAATGAAACGAGTTCGCCAATCCACAATATCAGCTCTCTCCAGAAGCAAAGTTCTCTTATTTTGAACTCTTCTCCAAAAAAAACCCATGCTGTGCAATGTTTTTCTAAGAGAGCTTTTCCCCCATTTCCAATTAATCTTTTCTCGCAGAACAGGTAGAAGTTTGTCTATTGATGGAACAACTTTTTCTACTGAATAAAAATGCTGGATTGTATCTCGAATAACTCTCTTGTCAAAATCATCAACAGCAACCTTACCTCTTGTTCTTGTTCTAATATAAAAAAGAAAAGAATAAGCCCTTAAATAATATGTAAATATTATGGAATATTTCAAATTAGCAAAAAATGATGACGCAATTACATCAAAATTCCATTTTATATATTTTAAGATAGGATGCCTTAGTTTAATAATTACAGAGGTGTCCAATTTATTATAATTGAAGTATATCTATATTTTCCTTTTACATCTTTTCACAATTGTTTCCAAATTTTTAGAATGAATGGTTGATTTATAATATCATAAGTAATTAGATTTTTAAAAACAATATTAGTGTTGACAGAATTAAGAAGAAGGAATTCATTTTTATGTCATAATGCAACCAAGTTTAATGCCCAGCAAAATGCAGATGTTTGTATTTTGCTGATCAGAAAAAAACTAAAATCATTTTGAAGTCAATAAGGCAAAGTGGATTAAAAATAAAGAAATGTTAAAACATTAGATTATATCATAATTAAATGTTATTTAATTAAACCATCATTGTTTTTAATGAGTGGATACCAAATAGCAATACTGATTATGGAGGAAGGAAATTCAATTCAATTTAAAGAGATTCAATTCAAATTAAAAATTAATAAACATTAATATTTTTGTTTTTTAATATTATATTATGCCATAATTATAAAAATAATACTCAATAACAATTATTCATTGACTGATTGTAGTAAAGTAATATTCAGTTCCAGAAAATAATAGATTATTAAGATTTGTACTTTAAGCATTCGCAACTTTTTCATTTTAGCTTAATTGATTTTTGCTCTCAGTACATCTTTAATAGAAATGTTCTGTGTCAGATTTGTATTTAAAATTGCTCCTCACATTTTTTAATACATGACTGGTTAATTTCTTGACTTTTGTTTGCCTCTAGTGAGAAATACTTTTATTGTAATACATTCATTGTAATACTTTCTTCTTATAAATTGTGACTGTCTAAAGAGGAAGTAACAAGGCGAACATTTTTAATGTCTTAAAGTACTATAAATCAGCCTTTCATTTGAAGATCTGTGTAAAGTATATGGAAATAGTATGTAAGAAATATAATTACAGAGAGTATGATAAATTGATTTCCTTGAATGTTACCTTTTTTTACCGGGCGTTTCGGGGGATTGTGAAGGGTCATTGGCTCTTTTTGACTTTATTCTACGTATAGTGGAAATACTGGCTCCAGTATACGCAGAAGCCCGATCTAGAGCATGACTTAGAGGATGCAACAAAACATTGTTCCCCTTTTCCATTTCACATGCATGAACCACTTTTTCAATCATTTTGCGTTCGCCGCTACGATATGTCCTCTTAACTTTTTCAGGAGTTTTAGGTGACTCCCTTGAAGGACCTGGACCTGACTCAGCCATTTCTTTTGATTTAGACAAAAAGCCTGAACAGAGGTTCTGCACTGTAATAGCAACTGGCTTTGACTAGCTTCTGTTTCGCGCCAACGAAGTTTTAACGCTTGGAAGGTTGTCATCAGTGCCCGCTGCGAGCTTTTGCCTTCAACTGTTTCTTGCACAAGGGTGGGGGTTCAAGGTCATCGGTCAAGAAAAGTTGCGCGAATATTACTACTTGTAGATCAGCGGAGAATCTGAGTGACTGGGCTGACTGCTGGAGACAGATGCGAACTGCCTACACCGCGGACATCTGCGGATTCTGTCAGCAACCGACGACGCCTCTCGACAACAGTCGGAGTAAGAAGTATTTCGTCGACAATGAAAGTGCGCAAAATTCTTTGCTGCGTCAGCTAACGCCAAGATCAATGCAGTTGTGGCGGAGTTCAACATTGTGCGCGCGGCGCGACTACTTAACAGCTGAAGCACAGGGCATCGCAAGATTTAAAGTAAATAAATAAGTAAAAACTTAGAATAAGGTGGATATATAAATACGTATTTCGTCGTACCTCAAATAAGTATTTCGTCGTATCTCAAATAAATACTTCGGCGTATCTCAAATAAATATTTGGTCTTATTCCAAATATTTCATCTTATTCCAAATATTTTGTCTTATTCCAAATAATTCATCTTATTCCAAATAATTCATCTTATTCCAAATAATTGGTCTTATTCCAAATAATTGGTCTTATCCCAAATAATTCGTCTTATCCCTAATAATTCATCGTATCCCAAATAATTCATTTTATCCCAAATAATTCGTGTTGGTACAGTTCGTATTGCCTCAAACTCAACTTATTGCTAATCAAGAGCGCAATAATACATGCTTGAAGCGACAGGGATATTATGTTATGACTGATTGATTAATTAATTAATAAATTTAGAAATCTAAGATATTAATAAGTTATAATGAAATTCAATGAAAATAGAATTGCATATCTGCTTCTTTACAATTGCACGCAAATAATAGAGCATTTACGTACATGGATATAGAATAACTACATATATGTGCAGAAGTAATTTTTGCAACCTCTTTTATGAGACGATTTAACAAACTCTGTTCCTTTAGAGAAATTCAATAATTTACTTTAGTGCAAAACAATGTGAAATGGTTAAATGTTCGTATTTCGTATTCAATATTTCGTATACGTTGTATTTCGTAATACTCTTGCTCTTATTATAACATTTGCGTTCCATTTATATCTTGGTAATTTTAATAGTGTTACTGGAATTAATTCGTATAACGATATCAGATATACAGAAAACTACTGTAAATGTTATTATTTTTCGTTTTATTTCAAGAGACACAAGCTATTGTTAAAAAAACAACTAGGTCCGAAAAATGTAGCAAAAGTGTTCGAAAGTTTATTTGTATATCATATAGTAATTCAGTGAAAGCTGTTCAAGTATTTCAGTATTTATGCTATATTGTGACCCTAATGTACAGAATTTGCACATTGAATCATAAATTAATTTCAGTGTATCGCGTTTAACGCCTGACCGCGAGACCCTTCGCTTCCTATCTATAAATGTAATCGATAACGACACACGGGAACAATCATGTCTCGTAAAAGAGACGAAAATTAATCTTCTGTTTGATAACCCCGTCAGCCAACCCCGCCGTCCTATTTGAGGCGAAATAGCTGGGTGGTTATCTTAATTACGATCACGTTAACATGTACCGACGGCAATTCATTGTTTCAGTATTGGTGTCGGGGCGTTGTTGAATGGATCAAACGCCCCTGTAAGGAAGAGAAAATTGTTTATGCTTCACTTCCTCGACACGTGGAATGTATGGAGAGCTCTTTGCAGCGTTCAGACTTCTGCTCCTTTTTCTTCCCCTCATCTTTCAGTCTCCTTAACCACTTCTTCTTCGTCCCCCTCATCTTTCAGTCACAACCATTTCTTCTTCTTCTTCATCATCATCATCATCTTCTTCTTCTTCTTCCCCCTCATCCTTCAGTCTCCTTAATCACTTCTTCTTCGTGCTCCTCCAGTCTCCTCCTCTTCTTCTTCTTCGTGCTCCTTCAGTCTCCTCTTCTTCTTTTCCTCCTCCTTCAGCCTCCTCTTCTTCCTTCAGTCTTAACTGGGTTCAGGTAGCATAAGAGTTTTTATTCTGGTGACTCTTCTACGTTACAGGGAATGAAAATTAGATTTCATGTACTGTTACTTGAATGTTACAAATTTTACAATATACAACTCAAGTAATGCAATTATTTATTCGATCGATGACCATTTCAACCGTAAAAACGGGTTACTAAGTCCGAAAGAAGTTGTTTATTATAATTATAATGAAGGTAGACGCGCTTTGCTAACGGTGATGTCTTTAGAGATTGCAAGTTACGTATAATCCTGCAGCAACCAGAACGTGGGACGCTATGTTCAGTAACATTTTTAGACAAATTAGCACTACGTGACCAAAAAATAATAAAATTTACGGTAATTTAATTTTAATAAAAGTTAGGACGTTAGTCACCGAGTAAGACAGTCAAAATACGTACTATACCACTGACACATCACACGTTCAAAAAGCAAACATCACCCTTTCATTATCTTCTGATCATTGAGTGCTTTATATGTAAAGAGTGAACCTGAAGAACTCATACGCACAGCTTCCGAAATTGCTAAGGTCGCTTCCATCGCTCAGACTTACAGCGGCGCATGAAATGCGGAGTTCCGGCGGGTTATTGAAAAGTTAAAGAGGTCACGGTGCACACAAGTGGCGGTGACATTTTAATATTATTCTTCCTACGACATGAATAAATTCAGCATCCTGGATACAATATGCACAGCGGCGCTGTGTCGAAATTTCCGGGTCACGGATTGCGAGTAATGAGTGCTCTCGATATGAACTCTAAATTACAAAGTGAAAAAAAGGGATACAAATTGTAGCAAAAATTGTTAACGGGACGATCATTTCTTTCTTTTGCAATCTGTAAGTACGTTTTTAATTGCTTTCAGTCTGCTTTGGAGCTGTCTGCATATTTGAAAGCTTGCGTCTGAGACATTAAACTGCTAAAGTTCCCACCTAGGAGTCACATCCAATAGACATATTTTATGACGATAATTTAATTTCTGTTAACTCATGAATAAAAAGGCACAATACCAAGACAAATAATACAATAAATAAATATTAACACCGAAACCTCAATAATAGAAGTTCTTTTAATAATACCTAAGAAAAACGCGGACACAGATTCGGCGCCATTCCGGTATTTTTGAATGAGGAAACATTTAAAATAACTGGCGTAACTTTAGAAAGCTAACGCTATAAATACATGTCATCTGAAATTTGAATCGTTCATTATACTTAAAAGATATTGAATGAGATTTGCAAGAACTGTACGCCAGCTAAATTAAAAAACTTCGTACTCTATTATACCCTAATTATTTATTTTTATTTTTACTTTGTCATATACTACTTACTTAGTACATAAATAATTATAATTCTGCGGCAAAACGGCAATATTTCGACAGAATAACTATTGTGGAATCTTGTTATGGAAAAAGTGGATAGTTCTTGTCTCTACATGTACTAAATTACTTTCTCTATCACGATTTATATTCTCGTCCTTATGTTCATCTCCTCGTCCGTCCGTTTGTTCGTCTCCTCGTCCGTCCGCCCGACTTCTTGTCCGACCGCCCGTCTTACATTTTTAATTTAATTTCTGAGTCACGTTGTTCCGATTCTTATCGTTTCAAGTGGTTCTGACATAGGAGTGTTCATGTGACTCTTCAGCTCAGTTTCATTTCTTATTGTTGCAAATGACAAAGTATACTGAAATTATATACGATGGATAGAATTCAAACATAACTAGTTAAACAAACATCTTAACGACTCTTGGTCATCCGTTGTCTCTCATCATTTTTCTCTAAATATTACTCTATGCTTTAAGTTCATCCAATAAATTATTATTTCCAAAAAATCTTCTGCATGTCTACCAGCCCCAGAAAATGAACAAACGCTTCAAAGAAACAAGACCTATCAAGGCATCTAAGCAAATATTCCTCTGGAAATCAGGATCAGCGACGAATTATCCATACCGGCGTGTCAGGGCGAGGTATAATCATTCCCTAATTGTGTTCGATTCGTTGATGAATGAGAGAATCACGTGCTAACAGCAAACGGACTGGCCATGCATGGCATGCGCTAAACGCTCCATAAACGCGTCCTGAGTTACAGTCGGTTGTAAATCAATTTTGCAGAGTGAATAGCTTGCGATTTCGTTGACGTAACGAAGTCTAGAGAGCCTGAATTGAGAAATGGGAGGACTATTACGTAGTACCAGCTACATAGGCTATCTCATTAAGACTCCCTTTCATCTAGAAAAGGTATACTACTGCAGTACGTTACATGCAAGTGTATAACATTAAGATCTAATGTTGCTTCGATATATCTTAATTAAAATGTCTATATATAAAAATTTTAACTTGCATTCAATTCAACCGTATGTTGCATGTAACATGCAGCATGTAATGATATAGGCAATGAAAATTTCTCTTTTATATCATAAATTTGTAACCGTACAAATTGTACAGAAGAATGTCTAATTGTCATTGAGAAGAGTACGAATAAAATAAATAATAAAATCCGACCTGGCTTCGTCATTCACTGTCATCATTAACTTTACACGAGCGTATTTAAACAACTTCATAAATTGAAAACAAAGCTCAGAAAGATACATGTATACATGCAAGATGCAGGCATATTACCGTAATGGACAAAAGAATAGCCGTGGCCTCCATAGTCGCCAGGATTTGTGGATTTTTTAAAAGTTGGGACAAGAGTAACAAAGGCTCTGTTGCAAATGAAATCTCCACCTAAAAATGAATAATTTTCTGGGTCCACCAATCATGTGTGTTGGCAATGCAGTCTACCAGAATTGCAGGAATTAAAAGGCAGTCTGCCTTTTAACTCCTGCAAGAAGGTGCAAGAATAGAGCGCCTCCACTAGGGTATGGGAGTTAAAAAGAACCTGTGCAACGCCCTCGCGTGCTGTTGCGCGCTAACAAGTCCGCCATCAGTCCCAAACGAGATTTGTTCAACTGATGTCACTTCAGTGCTTCTAAGTGGCAGGACATAGGTTTGAGTCCCGACGGTGGCATGATTTTCGGCACTAATTACATAGATAGGTCGAATTCAGTCGCTGCCTGGAGGAGAAATCTACCGGCCGGTTGCTCTGATGATAGTTTTCCGTGGTTTCTCCAATCAATACCAGGCGAATGCCGGAACAGTACTCTAACAAACGGACCGCGCACGATCTTTCTTTAAAATTCAATTTCAGAGATTTGTCATACGCCAACAATTCCTCCAAAACATTATACATTATACAAAAATATACCAAAATCCCAACCAAGAACAGTTCTACGAAAAACAAGAATTCTGATAATCAACAACAAATGTCCTAAATATTTCATTTTGTTCTGTGTATAAAACTGAAATAAATATAAGATATCAATAAAACAATTACTCACATTCTAGTCAAATTGAACTCGAGATACACGCCCGCGAGTTTTCAAAACATTCTAAAAAGAAATTTATGGGGTCTAATAAATTTTATTCTGAAGCGCGAAACGTGATAGCGACGTTTACAAATTCCACTTTGACAGTCGGAAGCAAACTGTTGCGTAGAAACCAACTGAGGGAAGTTTTTTCACTTTGTCCGCACCTAAGTAAACTGACTTCGCGAAGATTTACTACATTGAAAAAAGTAGAAATTCAGAAACGGACAAGTGGTTGAAAATAAAAATATCTTATCTAGTTTGTGGAGCTCGGAAAATTTTCTTGCTACTTTTACAATATTTACATGGATATTTGAATAGTCACGTTTTGATACAGAAGTAGAAATACAAAATCTAAAATATTCTCATTCCCAAAATCTTCAAATATAATTTAGAATAAACTTGTTAGCATTATATATGTAATTGAAAATATTACACAAATTAACATACACGAAAAAATTACGTATATTTATTTTGGTTTCTAATATGATACTAATATTTTGTCATTTTTGAACACTGAGTAATTTGATCAAGTATTAAAACGTCGGCCTCACTGCCCTCGACGCGGCACCCAGACAATTGAGGACTATGAATCTATAAGGAAATCTCATGTTTATTTTTGGTTTCTTAAATAACTTAAGAAAATATATGCAATTAATTGGGAGAAAAGAAATGCTATCTTTTAAAAGATATGGTAGAAATATCCATAAAACTTGTCTTATTGAAAGAGGGGTTATCCACATAAGGAAAAAATAAGGGATCAATAATAGTGAAAACACACTTGTTGCGATCTATATTCGTACATATCAATCACATTACACAATACTAAAAACAATTCATTTTGTGTAAAACATCTCAGAGTTTTCTCTGGAAATAAAATTGCAGGTAGAAAAATACAGAAGAACTGCCAAAACATTAGACTTTTTGCTAATGGACGTCATTTTTTTATGTTTGCTCCTCAATTCTGACAACCCATACATATTTTAAAAATACATTTTAATTAGATGCAAATACACAAACGTACGAAAGTATTCGTAATAGGAGTAACGTTCGGGTGTGATGAGGTCTAGGGAGTGACCTCCGAGCCCCTTCCCCCCAGGATCCAGCATTCGATGCGCGAGGGTGGAAGCGCGGGGGATGGGCGGCGCGCCGGGCAAGGGGGCGCGGAACAAAGGCGAAGAGACGGCGGGGAGGGCGGCAGCGCCGCAGACGCCACACTGTCTCCCGGGTTCATCAGTCAAGCCGGCGGCGGCGGCAGCGGGCCGCACGACGCGCCGCGCCGCGACGCGCCGTCAGAGCTAGGAAGGGAACGACACGGGGGGGGGAGGGAACGGGGGATTGCAGGGGAAAGTGAGGGGGCGGGGGACGGAAGAGCACCGGCGCAGCCAGAGCGTGACGAAGGAAATGGGAAGGGACGGCCCGCGCGAAAGTTCGTGGCAAAGGGCGGAGGGAGGGAGCCTCCGAGGCGAAGAGGGCCTGTGACAGGTGTTCCTCCGGAGAACAGGGGAGGACGCGGTCTTGGACCGTTAGTCGGAATATCAATGCGACAGATGTAAACAAATCAACGTGGTCGTTGTTGCTGAACTGCACGTCTGTTCCTGGATCACGTGGACAACGACTACGGCACGAACGAATTACTTGAGGTAATTATATTTGTACGGACGTGAGTATGCAATGAAATGCAACAGACGTGAGTATGCTGATTAGACTATCACCAAGCTAAAAGAAACAAATGCATAATTTTCTAGTTCATATGTGCCAGGAGATAACTGTATCTTGTGAACAGTACGTCAATGTAACATGTAAGTCGGTAGTAAATCACTTTGTTCCAGCAAAACCGTATTTTATTAGAAATTAATTAAGTTAATGACAAATGAAATGTGTAGCTGCATATGTAATGATTTAAATTAACCAGTGGGCGGAATGTGAATATTTTTACGATTAATTAGCTCATCAACTGCGTCAGAGATCATTGGATTAGAGAAAGTTAATGACATATGATTTTCGTATGTAATATACTGTGTTAATCCCACATTATATTTAATTTAGTTAAAATGGTTTCAAAACACGACCATTATTTTCTGCGTCTGTAAACATTATTCAACGGAAACATCTACAGTTCATACGCCATTGCAAAGATAAAACTTTAATCAACTGATCATGTAATTATCCTAATCAGGTTCTTGAATAGTTTTTCGGTTCCAGCAATTCAACCAAATTACAATATTTAATGCAGTGTAACTGAGAAAAGCATCCAGTTGTTTTTAATGTGTACAGTACAGAAACAGTAACCACATTAATATTCATTATTTGTCAATTTTCAACGCAAATAACAGAAAAAGAAAGAATAAAAGAACAGAAAAAGGAGCAATACCACAGCCACATTTTTTTAAAGACGAGTTTCTTCTTTAAGAGGGTAATTGTTATACGATTCCACAACGAAGAACGTGGGCACAATCAAAGTTCTCTCAAGAAATACGGGAGAACTCTGGGAATACCACGGAATTATTCCCCTGTGAAAATCGCAGGTAGATGGCAGATTTACGACGTCGTAATTCGAGCTCATTACCTCTGCTAAACCAAACTGTAGATTACAAAATGAACCCAAGAGGAAGTCCCGGCCACAAAACGCGGTGTTTCTTATGCCCTGAATTTAGAAGCTTTTTTGGTTCCAAAAGTGTCTTTGAGCTTAGTATTTATTATAATGAAGTTTATTTAATATTCCGTGGTTTTAGTGAAAAATTTCACAAAAACACTTGCGAATGATGTAATTCAACTCTTATCATGCAATTTTAAATCCAATTATCACACAAATACATACACATCATTTTATCATTTATGATTAATTTACAAATCATTTTATTATTTATGATTAACCATTTTATATGAGGTAGGAAACTCAAAACAGATTACTCATACTTCTATAGAAGCGTGACAATAGTAATCTGCGTTATTGTGAAAAACGAAATTTATTTTCAAAGAGTATGTAGTTTTAACACAATTTTAATAATTCGATATGGTGTATTGAAGATATTGTGAACTACAGTATTTTCGATAGCTATGACGTCAATATGGTCATGTAATTTGATTAATAACAAATAAGATATTACCCGTGTTCCATATAATATCTACAAAACGAACAGGTTTCAGTAGTTTTGTGGAAAACGAAATGACGAAATAGATCCCGATTTTATCAAATAACTAGTTCTTTTTATTAATCCGTACCATTAACGAACCCTAATCTCATAGAAAAGGGGAAAAATACAATCACCATTTGAATACAATCTAGAGAACCGCATCATGATTCAAAAGAAGATAGTTGCAGTGTGATTAACGCACTGCTACCGTTTTATATTTGCAGATCGCGCAGAAATTTCGATGCGATTAGCGAGGACCCTGTTCACACGGAAATAAATTCGTGTTCGAAGTGGTATCGAAGAACAACGCAGATGTTATTAGCAGCGGAAAGTTTACATTGTATGCACAGCATAGTAGATGCTCGAACAGTTCTCCGTTAGATTTGGTGCTTTTCGCAATTTTTTATTATATTTTAAGTAGTATTTCGATGTGGTTTGAAACCAAGAAATTTCCCAATATACTTTTGCTGATACTTTTTCTCTGATCTGAACTTCGTGTGTGTTTCACATAAACACTTTCTGATTAAGAGTAAACAGTGAGCGGATAATTACAAAAAGGGACACCCATAGGGAGGGCAGCTGAGGCAGCTTGCATGTCTCGATTTATTTGAGACCTAGAATTGTTTTTTTTCATTTAAAACGTTAAAAACGAGTTCACCTCTAAATCAAATAACCGTTATAAGTTATTTATTTTGCATGGAGACACGAATTTGTGTATGTGTGAGGTGTGCGTGTGGGGATCTTCTTTTTCAAATAAGGGACCCCCGTGGAACTGCTTCCGCAGGCCCATTGTTTATTCCGGGAGCCCCTGATTACGCATCGACTATTCATAAAACTAGAAGACAATCCTCGGTGGAGTGCCAGGTCATAACATCCTCCTGCCAGGATCGCTCGCACGTAAGAAAAGCGCATTCTTTTCCAGGGGCACGTCAGACCGCCGCCCGGGCAGAATTACCCGCCGCACATTCACGCAATAGCTTGGCCTCCGCTTGTTCAAATCCGTCTTCAACGAGAGCGAGCCAGCCATTCCGCCCGCAACACGATACACCCCCGCGAATCCTCTCCGCCCGAAAACACAGCCCATCCAACCCGCGAGCCAAAGTCAGCGGCGGGGAGCGCAGAGTTAAATTCAACACAAGCGGAGGTCAGGCGGCGTGGCGGATCGGGGGAGGGAGGCGCACGCGGGCAGCTGCAGCCAACTGCTATCTTAAGGGCGCGCAAGTTGGGGTTGTGCTCGCCCGGGAGATGGCGAATGGGATGGCGTGAGAAAGGGAGGGGACGGGAAGGGATGCGTCAAGGGTTTGGCCGGAGGAACTGCGGGTTGAGGAGGGAGGAGGGGGTGGGAGGTGGCGGGGACGTGGAAAAGCCCCGCCGGCCGTGGAGGCCTTAGCAGGCGGCGAGGGGAAGTCGGCTGGTGAGAGGGTCGTAGAGGAAATTCCGGCCGTTGAGGATACTATGGCGATGGCAGCATGGGTGGTTAAGCACCATAAAAGGATATACGCTAAATTGCACAAGAGCGAAATAAAGTATAAGGATATCAAAACAAGGTGATGGAAAACAAAATAAAATATTTAGAATATGTTTATGAAATACTTGAATTGATTGATTAGTCCCGTAAGTGCACTGCACGCTTTTACTGCGAGGGGTGATGGTGATCATCACTCACAGAATTACGATATCCGGCGCCGACCTACGTCCGCTTGCGGGGATTTCCCTCCAGCAGGTATCTCCAACCAGCAGGGCACCATCCCAGATGGGACAAGTTCCAAGCCCCCGACTGGTCTTCCATGTGGGGTGGTGTAGAGCATGTGATTGTAAGTGTTTTAAGGAGTGATGATAGGACAATCAAGAGGAAGGAAATATCGCACGGAGTGAGTGGCCAGTTTATTGAAGCAAAGCTCCAACATTCGCCTGGTTTTGATCGGAGAAAGCACGGAAATTTACCGATCAGAGCAGCCGGCCGCTGAAATTTTTTCCAGACTGACTGCATTTTATCTAGACATATCCCTAAGTGTCGAAAATCCTGCCACCGTCGGGACTGGAACCCTAGGACATTCTGGTCAGAGGTACTGCAGTGACACCAGTTGATACCATGATCCAAGTTTGCTGGTAAAATATATGAAGGAAACTCTCCGAGACCAAAACATAAAATACAAATATTTGTAAACACACTTATTATTTTATAAAATCAGCCTAGTCTGCACCATGGAGACGGAGAATGACAAAATTACCAGAAGCAGCAGAGGTAAGGGTGGGCAGTGGCAGCGGCAGAGAATGGGAAGAAAGTTTAGAGGCTGCGGCAATGGAGCTAATTATTGATGTATGAGTAATGTCAGATAGCTGGGGGTGGCGAGGACGATGGTGACTTTTGAGGTCAGTGCGACGGAGTGCACGTCCGCAAGGCAAGTAAAGAAGCAAGACTGGGATCTTAAGGAGTAGGAGAGGGGTGAAAACGATATGAGTGGGCAGGAAATGGCCAAGTAAAATGGTGGGTAGTCAATCAGGTGGCACTGGGACAAAGGCGGACGGAGGTACAGAGAGCGGTTGATAAGATTTTAGTCTTTGAGTTTTTGCTCGATTATTAAATTGCGCCAGAAATAGTAATAAAACGTATGTTTAGTTAATGAAATGTTTATGGGCATATTGAAGCTTTAACTAACTAACATTAAATCTTATTTAAACTTATTTTAATAAACAAAGATAGCTAGAAATAATCGGCTATCAGATCGAACGGAGAAAGCCCATGGACCTTATAGTGAGAGAAACGTTTCAATTAGTGCTTGAGGGGTGACAGAACAAAGGGTGCACAAAGGCACGGCGCAAAGCACCCACGGAGAGACGAGGCGACAAGAGAAAGTACTAGAAAAAAGAGGTGAAGGAGGAGCGGGTGTTCAGTGTTGAGGAGATAGGGGGCTCTGCAGGCGGGGGGCCGTGGAATGATTAATTCATTGACTGCTCGATGTTTCCTATCATGTCAACCGTTGGTATTATTAGTCGCGTTAGTGCGTGAACATTAGTGAATTCTTTTTACTCCGGGAGGTGAAGGTGATCGTCCCCCAGGTATAAGGGACAAGGAAGAGGAAGTAATGATGGCGCGTGGTCCGTGGCCCGTTTGTTATGAGACTGCTCTGGCATTCGCCTAGTGTTGATCGGAGAAACCACGGATAAATACCATCAAAACAGTCGGCAACAATTCTTACCCTCACGGTGGCTGAATTCGACCTAGCTAAGCAGCTCGTGTCAAAAATCCGCTGCTGCCTGTTTTCGAACCTCGATGACTTCCCGCTCAGTCATTGCAGAGACGGCGGTAATGGTGGTTCTGAACTAACTTAGCCGTGGAGGCAGCGGCAACGACGGTTGAGAGAAGGGTAATGAGGGATGTCTACGCGGCGTTTGTGGAGGAATAAATTGGAGAATGGGAAATGCGAAGGCTGGCCGGGAAGGGCAGCGTCTGTGGGCAGCTAGGGCACCGCCAAAAAGGCAGCGCGCAGCGTGTTACGAATGCCCGTCGGACGCGAGGCCAGTTGCGCGGCCCTTTGGTGGCACCAAGCAAGGAAGAGGAAGGAAAGATCGTGCGAGGTTCGTCACCCGTTAGTTGGGGGCAGAGGTCTGGCATTCGCCTGGCACTGATATCACGAACCACGAAAACTACCGATGAGAGCAGACGGCCGCTAGAATTCTTCTAAAAAATCCCCTACGGTAGGGTCTCGAACTTCAAGGACCTCCCGGTCAAAGTCATTGGAGACTGGTAATGGTGGCTCTGCGCAAACACAGCCGTGGAAGCGGCTGAGAGGAGGGTAATGAGGGAGTGACTACCCGGCGTTTGTGGAGGAATGAACTGCAGAAGGGGAAATGCGAAGGCTGGCGGGGAAGGGAAGCGTCTGTAGGCAGCGTGTGCGCCGCCAAAGGGCCGGGCAGCGCGGAGTGCCTTGCGATCGCCCGTCGGGCGCGAGGCCAGCTGCGCGCTGGCGGGGCGAGCGCTGTTGGGACGGGCAGTAAGGAAGGGGGGCGCAGGGGGTACAGCGGCAGTTCTAGAGCCCTGAGGGCCGGTATAATTCCGCAGAAATGATTACGCTGTAAACCGCGTTCTGGAGAAGGCCTGACCGTTGTAAGCTTGGCAAAATAATTATGCTCGCTACTGCCCGATCATTATCCGTAGCCGAAAGGGAATCGCTGCTAAGTGGTTGAATCGTGGAGAGCATGCAGTGTGATTATGTAAAAATAAATTTATATTCGTGGGAGTGGACTTTTTCACAATAAATAACTTTTATTATTTACAGATGTGAAGATTTGAGCTTTTCGTGTTATATATTCCTAACTGGCAATATTTAATGACATACAAGAAGAAAAAAATCTTTTTTCAAGATATACAGCAACAATGACAAGCAAAGAAATTCAAAGTAGCTATAGTGGGTGCAAAATAATGCTTTAAAATGAAATGAGAACGAAGATTGTAAGAAATCAATAGACAAAGAACTGAAGACTCATGAATTACACATGGGCATGGGAAATGGCAAATTGTCACGGAAATTTATTGTATTTGTATATTTTTGCAATTTTCTAAAATTTAGATAATTCAACAGAAATGACATCTATTGCTATATACTAACACTGCCATTTTTAAGTGACCTTTGCCCTATTCGAAGACAGATTCAATAACGAAATTTAGGACCATTTTCTGAGAAAAGTTTGAAAATGTTGGGCCTTCATGTAAAGCACCCAAAAATAAAAATTTTCGATTCAAACTCGTAGGCCTTGGGTTCGGCCAGATCGATGAGATAATATCAATTTTTGACAAAATCGTTAAAACGGTTTAGGTGCTATGCTGACTGTAAACAGAAAGACATGGGCAGACAGGCGAACAGAAGGTCAATTATTCCTTTTGCCGACATCCAATTTTTAATTACGAAGGACCCACTTGGATTCAGACTACACGTGTTAGAGAAAGTACTTTTCTACAAATAGAAATAATATTTACCCACGTTTTCGATATCAAGGCCACACAACAAGATATTTGTCGGTTAAAAATAACAATCTTTTGCTTATAAATACTTTGCGTGGCGGTTTGCGTGGCCATTTGCGTGGCGGTTTGCGTGGCCGTTTGCGTGGCGGTTTGCGTGGCGGTTCGCGTGGCCGTTTGCGTGGCGGGTTGCGTGGCGTGGCGGGTTGCGTTGTGGGAGCGTATTGGGGGTGTGGCGGGGGTGTGGCAGGGGCGTGGCGGGGTGTGGGGGCTGGCGAGGGGTGTGCCGGGGGCGTGGCCGGGGGTGCGGCGGAGGCGTGGTAGGGGACTAGCGGGACGTGCCGAGGTCGGCAGCGAAAGCAGCAGCAGCATCCGAGGCGGTGCGCCGCGAGCGTTACGCGCGCCAGTTAATTACGCAAACAGCCCCTTTGTTGCGCCGCCGCTGCCACGCCCCCTCATCCGCGCCCCCGCCAGCCCCGCGTGATGCTCTCGTCGCCATCGCCAGCGCACGTCCCCTCAGCAATGTGCTTTTCACGTGCCCGTCATCGCAGCCTCTTCTCAGGAGTCAACGGTATTGTGTTGCATTTTTTCCCTTCGCTTTTACCTTCATCCTCCACTTCTTCATCTCTTAATTCTTCCCCTTCTTCCTTGTTCTTCACTTTCTTGACGTTTCTCTTATCCTTAATTATTTTTGTTTTTCTTCTTCTTTTTCTCGTATTCTCTTTTCGTTTTCCGCTCTTCCGGCAGTCTAAATTTTTCTTTTTTTACTTTTTTCCATTTCCATCTTTCCCTATTTGTTTCTTCCTCTAATATTACGGTAACACACACGTATTCGAGTCATGTTATTTCCAATATTACATTCCAAGCGCTTGTTACAATTCGAGATGGGACACGAAATTTGTAAATGCAAGAAAGTATGAACGGAAAAGTGACAACGGAACGTATAATGAACAACTACGTATAAAGCCGTAGAGGTAAATTTTAGAATATGAAAAGATGTTTATCAACGATAAGCAATCAATCACATACATATGCGTCCAAGATAGTGTTCCAAATCAACTACCCTTCGAATATAGATAATCCGGGAGCTACCTGATAGCAACCTGAGCTCCCCAAGTCAACCAATCCCGTAGCTAGTTTTTGATTGCAGAAAGCACGACGTAAGAACGAGGTAGAGAGAATCCCGCGCGATTAAAAAAGCACCAGGATTGTCCTTTGCGAAGCTTGTGCGTTTCTAACATCATCTCTACAATACGCAACAAGTATAGTTTATAAGTGCATATATCACATTGTAAGGGTTTCGTATGCTGATGTCAGCCCTCTAACCTTGTAGACGATGCTATAATTACGACATTGCTGTATTCTAATGGTTATGAAATAATGCAATCAGATCTCAGGATCCTGGAATTCCCTCAGGAAACCTGCTCCAAATCCGCTCTGTACGTGCAAAAAATTATCGAAGTTAGAACCCCATCCCCAAGATTGAAATCAAGTAGTCTGGCCACTGCAGCGTGTATACAGCACAAGAGCTAGGAAATGTTAATTATTTGAGCCACTTTAATTAATGTAATGGTCCCACAGAAAAGGTGTGGACAAATATAGCATGAATGATATAATATAATGATGACATATTACAAGAAAGGCAAAACACCAATCCATATTCACTAAATGATCACATCCTTCATCATGAAATCTAATTTTATTAATTTGTTTTACATTTTGACATTTTTACACAGAAGTCCTCATGGAAAAAGAAAACAAACAGATTCGGTTCTATAGCTGTACTTCCATTCTTGAATTATGTCGTTGAATTGTAAGTTTAATAACAAGCAAGCTAAACCTAGAAGCTACTTTTTTCTGTGGCCCTTTTCTTTGACATTAGTTGAACGAATGTGCTATAATGACGCTTGATAATACGTTCAGTTTAAGAGTACTTTTCACCACGTTTGTCATAATCTCGCCCCATAAACTCAACAATGTACAATACAATACAGTGAACAAAGCTCAGTACTAAAATTCAGCAAGAAAGACTATGGATACTAATCTAATACTAGAAATAATAAATAATATTCTAATAAATAGAAAGACTAACCAGATACAACCAATGGAAAAGCAATGGATCAAAAGAAATCTCATTAACCTAACATCAACTGTTATCTTGACGTATCTACTGTTATGCTAGATTTTTCCACTCACGATCTATGTTTTTATTTTTTTTTTAAACAGTCATTTTTCATTACAAGATAATAAATCCCATTTACTATGTTTTGCAATCAGATTGGCAGTCACACATCATCAGACGGGAGACTGTAAGTACATTAATAAATAAGATAGATAAAATTTAAATTCATAAAAACGGTAAAAAAACTTTTAAAAAAGGTTAAAACTTGAAATTTCTAAAAATATATTAAAATCTCTCATTGTCTAACCTTTTTACACTGATTATTTTTAATTACCCGGAACCAACTAATCTCAAAATTAAACTATGCACAATCATAATAAGCGCCAGTTTTGTCTATTCTGATAGTCTTTCTGGTAAATGTTTACTCACTACTACTTTCCGGACTATTCCTGGAGAGGAGCATCCAGTTGGTAAGTTGTTCGTTTCTGTTCCGTAATGGCAGTGTCACTCTTCCCCTGAGACCTTTCACGGGCTCAATAAATATTACACGCGAAACGACAGTCCGCAGGCGCAAGGCAAGAGGTGGCACTGTCGGAGACAGTCGGGTGCGGGAGCCCCGCGCACGGAGGACACTCAACGTCAGCGGGCGTTTCACGCGCCATCATTCTTCCCCCGGCCGCCACCATCCATCCGCCCTCCCGCAACCATCCGCTCATAACGCTCGGCTTCGGCTTCCCGCAGGCTGAGATAGCTCAGGGCAACAACTGTCGCCATATTGGCTGAGAGGACTCGGGACATAAACTGTTGCCGCACCGGCTGAGGTGGCTCAGGACATCAGCTGTTATTACTGCAGGGCCTCTGATCTGGAGGTCCTAGGATTCGAGTTCCGACGGAGAGAGATATTTTCGACATTAGCTAGATACCTGTGAAGAATTCAGCCACTCCTAGTAGGAGAATTCGAGCGGACGGTAGTTCTTATTTGCAGTTGTCCGTGGATTCTCCGATCGACACCAGGCAAATGCCGAAGAAGAACCGTGACAATCGTGTCACGGACCGCTCGCGATTTTCATTCATATTCACTGTCCTCTCCTCTACCCTTACGTGCACACATTTACAGGTACAAGTGCCACCACGAATGTCGGGAGACCAGTCGGTAGCGTAGAGCGTGTCCCGGCAAGGGACATGCCCCGCTGGTGAGACATATTGGAAGAGAATGCTCCCCGCAAGAAGGCGTGTACGTCGGCGCCAGATCTCACGTTCAGCGTGGGAGGTTTACGACCACCTCCTGGGATATAACATGCTCTATACATAAGGGGCACGACCACAGATTTTGAAGAGCTTGCAAATACTAAATAATCAAACAAGCATGTATTTCACTCTATCCGTTTTACAGAAAGGGTTTCATAACTTTCTACAATTTTCCAACCACCTCAAAAAGTTCGTTCTGCCATTTCTTTTCATATTCCTTCTCCCTTCCCATAACACATAGTTCCTTACCTTTCCCCTTTACTTCCTCTCTCTACTCGTATTACAGTTTTCTCAACTCCCGAACATCTGTTCCCATCTCTTTCCCCGGTATTCCCTTCGTTTTTAGACCTCCTGTTCATTTTTTTCTATTTCATCTCATCATTCTATCCTATGCTCTATAATAACTTTAATATTGATTTCATTTCTTCTTCCCGCCTGTGTCCTCTTCTTCTCATTTTCCTCTCCCTCTTCTCTTTCCTTTCTCTGTTTCTCCTTTCTTTTTCTCAATTCCTCGTCTCATTCTTACATCCCCCTCTTTTTCATTAATTCATTCTCCTTATTTGTTCCATCTTCTGTGCCTCTACAACTATTCTTTCGTCTCTTTCCTCCATTCATTGCTGCCATTGATCTGTTTCCTTTCATCATTTAGGTACATTTCTCATTCTATATCCTGCCATCGGTTTTCCCATCATCACCCAATCAGATTCATCTCTTCCCATCTATCCGATCCTTCATACAGCCTCCCCCCTCACGCCCATCCTTCCCAACTCTACATCCCCTGTACGCCGCAAAGGAGCGTCGAGGGCGACAAATTTATTACGCTGTATGTTCCCACTCGCCCGCTCGGAACAAGGGGCGGAATTCAAATAACTACTGTAGGAATTCCACGCGGCGATACTCTGACAGATGTACGCGCGCGGCCTGGCATGGCCCGACCCGCCGCCGCCGCCGCCGCCAGCCCGACCCTGCGGGTTCGGCGGACTTTGAAAGCGAAATGGAAACATTACGACTATCGCCGAAATGGGGCCCGACGGCGGAGGCAGTGTCACATTCGACTTTAAAAGATTTCCTGGAAATAAAACGTCACAGTGTTTTTTTACGCTACGCGAATTACACGTTCCATTGCTGGGCAGATGACTATCGCTTTTATTAACAAACCTTTGAGCCTTGGCGTGACGTCCGGGAAAATAATGGGAAATTATCTGCGTATTACTCTCGATGAGATTGATTGTCTGATAGATGAGTCTTCCTTCAAAACTCATTATTCCTAATTAATATATTTTCAAATTTAAAGGAATTATTATTGAGTTTTATTTTGTGGAAATTGGAATGTGAGAATTAGCTGGGAAAGATATCATCATATCACTTAATTTACCTTTCACGTAATAAAGTAAGAAACCATCATACCTTCTGTAAAATCGCAGAGCTGGGCTCTGCTGAATTGTAGAAGATTTTAAACAGCTATTTGGATGGCAAATGATAACCAAGTTGGTAAAAATATTCAGGAAACTAGTGAAGTATGCACATCAGTTTTCGATTTAGTTTGGTTTATTTTAAAAAGTCAAAATTTGAGTTTACTCTATTTCTTGAAAGCGATGAAAAACAATTTCGAAAGGGAAGGTCATTTCAGTTATCGCGCATGATATTATAAAAATGCATTCTAGCTATTTTACAAGAAGCAAAGACCATCTCAACTCAGGGTGTATTCAGAACGTATGTAACTCAATCCAATATTAATGAATGATCTTGGGGATATATACAACTAACCCTCATGTTCAGGCTGTCGTTCTGACTTTTTGGATCCTTGAAAATCAAATGTACTATTCAAGAATAATTTGCGAACAGCTTATACATTTCTTTCGTCAATACGTTAATAACACATAATTTCGTGTAGGACGAAGACAACTCGGTCCGTTGTTGTCGTTTTAATACACTACAAATTAGCATCGTAAATGCTGTAAATCCATCGCTGTTTATATTTTCCAAAATTCTTCCTCCTGAAGCGGCTAATGAAGACTAGAAGAAAAATGTCCTAATCCCAAAAAGCGGAAGAGGGAAACAAAGAGGAGACAAAAAAAAAAATAAAAGGAAAAAATGGAGTTCCAGGGCGCTCGCGTCGCGAGTCGACAAAGCGTACGGCCCGCACGTGCCCTCAACTTCCGCTTCCTGTTTCCTTTTGTGGGGCGCGCGAGTGGCCCTCTGGCCCTGACAAGCTGGCGGTCGCGCCGAGGGGCTGTCTTCGCGCAGACAAGTGACACTTGCGGCTGACACCGGAACCCACGGCGCGGCGCGGCGCGGACCGGCGCGGACCGGCGCGGACCGGCGCGGACCGGCGGACAGCGGGGCGAGACGGAGCTGAGCGAGACCCGGCGCAGCGGGGAGAACGGGAAAGAGCGAGGGACGCGGGGAAGGGGCAACGCGGTGCAGGGGGCGACGGAGTGGAGAGGGGCAGAGAGGTAGCGGCTAGGCTAGGAGAGGGGAAAAAGAGTCTCGAGGTGGGAGGAGCACCGCGAGGACGGAAGTGCAAGGGACGAAATAAAGAAGGAAAGGATCGAGGGAGGGAGAGGAAGGGAGGAAGAGAAGAAGGTGAGGGATGAGATGAGGCAACTTGAAACTCAAAGAAGAAGAGAAACTAAACGAGGAGTGAAGAGAGTGGAGGAAGCGGAGAGGGTTACAAGAAAAGGGGAGACAGGGCGGAGTAAGGCAGGTACGATCAGGAGAAGACAAAAATAAATGTAACCTTGCAAGGAGTGAGGGGAAGGTGGGGAGGACGATATCGGGGATGTGGCGGCAGGGGAAACGGAAACGGGGAAGATGGAGGCGGGGCAAGTGGAGGTGGGGAAGGTGGAAGTGGATAGGGTGCTGGCGAAGAGGAGGATGATGGAGGTAGGAGAGTGAATAGTGGAGGGGGAGGAGGGGGTTGGGAGGGTAGTGGAGAGATGGTGGTAGTGGGGCTGGAGGGGGAGGAGACGTTACTGGCACGGTGGGTGGTGGTTGGGAGGGGCATGGAGTTGATGGTGATGGATGGGAGTGTAATGGAGTTGATGGTGGTAGAGTGGACGGTGGTGTGTCAAGGTGAGCGGAAATGAAAAGCGTGAACGCGAAGAGGTCAGAGGTGGGACGCAATGGTGCCCAATGCAGTGTGAAGTGAAGTGAGCGGAGTCGTGAGACGCGGAAGAGAAAGAAACGATGGCGGGGTAAGGCAGAGGAACACGAAATGGACGGCATGGGCGCACGGGGGCAAGTCGGGCAAAGAAAGGAGCGCGGGCTGGGCGGAAGCGGCCGCCGAGGTTTTTAGCGCCGCCTGGCTGCGAGTGTAATTGCGTCCGCTCTCGGACAGGTGGCGCCACTGTGGATGCGTTGCCGCTGACGACAGAGTTTTGTTTCTTTCCCTGACGCAGCGGCGAATTATTCCTTTCCGCTGGAATGCCCCTCGGAATGTAATTTGCACCGCTTATAAGCACAGTCTAACGCACTGGCCCGGAAGGTACAGTATACGACGTGGCAAACTGCCTTTCAAGCACTCAGATGTAAGGACAAGCAGCCAATAATAAGCTCTGCCTCAAGTCATCACTTACTGAAGGTTAATAAAATAATCACAAATTGAAATAATCAAAAAGGAAAATGAAGTGCCGAACAGCAAAGGAAAATTATGAAAGAAAACCATTTCACCAACCATAAAATATGTTTGTCCATTGTAAGGATTGATTACACTTTGCAAGATTTTTTTCAACTTTTTATTGATGTCTCAACATGGTTTTTGTATCTCCTGGCGCAGCATTTATTTTTTTTAAATGTATCTATAACGTGCTCACATTGCAACTATTAGCTGTTACACTGCAAGAACATTACTTACTAGATGAGTTGCGAAGTCATGTTACGTTAATTCGTAATAACGTTCTATTTATACCCAAGTACTGGCACTGAACGACGAGTGGAGTAACCTCCCTTAACCTTGCCAGTCGTAGTCAGTCTTTGCCATTTATCGCTTCGGCCAGGGTCTCGGTGCCGATAGACCCCTGGGGTCCTCAGACGGTCACTATTCCAGGAACCCGAGATGTTTCTATTTGCTTTACCTCTGCGAGTTCACGGAGCGTAGTTAATCAAATCGGTTAGCGACACCGGCTGTCCCTGAGACGGCTTTCACGTACGTTTGAAAAATAATGCGTAGGTCGGGCTTATTGCTGGCAACTGATTGATTAGTTTTCATAACCTGGTTTATGAACACTGGAATCACCAGAATTTTGTGTTTCTTTAGTTTGGAAAATATATTGGCCATATCTTAAGGTAAATGAATTGTCCACATTCAGAAGTTGAACAATCTGCAAGATAATACCAACAAAAAATTATAAATCAACATTCTTTGTTTTAAAAGCTGATACGAACATATTGCTCCACAATTTACATACTTATCTCACCAGTTTTCCAGACAATTCAACTTTAATATAAATGTTCTTAGTTCGCCAACGTGAAATACAAATGAAATTGTTGAATGTACTTTGTTATTGTTCATTAACAACAATGTGAATAATTATATTTTAACAATTCATCTCAAATAGGATCAGCAAAATAATGTAAATCATTAAAATATGTTCATGTTTTTTTTAAATTGTTCAAAATAGTAAATTAGTGTAATCGGCTTCTAAAGAGCGATTTGGCTGAAGCCCAATGAACACTCCATGATTATGATGGTAGGGTGTTAACGGACAATTATAATTTCTGAAAATTCTATTACATATCGTAAAATGAGTATTAATGTGTTCAAAGGAAAGCAACAGAGAAACAGAATGCGCAAATGGTTAGAAGGTTTTGCTTCCCTTCGGGTGTAATTGCGTCCTCACCCATTCGGCCATGCAGGTGGCACGCAACATATTTTCTCGGACGTCACTAGCATTTCTTCCCCTGCCGCGTTGACAAATTGCACCCTAGTCGAGGAGTGGCCCTTGAAATGAAATCTGCACCATTTATAAAGGCAGACTTTGGGTCGGGTGGAGCATTGGGTGAGCTCCACAGCACAGTCATCGCCGTAGCTGAGTCTTTGAATAGCAAAAAACCGTATCTCTTTTCTCTTACAAATATTACAGTACGGTTGACTCATATTTTGTATTACTGGGTAGATTTTACAGAATGATGAAATGACCTGGAGTGACAAAGAGAGAAAGAATGACTTCCACATAATTCAAGCACTGGTGGCCTCATTTGGAATTTTTTTGCAATATGTATGCGATTGCGCAGGTTTGCTTGGATATTTACTTTCCATTAGATTTGCAATGATAAGCTGGGATAAGCCATTACACACGTACATGATGGATGAGGAAAAACTGTGTTCATTGCAACGCAAAATAATTGAATGGTTTTTAATTGAAACCGTTAAACAAGTATGAGCGATTTTGACATCCAGTGTATTGCATATAGTGTTCCGTCAAGTTCGTTATTTAACGTTTGTTTCTCTAGAAGTTTAGTTGTACCAGAGGGTAAGGTGGCCGTGATTATTTCACACACAGTACACGAAATGCACATTTAGGACTCGTAAAGAAATCACAGTTTCAATCTCAACAGTTACCATAGATAGAAATGACTGATCCTTGTGTCAAGCTACAAAACTAACCCTCATTTCCGGGAGAATGTGACAAAAAAAGAAAAAGCAATAGTCATAGGCTGAATTGAAGCACTTTTTGCATACCTGCGAGAGAGGGTAATGTTTGTTCACATTCTTTGTTACTACAATATTGTAAGGCCACGTGCATTTTGTGGCATCCACGGTGAATGAACAGCAGTCATCTAAACTCGGGTAACAAACATTTAAGCAATCCGAACAATTGTTTTCAAATAGCTATATCAACAAAAGAATTGCGTGTTAAGGCACAATAAATTCAAATACAACTATACCATAACGAAGCCGGTGTCGTTAGCCGAATTCCTTAACTGCGCTCTGTGAAGTCAAGGAAGTTAAACGAATTAGAGACGTCGCGGGTTTCTAGTTGAGTCCTCACCGTCTAGGAAGCCTGGGATCTAACGGCACCGAGCCCCTGGCCGAAGGGATAAACGGCATTGACTGCAACGTCACGAGACTTGAAATACACAATAACTGAGGTTTACTCCATGCCAGGCGTTTAATGCCCAAGAAGGGTTAAGAGATGCGTTCTGTAGACAAAAATAGAGCTTTTCACGGTTAGAGCGATGCACTGCTGGGAGAGATACCTGGAAGCGATAAACCCGCAAACCGACATGAATAACAGCGCCGGATCTCACGTACCAGCTGTGAAGAAGAACCATCACTTCCTGGCAATAACACGCACTACAGTCACGGGCATAATGACCAATGTAGCTCACACCCAAGAAAACACGAAATATCTGTTTAATGACCTGGAATACCCAAGCACACAACACGCGATACGGCGGCTCCGCTATACCAAAACACATCAAGCAAAAACGCAATTATTTGAGAAAAGAAAGTTTTAAGTTTTTCTTTTGCTTCAAGTGTGAAGATACTGCGCATTGTACGCTGGAGAAAACACCAACCTTACTACAAATTTTCACGGACAAATATGGTTTAAAACTGAGCCTTTGTGCACTAGCCCGCAGTATGCGCAACAGTGCGCACAACGCATTTCTGAAGAGAATGTTGGCTACCGTGTTTTGGCGTGGAGTAGCCGAAGGGCCGAGGCCGTGAGACCGCCGCACCGCGCCCGCCGCGTGCGTCCGCGTAATTTCATGAGCGCCGGGGGCACCTGAAAAAACCGCTTCACGCGCATTTTTGCACCGCCCGGCTGGACGGCCGGCCGGACGCGGCGCGGAGCGCTGACAAATTATTCCCCGCCGCCGGAATGAGCCTTGGGATGAAATCCGCACGGAATTTCCACGCTTGACCGTTTTCCACTTTCCACTTTCCGCATGTTATCAATTTACGTTTCACAAAGGGACAATTTCGCAGAGGAATGAGTTGCAAGAAATCTGACCGATTTCCTTCACAGAAAACGTCAGGATGAGCCCGAGGATCAAAACAGACCACCCATATCTCAATAAAACCTTAATAAAATGTTATTCACTTCTTATTTATACACATTATATGGGAGTGCAAATTTCTCCAGATTCATTCTTAATAATAATAATAATAATAATAATAATAATAATAATAATAATAATACTCTGTCGTCTCATCTCCTAAAAAATTATAATATAACTACAAGATTCTTTCTAGTCTATTTTAAATGTTGGTTGCATATTTATTCCAGCGAGATCTTCTCGAGAAATAAAAAAGTCGCATTTTTGGAAAGGGTGGAAATGTGATTCACAATTTCTCAGTAAATAATATTAAAATGTTCAATGTTTCGTATTTTAATGTAATATAACATGAGCAATTTCATTTGTCAATGTTTTAAACCCTTACAATTCTTTAGGATTAAACAAAGCAATAGGTATTTCGGCGGAAGGCCTGCAACTGGTTAACCAAGTACATCTCCAGAACGCTCATCACCTTCCAGCACTCTCTGGGCCGGGTGTTGTGCGACAATTTACGAGTGGAAAGAGAGTCCGTGAACGTAAATAGGTTGCAATGAAAACACGGTATCGAGAAAAATTATACTTTAATTGCTTAGCAAAAAAACATTCTATTTCAGAAAAATGTGCATCAATGAAACCGCATTTAAAATGGCTTTGTGCCATAAACCCCGAAAACATCTTGTTTTTTCTCTTTTTGGGCTACTATTTAGGGATATTTTCATTTTGGACGATACTTGATACCAAGAACAAAGAACATTTTCAAAATATTCTTAAAAAGTATTTGTTGCCATTATTCATATGACTGTGTTACACTTAACAGACCATATCCAAGATATATTAATCCAGTTATTATAAATTTAATTATTGACCGGATCTCGTAAATTGTAACATTAACTCGTAATCTCGTAACATTAAGAAAATCGATCACCTTATATTACACAGATATATTACATTCATATTATACATCCATAAAATGCAGACCACTCTGGCACTGAAATTTGCGGGTTCAATGCATATAGCATGCATATTTATTACCTTTGTACGATAAGCATCAGCCACTACTTAATCCTGAATTTAGGAAATCTCTCTTTCTTGGTAATGTGTCACAGTTCTCGTCCTAACTCCTGTATAATTCTAATTAGGCCAAAACATTTAGTTTGGTTATTGTTAATAGTCATTTAATGATTCATTACGAGGAATTTTAATAAATATACATGAATCTACGCTCTTCGCGGATCCCTCCGATTTAGGCTGCGGACGGGAGACCTTTTGCAACAAAGCTCACATACAGAAACCCACGATCGTATTGGAACAGAAGAAACCTATCAATTTTCCAAGACGCTTTGGATGACATGTTCTAAGGGCGGGTCATTTAAAAGTAGGTCATTCAAAATGTCATATTTTATCTTCAAAAATCCGAACTTGCTTCATGTGACGGTGGCTTTTCGCCCTATTGGTAGACCTAATGTGTTATATACCAATTTAATTTTATCACTCGTGATAACAGAACTTCTGCCATTTTTTGCGTAGATGCCTGCTTACATTTTTTAGTATGCTGAAAACAGTTTGGTATCCGTTACTTTTCGCCAAGTAGACATTGCCACCGTCGCGTCGCAGATGCGCTCTTTCTGCAGAGAATCATTTACATTTCATAAACAGACTGAATATAGGAATGTCCGAAAGCAATTGGGTCGCGATATCTAACAGGAAGGGAAAAGGTCACACTCTTCATAATTATAATTTATTTGTTTATGATACACATGAATATGCCTGTGGTCTAACGAACGCAAACAACGCACCATGAATCAGAGACAGCAATCAACAGAAAAAATAAAAATGTGATATCCCGTTTCGTTTTCACATCCCACCAATAACAAAAACGACCTAGCTTTGGAAGCCAAAGTTCAACAAGCGGAAACAGTGGGTTTCAAAAGAGTAAAGAGTGGTCCCGTCTACTCGTTACCCAAGGCTCGTAAAACATCCCGAGGCACATCTCCCAGCCGCCAGCCTGTCCATCCTCAAATGAAACGTCGAGCTTTCATCTCGGTCTTCGCTTCTTTGCATGCCACTGTAATTACAAGTAACTTCCGCACGTGCTTTCTGCCGGCCATAGTTCCGTCAATTTCACTGATTTTCTTCATCGGAAATCTTCTGGCCACGTTGGCCACGTTCACTTCCCCGCAGAGAAACATGTATGTTTATTCCTTCATTAATATATAATGAAACTTGTTAGAGAGATGACGTGCCGATAATCGTCAATATCTGTGCCATTCCTTGTTTCCCTTTCTGGTCTACTACGTACTTATGTAGAAAAGAGAAAACGCAAGAGAGAACGTAATTAATGGAGCTGCAACGGCACATACTTTCCTTTACTTTACAATACTTTATCTTGAGCACGTAAATGTTATGGCGAGATAATAATAACTACGGGGGTACAAATATGTTTCAAACCTACACGTTCTAGGATTGAAAAAACGTGGAGACCTCTTTGGAACGTATAACCTTTGCGTCCCACACATTTCCGCGCCCATCTACACCCAGCCACATAACTCTCCAGGGATCTTCTGCGCAGTCGCGGCCCTTCGCGCATCTCTCTCCACGCTGCTCGCGCCACCCACGCCCCTGCAGCGCACGCTCGCCCACGCCACCATCAGATCCGCGCCTCTCGGTTACATACCCACGCACCCATACACCCACGTGATCTGGCTTCAATTGACGGCTAAGCGCCTATAACCTATTTTTCTATAAGATCCAAACTTTTTTTAATAGTTATACGAGTATCCGTTCTCATACATATATTAAAAACCAAAACAACGTAACATGCGTATTTCTTCTTATCCATCATCTTGATTGAAGTTTTTGTGAATTTTAACTAAACATCACTGCCAGCAACCTTAAATTGCGTTCTTCTCTTTTTGCAGTGGTTTTTTGAATGAAGTTGCAGGAGGGACTTCATTTTTTCTTTAACAGAATTTTTAATTTTATATATCATTGTTCATGAATCGCACATTTGTCCACCCGGTAAAATCATCCCTTTTATAAAAGATAACAGGAAACTTTCTTGTCAACAAAGATTATCTATGTTTTTATTAAATAAACAGGAATCGTTTTCATTTAGACAATAAAAACATAAGTTATTCCATAAAGGGAACTTTAAATTAACTTCTCTCATAACGGCATTTATTATTCTATCTCATTATTCATTTCTTCATTAACTCACTCATTATTTTGTCTCATAAATCACAAAAGTTAAATATTTTTTCTTTTATGACATAACTTTTTCATTGGATAAAAATTAAGGAAATCTTTTTTCACGGTATTTTATCGCTTATGAACGTCTACATTACGTACATTCCACATTTCGCAAAGCCGCCCTTAATCACCCGATATGTCCAAACCCCTATTGTAAGTAGGCAGAGTTGGTGAAAAATACCAAAACTTATGGTATTAAGTGTTAAGTATGCTTTTTATTTGAAGATACATCTTTTCTTAATAGGAGTTATATTTTTATTATATGATATTTGGCAAAACTATCCCCAATATCATTTTTCAATTATATTTAAAAAATAATTCCTGCTTAATGAAAAATTATTTGTCTCTAACTAATAGGAATACATCTCATCTACTCTGTAGTGCTGCTTTCACAACTGTTTTGAGTGATGGAGTAAGAAAGAGAAAAATATTCACAAAGGAAAAAGGAAAGAGAATTCGAAAAAGCTCTCGAAACAGGAATTTTGGGAAATCGTGCACTTTTATTAGCCATGGGCTTTTTTGTGGGTGGTAAATTAACTTAAAAGCGTATGCGTTTTATACATTTTGTTTAACATTAATATACAAAATACTTACGCATTTATAATTTTAAAGCGTATAAAACTAAAAAATTCAATTTTGGATCGTCCAGATTCGCCGTTCATTCCAGTGTTTCGTGTATACACCGCCCACGTTTCCTACACTCGCGCCACCTCGGACGTCAACACATCTTCGTCGCCCACGCCACAACAGCCACCCTCAAGGCTGCGTCCACCCACGCACGGTCTCACTCGGATTGAACCTCTGAAAAATGTCACCAATAGCTGCAAATTCAATCGAAAGAGGTTAAAAGTTTTGGATAGACAACAGAATCTCTCGTGAATCTGAAGACGGATATTAAAGATCTTTAAAACAAAAAGCAAAGCGTTAGGATTGAAGATGAATTCGAGCTCTTGCCTTTGCAGGGGTAGGGCACGGTGCTCCCAACTCGAATCGACTGCTCCTCCTTGGTCGTCCACATCACTATCACCGCTTTTCTTCTCCAAACATGGAGTGAAACAATGAGTGTTTAATATTTCCGAGCGCATCACCTACTATGGGCACTAGTTGCAGGAGCGTAGTGCATATCCCGGTATGTGGCGGAGTTCTTCCCTCGCAGGAGTTCAGCGCCGACATAAACGACGGCTACACAGTTTCCCCTGACGGTACCTCCCCGGCTGGGCACCGTTACAGCGGCTGTCACATGTAAGCTTCCTGTGTGAATGGAAGGATAATGCATACGAGTGGGTGTTCACCAGGGGACAAAAGTGGGCAATCATGAAGAAGCAAAAAACGCGAGCACTTTGTGGCTTAAGTCATTTTTCCGGCATTTGCCTGGTACCAATAGGAGAAACCGCGGAAAACTACCGATCTGAGCAGCGACTGGTCTCTCGGAATGTGTGGTTGTGTAGTGCATGTAAGTGGAAGTGTGAAAGTAAGGGGTGACAATAAAACAAGGAAGAGGAAGGAAAATACGCACGCATTACATTACATTTGTTAGGGTATTGCTCGAGCATTCGTCTGGTGTTGATCAGAAAAATCAAGGAAAACTACTTACCAGAGCAAGACTTTTCTTCCAGGCAGAGGGTAAATTCGACCTACCTAGCTAGTTAGAGTAAAAAATCCTGCCACCGTTGGGATTCGAACCTAGGACCTACTAGACAGAACGATTGTATTGTCATCAGTTGATGCCCTGAGTCACGCTCTCCCCGTCGAAAGAACATAATATTATGTAAATTATTTTTGAAGTTCATTTCTAAATAAGAAAACATTGTTACATGAATGGCTAAAAGTGTTCCCTTTTTCGTTTAAGGAACTGTCACATTTGGACAAATTATTGTATTAAACTACGGAAGCGGCAAATCTGTCTGTAGACTAATTATTTCGTATTACCGGGCACGTCAATTGCAATAATTATCAGTCCCGTATGTACAGTACACACTTTATCACCAGAGATGGTGATGATCTTTCCCCGCTGATGTCGAAATCCAACGCAGATCTACCGGTTGACTTGAGGCACCGCCCCAGTTGGAACAAATTCAATGCTCCTGACTGGTCTCTCGAAAAGTATGGTAAGTAAGGGGTGAGGACAGCACAAAAAACAGGAAGGAAAGATCGCGCACCATCCGTGGCCCGTTTTTTACGGCATTGCTCCGGAACTCGACTAGTGTTGACAGAAGAGACAACGGAAATCTACAAACCAGAGCAACCACTCGCTAGAATGCTCCTCCAGAAAGCGACCGAATTTGACATCTTGCTATCTAGCTAGTGTAGAAAACCTGTCACACTTGGGGTTCGAACCCTAAGACCTCTCGGCCAGGAGCGCTACTAAATAGAACTGTGGTATTGTAATACAATCGTCCCAGTTTCTATAGATGTGTGACGAAGAAAAAAGCTCGGGCAGGTCACATACGATAGATGTAATGTTGGTAATACGTCATGAACGCCACATGTCTCCGGTACCCTGAGACATGGATAATAAATAAAATCTGGGCCCAGGCTTGGTAACACCACTAGCTGGAAAAAGTCAGATTAATCCCACCGTAAAATGCCAAATACACCCATCCATCCATCCCCCTCGCCCGTTCTCGTTACCTCAAGCTTCATCGTCGATATCGCCACTCGATTATTGTTTCCACAGCGTTCACGCAACCTCCGCGCATCACGTGACTCATGCCACCCACATTCATCGACGCATTTAAAATCAATTCTTTCGCCACCCGCACAGTTCCTTGATCTCGTGTTATTAACCTCCCACACACACAGACACACAAACACATACAAACACACGCTCCCCTATTATTTATTTCTCTATTAATACCTCGCCTTTTTCCCATCGTTGCTCATATCTCCACAGTTCACAACACAACACACAGTTCACAACACAACACTAGCTTGCCACCTTGGTCGAATTCAGTCGCTTTCTGGATAAATATCAGGACGGGGAAACTCTTCAAGTCGATCTGTAGATCGGAGTTGGATCTCACCACCAGAGGAGAAAAAATCACCACTTTCCTTGATAAAGTGAGTACTACACTTGTGGGATTAATGGTCATAGTAACTGACGCGCACGGAAACACGAAATAATTATTCGATCTACAGATTTACAATTTGCGTTGCCCTCGCTCCCTTCGACATGACGCCCACGCAGCCCCAGCGCCTCTCGTCCAGGTCACGTTCGTCGTGTCGACAGCCTCATGGTCTTTGTGCACTCTTCGTTGTCACCCACACTTCCCACGACACACATTTGCCTCGCCTACAGCATTGCACCCCTCTCTGCAAGCTTTCTTCATCTCTGAAAGTTCCCTTCAGACACGTAAAAGTGAGAGCTAAGCGGCTAAACCCCACGCCGAGATATAAAAAAAAAGAATCCCTCTTAATGTTGTGCGAGCAGTTTATGTTATGTCTTTGGTAGCGAACGCCAAGTTCACTAAATTTACTGTCACTCCCGTTTGGATGACAATGTTCCCCTCTCCTTCCAGATCGTGACCTGCAAGAGCCACTCTTTAAATTGGAGTATACGCTAGCCAAACGCTCAACCTATGCATGTTTCTCGCGTTGGCCTTCTCATTCCATTCTCGACAGGCAGCCTCTCCGACCTTCTCTATTTCCTCACTCACTCACCACACACACCATGCTATCACGTACGGCCTCACAGCCCACGCATCCTACGCCTCCCTCGTACATCTCTCTGTGAAAACCATCCGCCTAACTCTATCACATTCCATACCATACCTCGGCACTGAGCGTAGACTTCGCGCGAGGAATCAGTGCACTCTGTGACGTCACAAAGGAGAGAGACGGCTACACTGAATGCTTTATCAAAAACATCATGTACCTAGCTTTATGACAGTAAAACCGCAGAAAAAATTTATATTCAATACAAATTTACATTGGGACGTCACAAAATCGGAAGGAAAATACACTGGATGCCGACTAAAAGCATGGCTCCCTAGCTTTTCGACAGTTACCCTCTGCACAAAAAAAATGACATGCATATTTCGTGTAAAAAGCAAACACGAAAATCAATATAAAAAATAATAACGCATCGAAAACAAATGTCTGGGTTATTACAATCCCAACCTCGCATAAGGCTACCCGATGTTTTCTGAAGAGCGATAGTATCCCTAGAAGGCTCTACTGGGTGTGCGCAGTGTGTCCTTCATCGTGTGTCGTTCAGCTTCGTCGTACGTCGCGTACACCTTTATACTCCGCCGTAAAAGCCAAGTTTATCTCAGATCCAGCATTGCTGCTGTCTCTGCAGCGACTGACCCGGGAGAACCGCTAGGTCGAATTCAGCAGCTGTCTGGAGAAGAATTCTGGCGGTCGGCTGATCTGATCTATTCTTAAATTTTCCGTGGCTACTCCAATCAATACCAGGTGAATGTCTGAGCAATACCTTAAACAAACGAACCAGGGACTGCGCGCGATCATTCCTTCCTCTTCCTTCCATTGCATACCATATTTCTTTAGTTGATAATATCACCTGCGGCCCCACCGCACTTGTAGCCTTTTATCGCATCATTGCGTTTTCCATTTGAATCGTTTATTTCAGAAACCCGTAAATCGCCAAAATCTAAAACACACTTTAGCGACGGATTATTGTTCCAGGAGGATAGACACATCGTTTAGAGCATGTTTATATGAAAAATAATCATTTATTAACTCATTTAATAAAAACATATTTTGAAATCTGAAAAATTGGGAGAGTTATTCTCCCTTTTCTCTAAATACGGAATTTGACGTTTGACTGGTTTCTGAAATAAACAATTCAATTGCTCTTGACCCTCATTTCCTCTTTAGCTTTCTTCTACGACCCCATACCACCCATGCCAACTTCCCCGGGCAGCAATCCACTTACTTTCTCCAGCAGTTCTAGTCACACTAGGCTTTCTTCACGTCCGTCCTCACGGTCACATCATCCTGTGTTATCCTACTTACACCCACAAAGCGTCATTGTTGCTAAGCCAGCTTACCACCCAGCTGTGATGTTCATTTCACTAGTGGGGCCCACAAGCGGGGGACATGAGGCTTGAGCCCCCGCCTGAAGTCATCAAATAAAAGTTTGCTTACGCATACAATATCTATATTTTGTTTATAATAATTTGTACTAACTTATACCTAATTTTTTTATAAAATATGTATTAATGTAATTTTATTTATATAATTTTAATCTTAGCTCCGAGGATGATCGCAACGCGATCGAAAAGATCATTAGCAAAATAAATTTTTGATACCAGACAACACCCTTAATTAACCATATTCAATTATTAGAAGGTATCAACCTCACCAGCGATAATTAAAAAATAAAAATACCTTTTAAGATCATGAAGGAAAAAATGATTATAAGAAAACGTCAGCTGGACGCCATCCCTGAAGCTCCCACCCCTACAGAAAAATATTGGGCGTGCCACTGATTGAATGTTAATGATTCCGGGCGCGTCAACTGCTAAGGTTATTAGTCCCGTAAGTATAATGCGTGTTTTCCTCGGAGGCGGTGATTTTCCCCTGCTGGATGGCGAGATCCGGCGCCGGCTTACCGTCTGCCTGCGGAGTTTTATCTGGCTAGTTATCTCTCACCAGTGGGGCTCCGCTCCAGCCGGGACAAGCTCTACGACCGGTACCCCGACATGCGTGGTAGAGTAGTGCTTGTAAGTGTAAATGTGTGTAACTAAGGAGAAAGAATAGGACAGGGAATAGGAAGGATTGATCGCGCGTGATCCTTAGCCCGTTTGTTAGGGTACTGCTCCGACATGTGCCTGGTGTTTATCGTAGAGACCACGGAAAACTACGTATCAGAGCATCGGGCCGCTAGAATTCTCCTCCAGACAGAGGCTTAATTCGACCTAGCTGACAAGCCCCCGCGTCGAAAATCCTGCCTGCACCAGCGGGATATCACGCATCTCCTGAAGCCTTCAGCAGCCTCACCCCCGTTCCCCGTTTGCCCCTCGCACTCCCGCACGCCGTCCGTCCTCGTCTGCCTCCCAGGCTGCGCTGTCCACGCACTGCGGCGCGTCCTCGCCTTCCGCGCCCCGCGCCCTCCGCCCCGCGCCCTCCGCCCCGCGCCCTCCGCCCCGCGCCCTCCGCCCCGCGCCCTCCGCCCCGCGCCCTCACCCTTCCGCCCCGGCAACGCCGTACGCGTAATTGGCCCTTCTCGGCGCGCCCTGCGGCCCGGAAAGCGCCGACAGACCTCAGGTAGACGCGCGACCCGCCCGGGAGGTAGCGGGGAGGAGGATGGGTGAGGACTGGCGAGGACGGGCGAGGACGGCGAGGAGCGCGCGCGGTGGCGGGGTGACGGCGCGGGTCAGCGGTCGGATGGAATGCCGGGGACGCGCGGAGGCCAATTGCTGAGTGGCTGGAAGCGCCCCAACTCCCTGGAAAGGATTCGCTCGTGATTTGAACGTGGACGAGTAATTCAGGTGCGATTATTGGCGAGTGACGCCGAATGAAATGGCTAAGACGGCTGCCGTTGAACCGCTGTGTGCTCGAGGGTTGCGGGTTGGAATCCCTCGCACGACACGCGAATTTTCACGTTATGATTGTGGTGTAGAAACCAAAGGCTTATAACTTCAATTAAATCATTTCATAATTGCCTAACAATGCTAAATCGACCCTTTAATAGCCAAGGCAGAGGATATTTTGAATTAACAGCCATGAACAGCCTAACAGCCTAATCAATTCAACAGTAAAATTGTAGTCATCCCACATGGCTAACTATTAATTGACTACCGCATTTATTAATCCTAGCAATATAATTGTGTCCTGCCCATTACTCGGGAGGACGGGATCTCCGGTGACCGCAGTTAAAATGTTCATTTTATTGATTTTTGTCTACAAATTTCGTTTTACAAATTAATAAATGACATTACTCATGATATACATGTGTGTTCATTTGAACAAAAAAATATTGAACTTTTGTCTCCGCCAATGTAAAATTCGACTTTCGTGCTTCGTATTTAATGACATAATTCATTTTTCTAAAAAAGAGGCCAATGTATCTTCTTTACATAATACGATTTAAACTGCGTTATAGGAAGAAAAAAATCTACAACTATATCAAAACATATTATAAATGTTGTTTTCGACTTAATAGTCTGGAATATATTTGACCCACATCGAAAGACGCTGTAATAATACGAGTTGTAACAAATCATTCTGGTAAAGTATAATATTTTAAGAACCAAAACACATCAGAAAAATATCAAGGATTTTTTAGTCGTTTGTGGGGTTCTCGCCTCTCAATTCAGTATTTCTACGGTAACACATATTGCTTTCTACAAAGAAATAAAATTTATCTGTTGAGATGTAGTATTCTACATTCATTACAAAATATTTTTCCATTTGCTAGTAAATGGAAACTCGTATATTCAGAGAGTGACAACCTAACAGTTGAAAAGCACTGGGAAAATTACAATGCAAATTACCAGAATATTAATTTTTTTATACAGGATTAGCAAGCGTTTTTCAACTTTTAAATTTATTCCGTAACTCTTTTAATATGCTAAACTGGTTTATTAATGCATAACTGGGAATTGAAAACCCTTTTTTAAAATAATTAGATACATCATTAAACATGCGTGTATAAATATAGAATTAAATGCGTCATGAAACTTTCGCCTTGATAAATCACAAAACATGTTGAAATATAGTGATATTGCTTGTAGCAATACAACAGCTTTCCCAGACGTTTTTGTTTCATATTATAAAAATACTTATATCATGTGGGAAAATTGGTCATTTTTAATGTAAAACTAACATGAATGTGCCAATTGTTTTCAAAAAAGAACTAAATAAATTTTATAACGTCTAATAAAAGAAAAATATGAAAACATTCCAAAGCATTTAAAATCTTGAAACTTGAAACTCAATCTTGAAACTAAAGATTTCTTGAAATTATGAGATTTAACCAAAAAATATAACCACTAGTTATATCAATATGTAACTGAACGAGAGGCATTTACAATTTTATTACAACTTCGTGCAACAGTTAAATAAGGAGAAAAGGCAACACGCAAATACTCGCCAATAATGGAATTAGTATGGAGATTTAGCCTTGCAGTTCAAAAGTCAAAGCTTTTACACTAAAGTATAGAAATCCCTGACGCGTTGAGCTTGCACAAAACGAAGAACATCACTAGCCATCCCTTCGGCAGATTGTCGCTCGCGTATGTCCAACGGGACAACTGCACTTAACAGCGAACAAATCTAAACGAGCGTCGCAAGTCATTTGAACAAACGAAATATTTTTAAGCCCAGAGCATGTGATCCGCTAATCCCCGCGAACAAATACACGAAACTTCTAGGGAAGTTCCGTCGGTCCACACGTTGCTTTTATTTTTGGAAAGCGAGGTAGCTGGCTGTGCGCTACAAGAGAGCAAAGCAAGAGAAGAGAGGACGGGGAAGAGAAGAGAAGAAAGGAGCGACTGGAGGGAAGCAAGAGTGGACAGGAAGGAGAGGAGAGGAGATGAAGAGGGGAGGGGAGAAGGAGGGTAGAAAGAGGGGAGGGGAGGAAGAGGGGGAGGGGAGGAAGTGGGAGGAAAGAAGAGGGGAGTGTAGAGGGAGTAAGGGAGAAAAGGAAGAGGGCAGAGGCGGAAGAGGGGAGAGAAGGAAGAGGTGAGGGAAGGAAGGTAAGAGAGAAGGAAGGTAAGAGGGGAATAAAAGGGTGGAGGAGAGAGAGAAAATCCCGGGAGAGGAAGAGCGGAGGAAGAGGAAAGGAGCGCATGGTTACAAGGAGGTATTGCGAGGGGGATGGAGAGGGGCGTGAAGAGTTGAGGTGGCGGATAATATAGAAAGGAGGGGGAGCGGGAGGCAAGGCGCGGGTGGTAGGGGCCGAGAGGGCTTTCCGGAGTAAACGCGAGGTCTGGCGAGGCAGAGTTGCAGCAGCGGCTTGGTGCTCGTCGGAAGGTTGGAGGGCTGGTGGCCGTGGCCCGACTGCGGGGGGAGTGAGAGCGGGGCAGGCGGGGAGTCTTCAACGACAGCGTGCAGGGGCCTCTCCGCTGCGCGCGCAGCCGGCCGGTCCTTTCCGAGCTCTTTCAGGAGCGCAGAACAAACGCGGCACAGCAGCAAGCGCCTCTGCGCTGCATGCGGAGGTATTTATCTTCCGGGAGGAGCAACAGCAACCAGCCACACCAGTTGTTGCGAGCTACGGCGAAGTTCGGAGGAAAGGGGAGGGAGAGAGAGTGAATGAAACAACACGATTAAACTGGAACTGCGATAAGAGAGGTAACTTGTTTATTTATGTATCGCTTGGGTTTTATTGCGGGGAGACTGCCGACAGGCAGTTGCTCCGCATCCGAACTTCGACCCACGTTCCCTTGGAAGCCTGTATCCGACGCGCGTCGGGGGACCTTTATCTGAGAAGGCGCACCACGTGGGCGATCCCCTAAATGCGCCTGGGATTTGACTCTCACTTTCTCCGCCAGATGTCGGTCTCAGTCTTAATATCCGAAATGTCTCGTTGGGAGAAAGTGATATCTCGTTAGGGCGAGATGTACAGGGGGAGAAGGGTCTACGAGATCTCCAATATCAATATCAATGAAAAAATTGAGGAAGGAAATTCTGATAGGAAATTACATTGTTGGTAAAAATATAGAACGTTTTTTTTATTGTATGTATTTACTATACTAGGAGCGGTAGTGTAAGCGCACGTAATATTCCTAAAGTTGTAATAATGTTAATCAGAAACCATAACATTAAAATAAAAGAAATGTTTTCTTTGATAATCAATCTAAACTGATCAATCCTGAATATTTTTCAATTTTATTCCGCCCCTTTCGAACAGCCTAAAATTATGAATTCAACATTTCTATGAACGAATAAATGTACACATCACCAAAGAAAGACAAATAGTGTCCTTTAGACGGGGTAGAAAAATGACTAATGACCTATCCGAGGTGCTGAGTCATCTATCTGAGACGCTGACGTGTGTAGACATGGTTCATCGCGTCACTGTCACCTTTTGTTTCAACGAGTTTCAGCTTAGAAAAAAGACCATCGCCATTCACTCACTGAAACATTCCTGTACGTGTATTCAGAGAAAGTCATTCCAATGCATAACAGGGGAAGGTTCTATTAATATTACCGATTATTCATTTCGTATTTTGGCATGACATGCACGGATGCATGCAGACAATGATTGGCATATTTTTTATTTACGATCAGCGGAGGTTCCTCAGGGAATTGCTATCACTGCAGTGCCTTCGACTGAGACGTTCCAGGGCTCGAGTCCCGACGGTGGCAGGCAGCTAGATAGCGAATTTAGCAGTTATCTGGATAAGAATTCTACGGGATGACTGCGCCGATCTGTAGATTTCCACGTTTTCTCCGATCAAAACTAGGCGAATATCGGAGCGTACTCTGACAAACGGGCCATGGAACGAGCGCAATCTACCCCTTCCTTTCCCCCCTCCTCCTTGACCTATCATCAACCTTCATTTATACACACACGTCCACAGATCTACTACACATGACGGAAGACCAGTTGGGAGCTTAGAGCTCGTCTCGCCTGAGGCGATGCCACATTGGTGGGATATATCTGGACGGGGAAAACCCCGCAAATTGACTTTTAGTTTGGCATCAGATCTCACCATCCAGTGTGGGGAGAACATCGCCACCTTCTATGCAAAAAAGTACTCCTCTTACAGCACTAATGAACATAGCGGTTGGCGCGCCCAGAAACACATTAATTCGTCGTACGAAATCAATCGAATTCCGTTGCAGACTACGTCATCGAACCATTACACACAGGTAAGAACTCAACGCACCGTCCTGGATGGCCAAGGTGGCTAAGAACGTGTACTGACTCAGCGCTTCGGTCCGTAGGGTCACGGGTTCGAGTCCCTCCTGGGGCATGATTGTTTGTCTCTTCTCTCATATACAAGTACGTGTTGTCGCGGAGGGACCCGCGTTCTGCTGACCCCAGATCACAGGAGCCCGCAAGTGTGTTAGTGGTTAGTGTTTGGTGGAATATACGTCCCATCGGGCCGTAGGGGGTAACCGGTTATCTGTTGGATAAAAACCCCAATTATAAGAAGAAGAACACAACGTTTCTTAGACCGGAATTCCCGCTTAGAGACTCCAGATGTCATTTGTCTACCGAGAATGATGCCCTGCGGTTTTTGATAGTTCATTATCAGGTCATATTGACGCATTTGAGATTGACATTTCTCAAATTCCAGCAATTCCGAAATTTGTGAATTATTTTGTTTGAATCGAAATAAAATATATTTTATAGTTTGTAATATTAATCTCTAAGCAAGATGGTTCAAAGTGATCAAACTTCAGGTCGTAATGGAACGACAGAATCCGTTGAAAACTTGCTTTGTGAAAATTGCAAAATGAAAAACAAAATGTGTTTCAATGTGTTGAATTGTTTTTTATTTAAAAATCTACTGCAGTTTTATCTTTGATATTCGTGGAATTACACGCAATATTTTATGTCTGAAGGTAGAACATTTTCTAATGGCTTCTTTTGAGCATTATGTCTCTGGTAAAAGAGAGGAGCTAATTATGAAACTATAAAACGTGAAATAAAGTGCGCAAAAACTAAATGAAGCTGAACAAAACGACCCTAAAAATCTTCACGTTTGTGCCAATGTTAGTTTCAAACTTTCTAGTAACGATGCCCTCACTATACAGGGGGAAAGCCAGACATGCGTAATAGCCCACAAAAATGAAAGGAGAATATATGCACGAGTTCAAAGGAAATAGCTACTGGTAAAGGTCGACAATATAAAGGGGTTTCAAATAGCCTCAGCGTGTCCTCAACAGAGTGCGAATAGAGTTCCAAAGTTAACTAAAAAGCGCCACAATGTGTCAGCGTCAGAACCAATGTGAAAGGGACTGTGTTAAGACCGGAGCAGAGCCGACATTGAGGCACAGATCTGCCCACCGCCATTTCACCTCAAAGTAACAACCCAGGCGAAGTGCACAAGAGGACCGTTGTATTGAAATATCACACAAGCGCATCAATGCACACATTGTGTCACCTGTCTTCAACAAATAATAGATCAGTTAAGGTAAACTTGTTTTTGTAGCGACTTGTAGAAACTTTTGATTATTAGGTGTGGGCTCTTACTTCTTTTTCTACAACTGTGATTAAGAAGTCGACATCCACATTTTACTATGATTTCTTCTGTATCTTTGGCGAAATACTTGTTTTTTGAAAAGGAACTAGAACATGAAAACGTCACTATTGTGACTAAGACCTATATTCAACATCTTTCACAGGTACTTCGCAAAATATGATTCCTGTGCGCTTTCGACCAACACAAGGAACATTTTTATACCATATTCGAAATACTCCGGTTCAAGAAGTTAGTTTTGGGGAATTCTCACTGCTTTTGAGCAACATTAGTTGTTTCTAATTCAACGTACTACGTGGATCAGCATCGAGACGAAATTATTTACCAGAGCATCTCTATCACATTATCTATCATCACTGTCTAGTGGTAAAAGCTAGTTAGTCTAGTCACAAAACAGTTAACTTACGAAGCAATTACCATTAGTTTCTTCGTTATTGCCAAGCAGATAAGCGCTTCTTAGGTACTTGGCACTTTTTACTGCAATCACCGTGTTCTAGGCGCACGTGATGTCCATTACTGGGTTGCTTGGTACAATATTTACAGGATGATTAATTTTAGTCCCCAAAGATTATTCATTAACGTCTAGTGGATATTGCATTGATAAAAATCTCTTAGGCATTATGCCGACAAACTCAACACAAATGAGCGGCAGGTTTTCAGAGATATTTTTTATTCAGAAAAGCTAGGAACCGTTGCATACTCCACAGCCAGGGTTTTACTGCAGACGATGAAGAAAACTTAATTTCATTGATAGTCATTGAACGATAAAACACAAAGTTTAAAATTCGGTGAATAGGGGAATAAAAAATGACGCTATATTCTCAGAGGCAAGAGCGCTTCTATGCCAATATAGTGCTCTTTATAGCAGAACTTCCCAAATGGGTGGCCCTCTCAGCATGCTGGCCGAGCGCGTACATGCGAGCAATCAGAGTGGCTTGCTGCTTGACGAATCGCCCGCTGGCAGGGGTGGGGAGGCGATGCGAGGCGCTCGGGAGCGTCAGCTCTGCAATTACAAATTTGTATATCACGAAATCATTGGTGGAGATACTGCGGAAAAAATGAGTCGCTCTGTTGCCTGACAAAATCGCCGACAAAGAGTTAGAGGAAAACGGCTGCATTCCAACAACAGACTTCAGCCTAGCACGTCTAAAATATATTTTACGTTATGATCCATTGATTTCAGTGCAAATGATTTCAGAGTGCGACTTGTTGCTTTTGTTCCGTACTCTCTAGAGGAAAAAATTGAAAGGCGAGCAACCTCTGAGATCACTTCCGCTTTTCTACTTGTTGGTAAACTTCATCTCCATATGCTTCGTACGCTGTTGGCTCTTTTGCTATAGTAACCGTTTGATAGGCGCTGCAGATTTGCACTATTATGAGGTTGACTATTCGATTATCTATCGCTGGGTTAACCGCCGCCAGAAGGGCGCCCGGGGCCAGACGCGAGCGAAGGGGCTTGGAGGAGGGGCGAAGCGCGGTCGGCCGGCCATGCGCGACGATCGGAACGGCGGTGTGACTCACGCCTCTCCAAACACAGTGCGTGGGGCGGCGAGGGCGGCGTGGGGAACTAGGGACGATGTGGCGGACCCGGATCTGGACGGAGATGAGGCGGGGTGGGGAAGCGGGGTGGGGAAGCGGGGTGGGGAGAGGAAGCGGAGTGGGGAAGCGAGGCGGGGAAGCGGGGCGGGGAGGCGGGGCGGGGAAGCGGGGCGGGGACGGGTGGAGTGGGGACGCGGAATGCGATCGCAGAGTGGGGCCGCGGGGCGGGAAGTCGAGATCGTACGCGGGCAAACGCGCGTGGGAGGGCGTACTGCTGCGGTTGACGTGCAGTGCTCATAGTCCCGGGCTGGCTTTTTTGCTTGCACCCTCGCCCCCTTCCCCACCCTCCCCCTCCCTTTGCCCGCCGCGCCCCGTGCCCTCAGTTCTCGGCATCGAACGGGGGCGATAGCGTTCACAGCGAGCAATTTCATAATTGGCTCATATCTGTGCGCAGGCCGGAGCGGGGGCGGGGGCGGGTGAGGGGGTGGGGGAGGGGGCGGGGAGGGCGGCCGATGGAAGAGTGTTGCTGGGCTACAACGTGCGCGAACAGCCGCCACCGGGCCCGCGCCTCTGCTATCGGAAAGGTTGGTAGGAGAGCTGCTATATGTTTCGTAATTCTTGCCCCAAAATTGGTTTGAATTTACTTTCACATTTTAAGTTTCAGTTTCATTAAGCATTTACTGTTTCCCTTTCGTTTCATTTATTGATTACCCCAATAAAATATGGAAACATTAAAATATTCTACAAATTCTGAAAGTTTTACACTATACCAATGCGGAAAGCTGCACAATAACCGTACTTCTCGCTTTATCCAAGAATGTGGGGAAACGTATTCTTAAAAGACGAAATAAAAAATAAATATTAAATTCAAACATCAATTTGATTTTATCGAACACGTGCCTACATCACAGCAATTACTATGAGTAACTGAATGCATCCGCATAGCTATCCGAAAATATCACCGTACAATTTCTATATTCCTGAACCTATCGCAAGGTTTTGACAGGTTTTTGCATCACAAATTAATCTACACAGTCCACATTAATGATACTCCTAACTATTTAATTAAAGTCTTTTAATGTATCCACAAAAGAAAATCCATTTCAGTGTCAGTTGCTATTCGCTAATTCAATTCTCTCACTACATGCACTATTCAAACAGACCTACAGGGATCTCTGTTATGACAAACTGTATCCAATATATACATAGTGAATCTCCCCACTCTCAAGAAGTAAATGCGGCTCAGTTTGTAGGTGACGCAGCATAATAGTAATTATCAAATACCTTACTTAACATGGCAGTGACTCTGTAATTTAATGTAATTCTAAATTAATAGTTCCTTCGCAAAGGAAAGTAACCCCACATCACTTTTGATCACTAAAAACTGTATGCTATTGCTTCTTCTAAATAAATCAGTAAAATACATAGAACCAAACCGAGATACTAAACTAAATAGGAATATTTAAATTACAAGGAGTTAAAATGAAAGTAATACAATTTAAATCATTAATTTAATTTAATAATTAATTTTTCTATTTATTAGAAATAAAATTATGTCATTGGACAACTCCCTAACACTATCAATAATACAGGCCTGCAAAATATTTTTTTTATAAATCTAACTTGGTTTGCTGAATTGAAATCGGCTTACCAAGTTTTCATCATCATTTTAAAGAATATCTAGATCGTTCTTTCCTGTAAAAGAAGGCTGAAAAATAAATAAAATGAAATGTTAAGAGATGTGAAGTTGAAATTATGCATATGAAAATTAATGTCGATATGTTATGAGTTGAGTTTCATTTTTTTTTATTTTGAGAAAGCTATGTAATGTTAGAGGACAGTTTTAAACTTTTTTCTGCGACTTTGCTCCAATGTATCCACTATGTTAATAAATGAAAAGTTGATATTAGTTCCATTGAATACGGAGAAACATATTGTAGTCGGTTTATATTCATTTGTTTAGCAATAATAGAAGGAAATATTATTTCCCAAATTTACGACAATCGTATAGCCACATTGTTCAACGAAGCTGTATAGCCCCAAACAAAGAACTACATCTAAAAACTATTTCACAAATGAAGCTACAACTTAAAAAAAAAATCCTCAAAGACAGGTGAGACTCGACATACAAAATTTCAGCGAAGCCTGAGATAGTAGCGCGGGGACACTAGATCACTTGATAGGGAATGACCCTATTGTAATTAGAGCATTTCAGTTGTAAAATTACCATATTCTTGTAAGGAGCTATATCTCGTAGATTTTAATATGCTGAGAATAAGAATTACTGTTTAAATCAGCTTAGCTACTTAGATTTATTGAATGTACGCCACATTTCGGACATTGCTTGCGTAATATTTTTGCTTATGTAAGCGAAATTTCACAAGTTTTGCTTAGTCGAACTCGAATTTAAATATTACAAAACACTGTCGTTGCTTGCTTCACTGCCTATAATCCTGGATAGGTACAATACCTAAGTGCAAAGTGTTCAATAGTGTTGTCACGAGAGTGTTGCTACTGTCACGAGAGGAAATATTTGCATGTTTCCGAAAACCTAAATAAGCCAGCCGTAACTAACTGTGCGTCGAAGAAAGAACAAGACAATTATAGACGCGCGTAGCAATCGTAACCAAGTAGGAAAGAACTAGAGGCTGCTTCTCCCAGGAAAGTCCGCAAGGTGATGAAAAGGAACTGAAGAAGTAATATTCCTGTTAATGGCGTTAACACATTCGTTGGTGAAGCCGGGAGTGCATCGCGAATAAATTCTTGGTGAAGACAGACTCGCCGAGGACGATATTTCATCCGAAGCTAATAGAAAATTAAATTCTTTTCTGAGAGTGCGCTGAGCAGACGTTTTCCAAGCCTCATTTTTAGTAATGAATGTCTGCATTTGCTCGAGACTTTGTTGTTCTTTACAGTGCGGTTGTAAGTACAAAGGTACTGCGTTGAGAGCAGGCCGGAGTGGTAAATGTGGTGTTGAATAAATAAACGAAAGCGAGCACGAACGCAAGAAAAATTACGCTGCATTTCGGTTATCAGCGGGAAATTCCCGGCCCTCTTGCGCCCACCTAGGCAGGAAATGCGGGAAAACGAGATTTTCCGTGGGGAAAACCGGTAATAGAAACCGGCCTAAATCTACGAAATGCTAAAACTCCTGGAATCCAGTGGAGTCAAGTGAACAATATGAAATGAATCAGGCGTAAATTTACTATGCAATGAAAATGTTCTAATTCAAAACTGCGTTTCATTGTTAATATTAAAATGTCTAAGCAAGGTTTTGCTTCAAATGACTCAAATACAAACATCTTTTCAGCCACAAAAAAATACTACGTTCATTTATTGAGCCAGTGTAAACAAAAATATTCAAGAACATTACATTCTGTTATAAATTTCAATTATTCGACTCGTTCTAACAAGTATGTACAACACCTTTGAAGATCCTGAGCTCATCCTGCGGCACTGTGTGATTAGTAATTCCAGGCGCGTCAACTGTTGAAGTCATTAGTCCCATTAGTGTAGTGAATGTTTTTGTCATTGCAAATGGGGTGAACATTGCCCGCTGGATTGCAAGACACAAAGCCGCGCTATATGTTGGCTCGCGTGGATTTTCCCCAAGCAGGTATCTCCCACGAACGTGGCACCGCCCCAGCGGGGAGCTCTAAGTTCCCGACTGGTTTCCTGACAAGTGTGGTAGTGTAGTGTAGGTATGCCGGCTGCTGTAATTCCCCTCCAGACAATCTGATGAATTCGATCCAGCTATCTAGCCAGTGTCAAAATATCGGACAGGACTCGAACCCTAGGACCTCCCGGTCAGAGGCACTGGAATGATACCAGTCGATGCCCTGAGCCACCCTGAGCCCTGAGCCGCCGGTCCAAAGATAGGGGAGGGGAGGCGCTGCTAGCATTGCTTAATGAGGGTAACGAGGGGTAAAGGATGAGGAGCATTCCTACTTGGAACAGTCGGCTTGTTGTCCGATTAAAAGTGTTTTAAATGTACTCGAGATCTGAGTTCGGAGAGGGAGGGAAGTTTCTGTTTCTGAAGGCGATACTATAGCGTTGTCATATGAACGTTCATCGCATCAGCGTTCATGCTAGCCGCGCGAGTGTGTCGCAACACTGCGTCCAAGCTCTCGAGATGTCAAGTGTCAAGAACTTTTAATTGGGCAATAGTTGTGAAAGAGGAGTGGAGTGCGAACCAGTGTAGCGGAAGCCCCCGAGCAGTTTCCCCGAAATCTTGCATTTGAGCAGCTCTGGATTAGATGTTGTGGCTCTTGGAGCATGCAGAGCTTGCAGCTACACCCTTTCTTCAACAAAGAGTTATAACGTCAGTAAGAATTCTGGTGTTTGCTTTCACATTTTTATATTTTTCTGAATTTTTTCAGAGTTGAAATTAGAAGCACAGAAAATGTGTGTCTATTACTCACTTCTTTACCATTTTACTACGCTACTTCAAACCTACTAAATAAATTCAAATGGTAGGAATTTTATTTATTTAATGTCAAATACCGTTAAAATTGTGTGTGAAATGTGAGGCGGGGAGCTGAATTTTAATTATTTCCAGAAGCAAGAAAGGGATCATTTGCTCTATTAATGAAGGGAAATCTGACTAAAGTTTCGAACATGAGAGTCCTGGAAGCTGTTTGCTTCTTGTTATAGTCACTTTAAGTCTTTTAGAATATTATAATACGAACTATAACTGATGCATTAGTGTCATTATTAGAAAATCAAAAAAATATTATTAATTGAAGTAACCAATTCTTTGAACACAAAAAGAAACAGAAAATCTTATACTGGGCATTCGAACGTTTTGTCAATTTTAAATATTAGATATCATGCGAAATGGCAAAATAATGACCAACTATTATTTAGTTATTTTGTTCTTTGATCATACCACCTGATCAGGAAAATTCCTACGTCGTGTGTTATAATTATAAATTTCTGTAGGAGTGTGAAAAGAGATCCCGCTTTGAGAAGTGAGTCATCATAAAAACACTCTTTCGTAAGTGGAGATGAAGGCAATTCTGGCATTGCAAGCTCAATAAACAGACGCTCGCAAAAGTCACATGGATGATATATACATATAATTCATCTTTTTTTTCTAATTTAAAATTTGGGTACTATACAATTGGTTTTTGAAGCATTAAAACATATCTCAGGCGAAATACGGTCAACGATCTGATGGAAACTGGATTTGACAGAACTTTGCGTCGTATATTCAACATAATTTTCTGAAGAATTTATTTATAATATCTAGATTTGTACCATATGAGATTTGACTGAGTTGGAAAGACCTTATAATTACGATATTAAGACGTTAGTCAATTATACACCCTTCATTTTCAATGGAATATGCAGTTACTTATTACGCAGACACAAAAAAGTCATTGAAATTGTTTCCTTCTTTCAGTAATATCCTTAGAATTAGCAAAATGATACTTTTTCTTTGTTAATGGAAGATGACCTATCGTTTAGTGACGACCCGTGAAAGGGGAAAACGGTAGCCGAAATTCGAACCCTGCAATCCTACATGCTCCTTTTCAGTGCAGTGAAAACTAATTGTTAAAAACTGCATAAAAACAGTTTTTAAGAGATAATCGCCTTTAAATATCGACTTTTTATGTTTAGGGAATAGAAGATAAACTAGAATTTATTTTTTTGTGTCCTCCTTTAACACATTTTCACTTATTTTGTGGCGAGTATATAAGAAGCGAGTAAAAAATCGAACCAATGCCTCAGTACCAGTATTTAATTCTGAAATAACTTGCAACAAGACACGTCATTTTCTTCAGATATATATAGCATCTCCGATAGCACCGTAGCAGTTCAATTTGTTTTAAATCCACCTGCCATGTTTGACGTGCGATATTTCACTGTTTGAGATAAGTAACTATATTTTTCAGATACAGAAAGGAATCGATCAAATAGTATCAACTTACACTGCATTTGTTATCTCGTGTAAATATAACAAAAATCTGTGGCAATTTAAAGTTCCTGCAGAAAAATGTGTGTTTATAAACATGTAGATTTTTATGTGTCTGTTCCTCAAAGAGTTATTTTAAAATGGCTTGTGTCTAGTTTCTTCAAAACTATTACGAATATTTTTGTTCGATGACACTAAAAAACGTTTTGTCCGGATGATAACGCCAGGAATGTCAGTAGAACGGCAATCCTCATTGCGGTATATGTTAATATGTTTTCTCCATGTTCAAACTGTAAAACGAGAGATCCAGATAAAACGCACTTTATGAGAACATTTCTCATCACGAAAATTTAATTTTTCGTATTTGGAATATATCTAGACTACTAGTCAGCAGCAACGAAAATGCTGTTGAAAAACTCACACAAATAGTTTCTCCAAAAAGTAGCAGTCACACTGCTCGAACACAACAAAATACTCCTTTATAACGGTCAAATTAATTAAATATTTTAATAAAACTATTATTTACGAATACTGAAGTACCATTGTATAGTATATATCAACATATTACCATGAACGTTAAAAAGTTGCTGTTTCATAATTCAACACGTGAATAATCTACTATATTGTTGCGCGGCCTCTCTTGGAGTCTCGCATAACTTCGTTTCTGCCGTACGAAGTGATGCAGGGAGTATGAGAATTCAGTCGGTACGAGCAGTACGAGAATAGACAGAATGACACATTTAAATATTTGCATGTGTCATGGTAATGTTTTTTGTGGTAATGGAAACTGTTTCATTGTTTTTTTAGCTCTCTTGTTGGGTAGCTAACAAAATCATTGACACTTCTCACATAGTCGTCGCGTATGTGAAATAAATAATACTCATATTACAATTTTAAGGAGTGAAAGTAGAGTAAAACCTTTCACTCCATTTTTGAAAACGTTTTTGAGTATTTAAACTAGCATTCTTTTTTATCTTCAAATTTAATTTCACACAATAATTGGAGTTTTGATAGACAGGATACTGAATGTAAAATATTCACTCATTAAATGACACAGATTCTAAAAATTGTGAGTCATTCAAAATCATCTCTCGTCGTATATATCCAAGAATTTTCAGAAAATACTTAGAATCTCCTTCGTAACCTTTTATTTCATTACTTTGACAGTATGATATGTCTATCACGCACATTTCAAAATTTACATTCTTTCAAATAAAACACCGAAATTCCTTATAGAAAGGAGAACATATATAAAGAAAAGATTGCATTGTAATTTATAACGGCTTACAAAGCAACAATTAAAGCGGTTCCGTACGCTTATACTCAGAGCGAAGTAAAAGGTAAATATCATAGCCAATGTGAAAAATAACCCACGAGTTTTCCTCTCATTTAGGCTCTTGTAACACAAATAGCCTCCCGGGCCACGGGGGCCTGTGTGTACGGAGGGGCCCATTCATTAATGCTGCACGTTCCGGGCTGTCAAAGCGGCCTGGCGCGCGTGGGCGGGTGCGTGCGGTCGCTGCTAAGAGCAACGCTCCATTACGCGTGACAAGCCGCAGATGCATAGCGTGCCATCTACAAATGGCGCGCGGATTAGAGGAGCCCTGAAGGTCGCCGCGCAGGTTGAAAATGAAAGCGCCGACGCGCAGCAGGTTCGGCAGAGCGAGGACGACGGGAAGGGGGGGGGGGGCTAGTAATCGCACCGGAGGTAGAGTTTCGGGACCCTCGTAAGAACGGGAAACGGAAGGCTCCATTATTCAGGTTTAATAAGTAAATCCACCACAAACTGCAAACGCCACCATTGAAGAATATATCACACAAAGTTTCCAAGAATTCTCATCTCTCACTATATCTCTTAACACCTCCGTGTTCAACATAGGGCGAATACAAAATCGAATCAAATCAATCAATATCTTAAGATCTTGATTGATGTCGATCTTACCTTTTAGGTCTTGTACCCAAAATCTCATCAATTACATAAGTATGTATACTATTATTCTGGAGATAATTTCAGAAAGCGTCTGATCAAACTCAAACAAGAGGAACTGTTCCAGTGTTTTCCTCTAAATAGGCGCAAAGCAATTCGGATGTGGAAGTTGACACAGAAATACACCACAGGCGCCGTGGCGGCACCAGCGGTCGCCGCGCTGGACTGGGCTACCCCATTCTTTCCCTAATCTGTCGGCCTAATCGGTAACGATCGTGAGATATGTGTGCAATCTGCTGCATATGTAATTGAGGAATGGGATTCCAACACCACGATTAATGGTAAAAGTACCGAATTGGGGCTACGTACTACCATGTGCATTTATGCAATAGTTCAGGACCGAGATGGGTCTGCAGACCATCCCAGGGAGATGTTCGGGGAACGTGAGGGACCGCTTTACAGAGGATTGTCTCCAGAAGAGCGGTAAGCCCTGCTAGGTCTTTTAGGTCTCAATATACATGGAAGCTGGTAAGAGGATGGGGCAATAACGAGAAGCTAACGCCTTATAAAGAGAATAAGGAACTAATACAATAAAGTTGTGCTACAAAATGGCATAGGCTATTTTCTTCAATCATTCATTCACTAATTCGTCTTTTTCTTCATTCATCCATTCATTCATTCATCTCATTCTTCATCCATTCATTCACCTTTTTCTTCATCCATTCACCTTTTCTACATTTATTAATTCATTTATCTTTTTTTTCATTCATTCATCATTTATATTTTTCATCCATTTATCATTTATTTTTTTTATTTTTCATTCATTTATTCAGTTTTTCATTTTCGTTCTTTCCTTCTTTCTTTCCACCTTTCTTTCTTTCCCGTCGGCGCACGAGTTTTTTTGTTACTTTTTAAATTTAGAATACTTTACTATTTAAAATGCAAAATCAATTGTTGTCACTGATACCAAATATTGTACCACTGACTGCGCCTCGAAGAAATTCCCATCCAGTTTCCGTCCAGTCCCGCCCCGGCCGCGCGGAGCCCGCAGGCGACATGTGGGAGGGAGCGCCGATAACATTTGTCAATTTCAAAACGCCGCCAGCGCCGCGCCGCCGTCGCCCGTCAAAACGCGCCAGTTCACTGCGCAAAGATGCTTTCAGAACTATCACTGCGAGTGGCCCGTTGTTTAGAGAGCGAAGGCAAATATCGCTCCTCGCGCGTACAAAGCGCACAAACACAGAGGCGGCTGTCGGCGCCGCTCGCGCCCGCGCCGCTCCAGCCCCCACCCCACCCCACGCCACCCCACGCCCCCCTCCTGCCACCACTGCCATTGGTGCTGCTGCTGCTCCTTCTCATGTAGGTAAACAGATCCCCGGGTTACCGGTTGCCAAGCAGGCCGCACAAACGACTTCGAAATGGCAGATGCGATCGCTGGCCTTCGATGGGAGGTGGGGTGTGGAGGCCCAAGATTGATAATAGCCAGGACATGTCGGTCACGGAACTTCTTTTCTTTGTGCCACGCCTGTGCGTTTCCAAATCTTGTGGCTTGAAAGATACAAATACTTGTAGACTTGTCGTGAAAACGAATAATCGTTAAACAGACTTCTATCAATTTTCTATCAGATTGCACTAAACGACAAAAAATTTCATAACAGTAATTAAAATTGTTGTTCTTTACTAATTTATGAGTGCTGAAATCGATGCAGTTTAAATAAAACGTCTATCAGTCTAATTGCAGCCCATATACGCATTCTGTAAATCTCTATTGTTTTCAAATAAAGCATAATGAGGGCTGTAATAGACCAGAAATAATTTTCATGCGTTTAGAATTGAAAAGTAATATATAGTATATAAAATATGTTCACTAACTACACAACACAGTAGATTTCTTTTTGTATGTTAAACGAGAATTTCTGCAAAGGAACTAACAAAAGTCACTGATCATGATAGATTCCCTTTTGACTTCATGTCGTCATTCCGTTTCGGCAATTTCCTGGTAAAATCTCTCACCATATTCATCACTTCTATCACACAAATATCGAGGATAAAGTTCAAATGACAATTCATGAAATTGAATTCATATATAATTTTAACTATGTTACTTCAACGACATTTAGCACACAGATTTGTAACCAACTTTTTGTCTTTAAACAAATCACGAATCTATTCCTCAAAATTGAGATTATTTTTACTACATTGGAAACTATGATATGTAGTTAAAATTTGTTAATGCTCCTAGTTATTTTTTATTCACATTTTTTCATGTGACTCACGAAGGAGGTTCCTCATTTGAGGCCACTGAAAAACACCTATTGAACCAGCGATTCAACCAATTGAGACACAGGTTTTGGAGTTATTCCCGCCTTCAACGAGTCTGATCCCGAAGCCCCGAAGCATCTCACCAAGTTCTCGCTCTGGAGACAAGCAAGGTGCCAGACCAAGGGTAAAAATTTTTTTTCATCAACGCTTAAGTTTATGCTTGTGACACTGAGCAAAAGCGAACAGTACCATGGTGCTTTAGTGCGACAAGTGTTGCAAGTTATAAGGAAATGTCTTCTAGACTACTTAAAAGTGCAATAGTGTTCAAAATAACTTGTAAAAATTTAAGCAAGATATACTTAATAAACCAAAGATTAAGATACTTGCACTTTCATTACCACTACAAGCTACGGAAACCCTCCTCCAGTGGCGGCTTATATGAAGTTAATATTGCACACCAAGTTTTGCATCAGTAATATTTCTAAAAAATCCCTTAGTAGCTTAACTACTAACATTTCTACAAAGCCTAGTCAATCAAGCTAATTACGCAATTTTAATGTGCAGTGGTGGAAGAATATTATTTGTAGCTGAACCACTAGAAAACATTAACCATTTCCATTAACCATTAACCATTTCCTGAACCACTAGAAAACATTTCCATCAATTCTGTATAGTCTTGGCAATACTAAAATAGTTATCAAGTGTAGGGAAATTTAACGAGGAAGTATAACGTTGAAGATCACGAAAGAAAGGGAGCCTGGAAAACATTTTTGTCTACCTGCGTGGTCTTAATACGTAATAATGCGTGGTCCTACCTGCGTGGTCGCCAGGGACCGCAGAGGCTAGAAGCTCTATTGTTTGCAACAAGGCGCGTCTCGGGCGACACCACTGACTCACTGGGAAATACGCACGCTGTCTCTTCCGGCGTGGCAAACCACCGCCGCCGTTTACGAGAACTCGAGTGACGCCGAAATTTTAACCGACCTTTGCAAAGTCAATTGGCCACCGATGACACCGCCATTGGGCAGAGGACATAGCATGATGCGTGCCTGCCAATCGCCGAAAACAAGTGGGGCAGCGCCACATGACCCAAGGGAGGCCCCCGCAGCTCACAATCTCGGCCATTGTAGGAGGTAAGAGCGAAAAGTTCATTTTGATGAAGAAGGCGAGGGTGGAGAGTTTTTTGTCGCTGGCGAACGTCGCTGAACGCGCTGCCTCATGCCGCCGAATGCCGCGCTGAGCGCCGCTAAAGGGCATTGCCGCGCACCGCGAGACGTCACACCTTCCTGCCTGAAAGGGCGAACATTAGCCTGAATGGGCCGTACGTAAGATAAGTTAGGTTAAGTTAGTTTTAAGAAAAAATAACTATTTGCAACGAGATCATAGAATGGATATTAAATCCACTTGAAAAAGGCAGTCAAGTGTTTCAATGCATTTGAGCTTAAGAAAACGCCCCATCATGCATGCATCCTATCAGAATCTACAGACTGAGCAGCCGGGGCTAGGTTGGATCAGACTAACAGGTAATCAGCCATGGGGCGATAACACAACACACTGAAAATAGTAAGAAACCTATGTTGGTTTACCTGTTACATATTTGTTTACCTGTTGTCTAATGTTATTCATGAATAACAATTAGCGTACACTAGAGGCAACGCGTGGAATAGTGGTCACTAACCATCCACCTGTGTGTAATGGGCTTCAAATCACGGTCAATTTATTTATAAATGTGATGGCCCAATCTGGTTCGCGGTAGGTTTTTTCGACGTTCTCTCGTTTCCCCTGATTTCCATTGCACCATTTTCCCATTATCATTCAAATTATATCATTCTCCATTTATCTGGGGTATGCCGGAAAGGCTATGGAGTGAGAATCATAATAAAAGTACATTGGGTCTATATTTAAAAAATGATTGGGAAAGTCTCTATGGAATAACTAGTCTCATATAAAAAAGAAATGTCCGTAACAGACCGATAGGAAAACACTGTCACTTGATAAAATACTTCAATGAAAGTTTCTGAATTATTCCGCTTGACATCAAGTTAACGAAAACAATTTACAACACACACCCTAAGAAATGTTCTAAATGCCGAGGAGTCATCGAATTTGCGGAGTGAAATACAAAAAGTCCGTTCAACGTGTTAAAGTTTTGCTACGTTAATGTATTGCAATTAGCATAAATTAATATACTTATTTATTATATAAAATAATACTACATCCAGAAATCAAAAATTCTCTTTCATAATTCAAATAAGCACATTCATGCAGTAAATACAATCACAGGAGGTTGAACACAACCAATGCTGTAGCGAAGAAGCTGATTATGAAATGAATATAACAAAAGAATTAAGTGTTAACGATAATTTCTGTAAAAACTGTTTTTTATCAACGATGTCGGTTAGAGAGAAACGCAGTTTAATAGATTTTCTAAAAAGTTACGTGTAGCAAAATTTGAGGATGGATGACAACTTAAGAATAACTAATGCCAACGTCTCTTAAAATGGGAAAACCTTTTGTCGACGAGTTTTACAGAGGTGTGCCTAGGCACCCACGTATCACCCGTCGCCACGCCCACGGCTAGGGTCACGTGTCCAAGCGGCAACGGGGACGGTCCCCACACAGGGGGCGGCTTACAGGTGCCGATCTTCCGCTGTGCGATCTCCCAGCGGCCAACTGACGGCGCGGCAGGGGACGTCGGGTCGCGAGAGCGGGGGCGGTGCAGAGGCGATGGCAAGGCCGGCGGCGGCCGCACAGTAGGCGGCGAGAGGTCAGAGGTGAAGCGTCGGCGCCACCCACGTCTGCCCTCTGACCCATCTCCGCAGCCCACTTTGCGTAGCGATGCATGACGTGGCGTGGCGTGGCGTGGCGTGGCGTGGCGTGGCGTGGCGAATCTCCACGTAGAGCCGACGACGTCGCTGTACACAAGGTGTAATGTGCATGTAGCCCGGCGTAAGACGGCGGTGTCAAAAGAGACCTCTCGTGACAAAGCTGTTGAGATCCTACAGATCTGTGTTTTGGTTCTGAAAGCAGAATTCCTTCCGTGCGGACACACGTACGCAAACTAATGCAAGAAATACTATTTTAATTAAGATTCTTTCGATTGCGCGGCTATCATCAAATTCCGATGCCTCGGCTAATGCAATGAATTGCTTTACAGCTTTGAATTTACACATTGAAACTGAATATTATTCAATTACTCAAAATTTGAATAGATCTTTCAGTATCTTATGTAAGACGTAATGTAAAACTCGGTAAGTTGCAGATGTCTACCCTAGATTTGAAATAATTCATAAAACAGTTGAATGATTATGCTGCGATTTTCATTTTCAACTATCCATTGCCAGAAAATATTAATTGTGGGCACGATCCGGTGTGTAGTGACGAGACTGCTCACTCTGAAGCAAGAAGTTGCAATACAAATTCATCCACACTAAATTTTGTTGTGAACAAAAGGGGTTCATGGCAGACACGAGATTCAAGACTTGTCACCACTGCTGACGATTAACCATAATGTAATAGAATTGTTTTCTCATAAGATTTGATTTGCATTACTTTCGTAAAAAAGGTAGATATTCTGTGTGTTGAGAGAAGTATAATTTGAACACATTTTCTTGAGCTCCAGAATATCTTCCCCGCCCATTTACTATACAGTTGAATGATGAATAAATGGCTAACAAAGCGAAGTCATCAACATTTGAAATTTTGAAATGCCAATTCTCGTATTACAAAAATATGATTCGCATCGTTAAACGATTATATTGTACTACTAACAAAATACCAACACTTCCATCTTTACTTTTACCACCATTAGCAAAAGTGGGGCTCAATGAGACGTGGGAGGAATATCACTTATACGTTCGCTTCAGTTCTTAAATAATCGGAAATAGAACATTATAACAGCATATATTTTAAACTGTGAAATTTTAATGTTATTAATTACATCAGAACAATTTAAAAAAAAGAGTTGAATACTCTGAGCAGAAAATCAGCCAAAGAAGTATCGAAAGGGCGCTAAATACTAAAAACAGAAATAATTACTTACAATTATCTAAAGTACGGTTGACAAACGGAATCAACCTTATTGCCGAATCCCCCATATTTTACGTACTGTTTTCGAGCCAACGAAGGGGAGAGGGGCAACATTTACTCTGCAAAATTTTACCATCATCAGCGCGCACTCTCTCACTCTGTCTCTCTCCCTCCCCCCTCTCTCTCTCACACACACACGCACACACAAACACACACACACACACACCACGCGCGCGCGATCCCTAAAACGCCTGGAGTCATCTGGGAGGTTTCTCTTCTCGTCCGCAACCGAGGCGACACTTTTTGCCGTTTTGTATGCCGCGATCTCTCTGCCTCTGGCTCTTCCCGCTCTCCCGCACTCTCCTCGCACGACCCGCGGTTGCGCGGCCTGCGAAGCGAACCACGACCATCCACTCCCACCCCGCACGCAACAGCCAACTGCCGCCGCCGCCGCCGCCGCCGCCGCGCAGTAAGTGGAAGCGACCCGAGCGGACGGAGCGCTGGTAAACCCGCGAGGTTCTTGTGTCGCCCCAGCTTCTTGTCGTCGTCACGTCCGGAATGCTAACGAGCCACGCGCGTCGCAGCCTCCGCCTCAGGCCCCCATGCCCGCGCATCCCCGGACACGTCAACCCTCAACTTCCGAGCCCCTTCAACACCTCAGGCCACTTAATCCCCGGGCCCATCAACCATTAGGTCACTCAAACCCGCGGATCTATCAATGGGGCTCCTGAATCCCTCGCCCCCTTTAATCCCGGGCTTGTCGATCTCCAGGCCCCTCAATCCAAGGATCGTCAATCCCCAAGCCCCTCGATCCTCAGGCCCCTCGATCCCCAGGCCCCTCGATTCCCAGGACAATCAACCCCACACCCCTCGAACTCCTTAATTTTTGAGGCTTCTCCATCCGGGCTTCCTCAACCCCCTGGGCCCGTCATTTTTCCCAAATTCTTGGTACTCGGGCCCCTCAACCCCAGGTCCATCAACCCCAGGTCCTTCAATACCCCGGGCTCATCATTGGGGCCCTTCGATCGTCCAGGTCCCTCAATTCTCCAAGTCACTCAATTCTCCATGTCTCTCAACATCCCGGGCCCCTTTACGCCCATGTCCTTCAACACCCTGGGTCCCTGAAATCCCAGGCCTCTGAACTCACCGGGCCTCCTTTACGCCCGGGCCCCTACGTGGATAGGCCTCCGTACCTACAGGCACCCACGCCCCCCCCCCCACAGGTTCCCCATCATCCTCTGGATACCTTCAACCCCCGGACCCCTGCGCCTCCACCACTCGATTTCTAGAGCTCCTCAATCGGCTAATGCTGCCTGTTCTGAGCCAGCTGCACTCTGTGTCTTCCGTCCACGTCCCGCCTCGTCATGGCCCCTCGCCACCCTCTCCGCCCTCGCACCCTCTGCCTCCAGCCGCCACTATCTTGGCCCCGGAGCACTGACCAACCATAGTGGATGCCGTCGTAATCTTGACGCCAAATTCCAAATGAACCATTCTGACAACGATTGGATATATCCATATTTGTACACTTAATTTTAAAAATATTTTCCTATTTCTTGAGATATGATGGTATGCACGCGACACTCGTATGATGAATTATTTTGCCAATAGAAAGAGATTAAACCTTGATCACACTACGCCACAGCCCAGTTCTCGAAGATGCAATATTATTCTTACTATTCAACTGAAAATGTTGATTTCCGCTTCTCTTTCTATCGTCGATCTTCTTTCGACCTTTCTGACGTCGAAAGATCTTTGTATTAAATATTGATATATTTTTGGAACCTAACGGATAAAACGCCTCCACTCAGCTCTTGCGGTCGCCTTGCCACATATGAGAATTTTTGGGTCAGGTTTCTTTGTGGACAAGGATTTACGATAAACATATCCCGTCTGTTTTGTGCACATTGCTTTAAAATAAAAAGTGCCGCAAGGGGTCTAGTATAATTTTAGTAAGCGCTCCTAAACTACAATTTGTGCGTTTTAAATTTTTTTTTAAGTTGAAAAGATTAAGATAATTTTGTAACAAATTACAAAAATTTCCGAAACAAATTAAAGGTTTATATTACCATAGCCCGCTCAGATATTCTTCATATACATTGGTTGGATAAAAAGTAATGAAAATATTGCTCTAACTTGAAGCTGGTGAGTCGATGCGCTACCATCTAGAGTGACAAAAGGAAGGTCTATTAGAGGAGTGCTTGTTGCGATCAGGACCAGTACTCTTTCAGTCTACTGCATTGTGTAAATCATTGAACTTTATAGCAATAGTGGAAGCGTCATAACTTCATTTTTACAAAGGTAGAGCACGCCTGTGACTCAAAATTGAAGTGCCACAAGATCGGAGTAAGCAAGAATGTTTGCAAGAACTACGAGAAGCATGTGGTGATGCAACGTCGCGATACTCCACAGTCACACGATGCGTTAAAGCTTCCAGATTAGGCAGAGACGATGTGAAAGATAACCCCCGCACAGGACGACCCCACGTGGGGAAGTCTTGCGCTGCTGGAATGGGAGATTCTGGAACATTCACCTAACTCACCCGATATGAGTCCTTGTAATTAATATATCTTCAGCAAAATGAAAGAACTACTGCAAAGAACCCAGTACAATACCACAGAAGAAATTATTCATGCTATACGGCGTTCAATATCTGACATCAACAGAAATAGATGCGTAGAAGGTGTACGACGCCATCCCAACATTAGGCAAAAGGTCATTAATAACGGAGGCGATTATATTGAAGATGCGTAAATGTAAATACATTTGTAAATAAAGACATTTCAGAGAAAAATACAATTCTCATTCATTCTTTCCAACCCTTCTATAGAAATATTAATACATTAAAATCAACTGAATATTCTAGTGTAAATGTAGTTCTCTTTGATCATACGTACGCATCGTGCAAGCGAAACACAACGCGGTTTGCAGTACAATACACTTACTTCTTAAAGTCTCATATTAAACATTCGCTAGCAGCTACAAATGACTAGTTGAAAACCGTATGAAAGAAAAATTCATATAAAAAGTGTACATTTACAAAATCTGCAAACATGAGATAGTTCATTTCTTCACGAAAAAATGGGTCTTGTTGACGGGCCGTTTGAAGCTTCCTCACAGCGGGTTTCTCAAATGTCTGCGCCGATAGTCGAACTTTTTTTGAATCTGTTGCGTCTATCTCGTCGCAACGCACCTCCTAACTCCTTATGGAGCGTTGAGCACACTAGAGTAGTCCTCCGTTAATAAGCTCTGGGGCCGCTGTGGGCTCTAGGGACCGCTGTGTTAAGTCACGTCAGTCATAGTCGAGTCAGGAAATCGCCGACAGTTAGCGTCTTCGCGCTCGCCTCTCGTACGCGTCCAGAATTGGGCGTACGCGTACCCAACGGCCAGAATTTGGAAGGAATAAGGATATGGGGTACGTTTTAGGGCCCTTCACAGTTGTCGGACTAGCCCCTGTGAAGCAGGCAAACTCGTTTTGTCGTAACAAATTTTACGTGAGTTTCTGCGGGGATTCTACGGGATTCGAACCCGGAGCCTCAGTAGTGAAAGGCAAGCGATTTCGTCACTGAGCCACAAGAGCACGTTTTAAGTAGCAAAGAATCCAAACAATTTACTCATCCCTACAACACCTAAATACTTCCTTCTTCCACATTTGCTAATTTCCAACCATATGAAAAAATGTAGGAATAAAATCCATACATCCATATATATATATATATATATCCATATATGTTTCTTTAACAATCATTATAACATTTTGGGCCGAACTGTTTGAAATAAAAAATTAAGAAAATTGAGGATCAGGAAGACTATGAAATGGATTGAAGGAATTCAGCAGTAGGGAAGAAAAGTTTAAGAGGGGGACGATAATAAGGAGTGGGGAACGACATGAAGGCAAAGGTGAGTAAAGACGAAATAAAATGAAAGAATGAAGCTAAAGATACATTAAGCGAATAATTATGGTAAAATATCTGGAAGGAGAATTGAGGGATAGTAACGAGGATACGAGGGAGAGGTGAAGAGGGCTAGAAGATGCCAGGTACAGATGAATGGGTGGCCCGCGAGAGCAGGAGCTGGAGATGGAGGGACGCGCAAAGGAGACAAGGGAAGGCAGCGCGACGCGCCCACTCCGCCTCCAGGGAGGTCCTCAAGAGCTAATTGAAATTTCTGGCTGAGGGAACACCGAGACTGCAGAGCTTAGGAGATTTACGACAGATTCTTTGCTGCCCCCGCGCGCCACTGTTCGAAAGTTCTCGTTCCCGGACCTGCCGCGCTTCAGCAACGCCTTCGCCAACGCCTTCGCCAACGCCTTCGCCAACGCCTTCGCCAACGCCTTCGCCAACGCCTTCGCCAACGCCTTCGCCAACGCTCTGAGAACGCTTCGGCGGAAACGCTGCCAAAACCCCAACGTTTCAACCAAATCCCGCCAACGCCTCTGCAATTTCTATCCCCCTCTTCTCAAATGAACCTACTATCGCAGCTATTGTAAGGCCAAACAAGGAACCTGTCTATTCTTCTAGCTTGCACAGTGTGTCTTCGATTCTTGACACAACTGTTGTATCCGGGAGATCCTACACCTCAACCAATGTAAGACTCGTTTACTCATTTTGAAATCCCATATACTAGGTCATTTCAGTTTCGTTTTCTGAAGCTCCATTGCATGCCGATTTCACTCTTAGCAATGTACCTTTTTATTTCTCATAAAACTCTTTTCGGCATTTCACCAACGCTCGTTGGAACGTCAGTGATACTCAAATTGATGTCGAGACGTTCCCGTCACAAGTACAGGTTTAAGTAATACTTTTTTTTTACTTTTTGAGGGGAAATCAATCAGCAATACAAAACCCACGGGTTCAACGTAGTTTAGTCGCATTTAGATTATATGTAGTGCTCATTGTTGCTTTCTTGTTGAAAGAAAATAAGCACTGATTTTGGTTTACGGCATCACCATTATTACTAGTTATATTATTTGTAAATGCTTTGTAACTTTATTATTTATTTGTTTCTTTGTCCTTGGTACGAACGGGAGTCCGCGAACTGGCCAGTTAATAGTGAAATGTTTTTTATTTATATTATTTACTGTTGCCAACAATAAACAATCAAAAAAATACTTTAACTCTCAACTCTTTTCATCAATCAATTTCTTTCAATCAACACTTTTCAACAATCAACAATTAATAATAATCAGGAATTCCAAAAATACTGCAACAGTAGAACCGAGTTATTAACAATTTTAAGAAAGAACTCAATAATAATTCCATTGCGTTTCTGTTCATCACAAACCCAGTTACTGTCACACGACCATCACCAACAACCCACACTTGTCCGGATATTCACCTACACCCGCTGATTAGCCCACTCATCCCTTTGGCTCTCTTCCGGTTCTCACTCGTCCTGACACCTTGGCTTCCCCTTTATCTCCCCGCCTCAAATGCCATCTCATTCCTTCTCCCTTCCCAACGCGCCCGCCGCGGCCCCACTCTCCGCCTCGCTCCTCTCCCCCTGCCAACTCCCCGCGGCCTACTTCCCCGCTCTACGCGCCATTGCGAACGCGCTTATCCGTTGAGCATTAGGAAGCGTGTGCGCAGATAAGTATGAGATGGAATTCCGTCGCGGGAAACGGCGACGTATAACATATTCCTTGGAGCCCGTCGGGCTTTATGGGAAGAAGGTTCCTCCTCGCCTTCCACAGACGCCGCCGGCGTCGTCTTTCCGTTCTGCAAAACTAATCTCCCTTTATTATTTCCGTGTTCTAAATCTCCAACTTAGGTGAAGATCAATATTAATTCTCTCCACGCTGTGGTGTAGCGGCAGGAAACTGCAGATGCTGAGAAGAGGGAAGGAGGAGAAAAGAGAACGCAAAATTTTGAAGTGTTCACGTCCAAATTTTAATTATAGCGTGCTCTAAACTTTTACCTCTTGTACTTCTTCCTTCCGCACTTCCCGTCAGTCATTATTTAACATTTAATTCTAGCTTTCCGCTATGCTCGCTGCAGGTTCTCGTAATTGTTTACGAGTTAATGCTTTGACACTGTGAATTCATTTATCAAGTGTCGAGCTAAACTTCGGGCAAGAAGGAGGCCAGAAGGTTCTAAACCCGGACGCGGGCGGGCGCTCTGTTTAAGTGACGGGAGGCGATGTTGTCACTGCACGTCCTTTAAGCTCCAACGACACCGGATTATGTAGCTCCGTAATCTTTATACTTCCCCATTTATTCGCATTTACCTCCGAAGAACGGAAAGTTCCGCGAGATTTATTCGCCTCGTTAGGCCCACACGTGACCTCCTCGTTTGCTGATCTTTCCCTCGCGTGTTGAGCCGGAGTCAAATACGCTGAAATATTTGCTGGGTGATTTTGCAGCAAAAGCGCAGAAACTTGCAAGAAGACCTATTACTACTTCGGAAACTTTTCACTTCTAACAAGAGCCAATGATGCATTTAATATGTCCCTCAATATTTTAATGCAATACATTTTTCCCAAAAATATATGTTTTCCATAACAAAACTACAGCTTTTTTTGTAATATTGAAAAATAAATAGACAAATTTAATTTCTATTACAGAGGCCCTCTCAGACTAAATTTTTAGGCCATGTATGAGAGGCGAAAATGACCACTTTTCACAATGAAAACTTGGTAGAAATTAATATATTATAAAGTTACAAATGTCGAATGTATCCCCGGATGGTTAGGCAACCCTTCTCCAGAACTTACACTTACCTCTGTCTACGCGAGAACCCTCAAAACACCACTGCACGAGGGGTTGAAGATGGCCTACCGTATTTTCACTGGCAAAAAAGTATCAACCCATACTGTATATGCTCTAGAACTTTGTAAGATTTATTACGGGTCACATTACTAATATTCCCTATACGCACTTAATAAAATTAATGTCATCATTATCATCACAGACTATCATTTGGAGAAACAAGAAAAATATGAGGCAGGGAATGAAGAATAACAGGAAGTGCAAAGGAGGGAAAGAAGAAATAGATCACGCAGTGAAGGAATAGGCAGCAGGGAAAATGGGACACACAAGAAAAAATGAATAACAAGGAGAGAAATGAAAAGAGCTAGTAGAATAATGAAACGGGCAAGCAGAGAAAAGAAAAGGACAAGCAAAGAAACGAAAAGGACAAGCAGAGAAATGAAAAGGATAAGGAAAGAAATGAAAAGGACAAGAAGATAACAGAAAAGGGCAAGTTGATAAATGAAATGGACAAGGAATGAAATTAAAAGGACAAGGAGATAAATAAGAACAAGCAGAAAATGAGGACAACCAGAGAAATACGAACAAGATAAATAACTTCAGGCGTGGAAATTGGAAGAAAAGCATGTAAATAAGAAAGACAAGAACACACCGAAAGGGCAGAAGAGGAAGTGAAGAAAAAGAAACGTATGACTTGCATCTGTATGTTAAAGTGTGTTCCACGTCGCGATACTTCAACCAGCGCAATCCACAGTCCCCTCCCCGCGGGCAGCCGATCTTCATTTGACGCCGCATTGTTACGACGCGTGCAGATATAACGCGAGCTCTGGGCACCGGGCGAAGCACTCCAGACGAGCGCAGGGCGCCTCTTCCCCACAGTCGACTGAAAAGAGATGGTGGCGGCGGGAGAGACAAAATTTCAAGCGTTGCGAAACGGTCGCCGCGGGCGATTCCCTGAAAGAACGAGGCCTCGTTCTCTTAAAAATACTTGCGAAAAAACTTGATTTGAAATCTACGCACGTTTTTTTGAGACAGGGCGGAGGAGCCGGCTTGGGCGGGGTGAGCGGCGGGAAGAGCGTCGGGGTGAGCGTCGGGGTGAGCGTCGGGGTGAGCGTCGGGGTGAGCGTCGGGGTGAGCGTCGGGGTGAGCGTCGGGGTGAGCGTCGGGGTGAGCGTCGGGGTGAGCGTCGGGGTGAGCGTCGGGGTGAGCGTCGGGGTGAGCGTCGGGGTGAGCGGCGGGGTGAGCGGCGGGGTGAGCGGCGGGGTGAGCGGCGGGGTGAGCGGCGGGGTGAGCGGCGGGGTGAGCGGCGGGGTGAGCGGCGGGGTGAGCGGCGGGAAGAGCGGCGGGGTGAGCGGCGGGGTGAGCGGCAGGGTGAGCGGCGGGAAGAGCGGCGGGGTGAGCGACGGGGTGAGCGGCGGGGTGAGTGGCGGGGGTGAGCGGCGGGGTGAGCGGTGGGGTGAGCGGCGGGGTGAGCGGCGGGGTGAGCGGCGGGGTGAGCGGCGGGGTTAGCGGCGGGGGCGGCAACGAAACACTTGGCGCCGCAAAACAACGCACTTGGCGCCAGGGAAACTCGCGCATCCTTTCTTCGTCGCTCCTTCTGAAAGAAACGCGCGACTTCTCTCAAAAAGGAATTTAATGAAGACGTGACCAAAATTGTCCAGAAAATAATATTTTTAGACAGAATAAACAATAGAAATGGGGTCTCTTAGAAAACTACGAAGGTTTATCGGTCTCAGATACCCGAAAAGTTTGGGGTACCGTGCGTGTCAAACGAGCTGTCAGAAGGTCTCGCTGATAGACAGAGAAGCATTGAAATATTACACTATAATGCTATTGAAATATACTATTTCAAGTTTGTATTCTAAATAATGGTTACATGAATATAATGCATGTAATAACAATTATAATAATATATTATCGTAATGAGTAAATACAACAAGAAGTAGAAGAAAAAGTTTCTTGATAGGATTCGGCAATTATGTTTACGATTTTAAGTTCGTAATACATAGTATTAACTTGACATTCCTCAACATTTTCTTTGAATCTTCTTGTATGTAATACTTGTACGTACGCATGTATATACATTGGCACAACAGCTCTTTACGAGCGAAGACCTACCAGCAGCGACCCGGCCTTGTGGCTATGGGTGAAGGGGTACGTGTAGTTAGCACGTAGTCAACCCTACGCTGTATTCTCAACCTGAGAAGTGAGCTCTCTCATCATCACACAGCAACATATACTTGGACATTGCAATGAAAGCGCCCAATTAATTTTTGCTCCCTTGGTTGTGTCGCTGAAAACGAGCAACCTAACCTACGAGCCACCGACGGCTTGTCATCCTCGTACTTATACTATGTAAAATTCATTTGTAAAGCTACTTTTATTATGAAGCTAACATGTGGGCGGTGTGTGGGGAGCTCATGCCATCACACAATTTTATTTTAGGATCACATTTTACTCCCAATAAATTCCGATTTTTTTTAATTACATGCTTCTTAAATGTCTTAAAATAAATTTAAAAATTCGCACATGTTTGATTTCTAACAATGGCCTGAGCCAGCAAAAATGGTGCAGAAAACTAAAAGATACTTTCGTATAACCCGCCAATAAAGTAAAGTTTAAAAAAAATGTAATTACCTTCACCGATTAATACCAGACGAAAGTCTGAGCAGTACCCTAACAAAGGGGCCGCGATCCGCGCGCAAGTTTTCCTTTCTCGACCATGTTCTGTCCTAACCCTTACTAGACCCACTTTTACTTGTATGCACTACACTACTACATAAGTGGAGGGAGTCAGGTGGTGCCCCCATGCTGGGATATAACTGGTAGGGTAAAATGCCGTAAAGCAACGTGAGGGTAACGTATCTAGCCATTCAGTGAGAGAAGGCCACCGCCAAAACAATGCCCTATACTTACATGACTAATGACCCAAGCAATTGACGCACCCGAAAACAAAATAGTCAATCAAACAATTTTGCCCTATTTTCGTCTTTAAATTTTTAGAGCTCGTATGTCCCTATGAATGTACGTACGTCTTCTGCGCAAGCAATCTTAGTGCTGATATCATTGATATCATCAAGGAAAATACCTTATTCTAGCTAAGCTGGGGTGAGAGAATTTTCTTACTACAACGACCGATTTTGTGAACATAGGTTTGAGAGAAGCTATTTCAGTCTCTTAATTGAACTACACTCGGTCTCGCAATAAAGACCTAATGATATATAGGGTTATTAAGCGACAGGGAAGGGAACACGCTAGAAAACTCGATCACTTTTCTGTCCATAAAAATTAAAAACCTAAATCGTATTATTTTTTACAAGATATTCAATCGATAACAAATCAAGCGAGACATGTAACCTTCGATCTGCATTGGTTCTCTTACAATTGCATCTAAGTATCGTAATTATATATTCAGATTAGGAGGTACAGAATTGCAAAGGCATTCTCTGGAAAGTTCTACGAGTATAATTCTGTTCAATCTCGCATGCGTAATGTTGCAGGGATGAATCATGTATTCTCGATTAAACTAAAATAATTAAAAATGTCTCCTTTTTCTTAATGAGTAATTCTGTTAATCTCAGTATCGAATGTAAATTTGGTTCTGATAAAACTTCATTCGGAAATTATATTTACACAGAATACATCCGTTTAGCACCATGGAGTTCACACAAAATCCGATTCAAAAAATTTTGCGAAAATTTAGATCGTTCCACACACGCACACACATATTGCATATTATCGCTCACACTTTCTTTAAATTATAATTTTTTATTAAATTATTAATTTTTTCTTCTAAATTATAATTTCAATATTTTATTTTAATCATAAAAACCTTCATTATAAGAAACATAACTAATTTTACGTGATTTTAAACATACAGAGAAATAATAAATCCTGAGAACGTTTTATTTGCAGTTTTATTAGTATCCACGCATCGTATTGGTGATGAACTTCAGCAGCTAGGAAACGTTAGAAACGCAATATTAAAAATATATAAATGCCAGCTATTCATCAAAGCAGAGCAATTTCAGAAGCAAACTACAATAGCATTCTCTGTAACAAACGCGGTACACGTGTGGGCGAGAGAATACGCGTGGTCACATACATGTGCACGCGTCAATGAGGGAGAGAACGCATAAAGGTCCGGACACACTATTACACACATCGGACAACAGTATCGTCAGACACAACGCTATATCATGCAATTAGTTTTAAACCTACGTCTATAAAACAAAGTTCTATTTATTACATTCAAAAATACTCTACTATAATTTTTCAGTTAACCCCTGGATGTATGCTGCCAGAGAGTTTCATATTAAACGTTGCCTTCCATCATCTTTCAATCCTGCCAAACAAAATACGTATTCAAAAATTAGCTGTCAGTTCTCGTGTAGATTTCGATTGAATGTATACTATGTGGTCAGTACATTGTTTTATTTACGAAGTTTCACACGACTGATTCACCACTGAAATTGCACAAATCAGCGCAGTAACTCGGGAATTCCTAATGATGGCATACCAAGATTCCAAACGTTTATTTTACAAGACATATCGTACGCTTATACGTTCTTTGAATATACGAATTAAATATCACGCATTTTTCTTCTGAGAACTTCCCAATGTTTTACTGAGGCCTTCGATTATCTTGGAGCCGAATATTCCTTTTCTCAATCCATCTACTTATCTGATTATATTAAAAACTCTTATAGATTTTAAAGATCGTTTACACCTTTCAATATTACATTGAAGGATACTACGTTGCATAAACAGAAATACTATTAGAGATGAATGTGTTGAAGCTATCACAACAACAATATAACCATGTTTAATTTATTATTACATACAAAACACTTCAATCATATTAGTTGAGGACAGTTTCCCCATCATCAGTGACGCTGCATTTAGGAAACGTGGTCAAAGGAATTTAGACTTTTTGGTATCTTTGGTAAGGCGAGGAGTTATCGCTTCATCCTTAAGGACGTCTATTAATCTATATTTTCTAAACCCTTAGTAATATGTTCGTTATTCAACGCTTATCGCTCATTTAGAAATAACCCGAAACCGTCGTAAAGCAAAATGGTCTGGCCATACTCGCGTTAAAATGATATTTGTATAGGTGAGTGTAGAGAAGAATCGTGCAATCGGAACGACAGTAAACGTTGAACTAGAAAGAAAGACTGGGCACTCTTGTGTCCCTACACAAAAGTACCGCAAGACGCAAGTACAGAAAACGTTAAAATCAAAGGGGGTCATACAGGATCAGTCAATAAAAACGTCCACCTGGAACATTTTCTAAACTTCAAGATATTGAGATGAAATTTTCACCTCTCGATTTACGATCTAAGGACTAGTATTTAGCCTTTTCGTAACACTTTTTTAATTTGAAGACACTAAACGAGATGGAACACTATGCGTTTCTTATACAAATTGCTAGGTCTTGAGATGACAAATTCTGAAGACTACATATGTTGGTATTGACAATAATTTATTCCCAACTCTGGGGGCAGAGTTTGCTACGAACAGTTTATTACCATGATGCAATGTGAAGTTAATGACGTTAATCTGCATATATAACAGTATGTAACAAATTTCAAAAACGTTCTCTTCCTGGTTTGACATTATTGGTTTCTGTTTAATTACGCAGCAAATATACACGAAATAGTAGTTATACCCCGGAACTTTGTATCTGTGGCCGTCACAATGATATTTACATAACTAGTAACTTTTGCATTTTTTGTATTCTTTTGGTACCAATTTTAATAGAAATTTTCTTGTCAAAAAGTCTTATTTGGTACCAATTAAATTACTGTCAGTTTCATAAGTCAGATACTGAAAGTACTAAACCACTTCATAAACGATACAAGCCAAAAAGTATCAAGTACACTGTGGGGAATCACAAAATTAAATAGTTGCCACTTGTAGACCCTTTGATAGGTACTAATGCTACATTCACACATGAAAACAGCACTGATGAGCCTATATGTGGCAGCGTTGAACAAGGAATCTCCAGCATTCAAGCATCTACATCTATTCCCAAAGCTTTCTGAAGCAAACGTTCAAGCTGGCATTCTCGTTGAACCTACAATGAAGAAAGTTATTGACTGTCAAGAGTTTCCCAGAGCAAAGACGAATGAGGCATGGATCCCTATTTTAAAGTAGTTAAAGTCTACCTTGGAAATAATAAAGCAGAGAACTACAATGAATTGGTCGAGACTGGTAAAAAAACACAGCGAAATGGGCTACAGGATACCTCTCAAATACATGTTCTTGATGCCCACCTTGATAGCTTCAAAGAGAACATGGTTGCCTATTCCGAGGAGCAAGGAGAACGCTTTCATAAGAACATTCAATCTGAATGTCATTACCGGGAAACCTACAACACATAATATGGGACTATATTTGCGTGAAAATGATATGACATACTCTCGAATATCTCGCAAAACTACATATTTTGAGGTTTCTTGTCATCAATTTGTATAGTTTATACTTAAAATCAGTAATATATGTTTAACCATATGTTCCCTTGTTTCTTTAAATAATGACAAACCCCAAAAATTGAACTTTGCCATAATGACAGTACACAAACTTCAAATTTTCGTTCTCGTAATAAAAAAAAAAAAAACAAAGTTTTTGCGGGAAGTAACTTTTTTTTATTTTCTCACCCTTACAAAAGTACTTCGTAAGAAGAGAAAATTATGTAATACTTATATATGGCGAATATGACGAATGTTTCATATTTTTTTTGATAGAACCAATTAGAAAATGGTATTGGTTACTCAGAAACAAATACTGTGTTACATGGTGTAATTATTTCTAGCGTAATGGGAATTTAGGTCACTATGTCATCACAGTTCGGAACTCCTTCCATTTCGACCTAAACGTTTGTGGCAAACCTCTTTTTCAATTTCATCCGCTATTGATGTCGATATTGCTGTCAATTGATATAACGCTTCGACGTGCAAAAATTCCCTTATAAATCACGAAAGATACCTTTGTAGCATGCAGTGAGCGAACGACTGTTCAGAGTGCTGAGAAAAGATTTGTGACCCTTTGGTGCGTCCTTTATGCAAACAGTTGACGTAGAAATATTTAAAAATTAGCAACTTATTTATTTTATCATATTCATAATTTCAGAAAAAGTTATTTCGTTCTAATAATGGCTTAAGACAAATTCACGAGTACTTACTGGAGAAAAGTAGAAGTTTATATTAAAAAATATTGTGTAAATATCTCTTGTTAATGAAGAAGTTCCAACTTAGTTGAATTCGCCCTTGCTCGGTAATAGCGCGAATTTCACGGTAAAGCAGAGAAATTAGTTTTCGTATTTTTCTGCCTTTCGGAGACCTACCAAAGTCGTTTAAAGCAGAGACAACTGTGTCACAGTGTAATTTGATACGCAATAATTTCAAAAAGCTGCAATGTAATGTTTACTTTATGTAATGTTATATTCAATATATATACAAAAAGTAATTACAAATGATAAGCCCTTAGTTCTTGAAACGTTTCGTGAAAATTTGATTTCAACATCGTGAACCGTTTACAAAATATTCGAGATGGACTTTTTGTATTCGCTAGCCCAGAATATGCCCATGACAATCCTGTGGAAATATTTTAACACAACAGTGTAAAATAATATTTTAATATATTGCTAAATACATGTAACATTAGTTCTTAAATATCTAAAATATTCCTTCAATTTGATTACAAATCGTTCTGGGATCCGCCGTGGATCCCCCCCCCCTTTTGGTGTTTTTTGGGTACTGAAATATCATTGTTTTGTGACTTTAGAGGCGAACATTCTCAATTTTCTTAGTAAAGTATTTACGAAATATTATAAACATTTTTCATTAGTAAACAGAAACAGAGATATCTAATGCACAAACTCTGGAAACGCGTTTAGTTTTAACAACTAAAAATACAAAATAAAACTTTCTCCACTCCCCCCCCCAAAAAAAGAAATTCAAAATACGCATATAATTCATAAAACGTTAATTAAATTGAAATAGAAATAAATGTGTGTTTTATTTAAAATTATTGTTTAAAATATTCAGAATAAAGATTTATATTTGTTCTATTTTTATGTAATTTTTTGAAATGTAAAACAATATTTCATAAAAGAAAGAATATAACAATGGCTAATACCGAGAAGTCGACAAGATGGTACCTAGCGACAAAAAGATGTATGTTCACAGAATATATTACACGAGACTTCAATCTACTCAAGTCGCTCAACGGGCACAAACGTCATCACCTCTTGTTCCCCAAACATAGCAAAAACTGTCTTTATCCATATCTTAAATGATATCGAGTTCCATCCGTTTTCCCCGATTTCTTTAATGTCCTCCAAATAGGAGATGCACGAGGCGCGTACATATTTCATATCGACACCAGATTTTTCCGCCACTTTTGATTGCTGGTCCGTGAAAGCTACCGTGTGATCTCAAGCGAACCGTAAAATACGAATCGTGTTCATAAGAACGAATATAAGAGATACACGCGAAAAGAGGCAAGGGATCCTCGTGCACCCAGAAATCATTAAATTGGAAGCGAAAAATTTCAATATTCGCGAAGCTTAAATATATTACATTTGATACGTAGCAAAACCCACGAGGCCGGTTCGAAGAGCTTACTTTGCAAACGATTTTCGTTGAAAATACCATCTGCTCTGCTCGTAGGAAAATGGAACCAAGTTGTAACCCATGTTGTTGGAAAAAATCTTTAGATAAGTGCCAAATTTTAAGTTAGTTTGGGGCCTCATGTATGTACCAAGGAAAACCTATGATAGTGTATTGTTGAGAAAGTATTTTTATAATTTAAATTATTATTTCCAGGATATTCCACTTCCAGTATAAATTACCATTCAAAAATGTCGAAAGATTGGTGAAGATTTTTCAACTGTTCGCGGTGAGCTATGCATGTTGTGGTTAAGAAGTATACATACACAAGGAACGGTACGAGTTGACAGTCTTGAAAAGTGGAGCACAGTTGTTAGTTATATAAGAGCCGCAAAAGACGTCTATTTGACAAATTTAAAGGAATACTATTAAATTCACTAGAAAATAGCAACAAAGTAAAGAGCCTGTAGTGACTTGTGACGTAGAGCCAAATCTTTGCCGTCATATGACAAACATTGCGTTTCTTCTTAACAGAACCCTTCACTATCCAATTGATAGTTTTTACTGTGTTGTAGAGGAATGATCTCAAGAGTTCAATGTATATAGTTCTATGAAGTGAAATTATTATTTTATTAATACCCGTGTATTTACAAAATGTGTGCCGCAATATTTCTTTTTGTCATTAAAATCTTTTTCTCTTTATTTTATATTGGAATTCAGCATATTATATGCTCACTAGAATCGAGCAGTACGTGCACAATTCAATTAACAAAACACTTAATCTCAATCAATTAAATGAGCATTGCTGGATACTTTTAATATGCATAGAATTTGTATATGCGCTAATAAAATTTGATAGTAATTGCAAGATACGATTGTAATTTTCAAATAATTTAATTACAATTTCCAACCTCCATTCGTTACCCAATAATGACTATTCTCTCTTTCACTAATTCGTAAAATACAAAAGAGAAGGCTTTAATGGGAATAGATGAACCGTTGAATAAAGTGAACTAACGCGAAAATTCACTGTGTACTTTCAACGTTTGTGTGTGTGTGCGTGTGTGGGGAATGCTATTTGAGGCAAGTTATATTAAATTCAAATATTTGCTCAATGCACATTTTGCAGAAATTCTCACGATTAAAAATCAGATATACAGAGAATTGTAGTATTCTTACAAAAGGTGAGAACTAAGATTTCAAGGTTGTAGTTTAAATACTTCCTCTGGAATAATGCCGGATCCGCAGTTCATTACTGAAATATAACTGGTATAAATTTATCGCTAGTCTCACACAATACATAAACATTAAAATGAAATAACTAATTTATATAACCTTGATCTTCTTGCGAGTGGCATTTGTAGTGCACAAAAATGGCACGAACATACGAGTGATATTAGTAGACACACATACGGGAAAAAAAGTAATTACATAGGTACGAGTACACAAAGAACTTTTAAAGCGCGAAACCTTTTCGTCCAAAAACGAACGAGGCAGGAAATTTCCGACCCTCCCAGAAAAAACGTACAAGAAACAGAATTGTAATTCAACATCGTGATTTTTGTGGAAATTTACATGACCGTGAAATATAGTTCAACTAGTCGTATATAACAGCAAAACTTGTAGATAACAAAACTACACAAAACTCATTTCAAAAAAGCATCACGCACATTGATTAAGAACAACAAATAAAATACTCATTTATAACTCTATAACAAATTAAATATTTCAACATTATCATAAATCAAATAAAAACGGTCTTCACGATTAGTGCAATAACATAGTACGGATCCATAGTACAACAATTCTTTGTTACTGAACACATTAACAATTTTGCTGATTGACAACAAGAAGAGTGAATACTAATGAAGACGATCCTCTTCCTCGGAAACTTGCTGTCCCAAGACACCAGCAGTGAAGCAGTAACGTAAGCACCGATGTCATCAGTATGAAAATGTAATCAGTTGGCGCAAAACGAGAGTAGACGGAATAACACGCAAATATTTGAACTTTTCAGCCAAAATCGAAACCGTTTAATTTTTATATATCTTCCCAAGTTTGAATCTAACAAAACCACAAATACCTAGAAAACGTCCAGAGGTTCCATCGTTTTCTTTCAATTTCTGCGCGCATTGGAAATTAGTAATACAGATTCTCAGAAGAATATCATTTGCAGAATTAGTGCAATAGATATAAACAATTACATTATTTTAATTCATACCGTTAATTAGAATATATTAATACTTCAATTAATATTGTTTGACAAATGAATGAAATTGAAGTTGAGTTTGAAATGTGTTCTCTGTTTATTAATATCGTCTGTAGGTCTGTTGCGGATTTCTTACGGTCTTTGTGTTAGCCACAAGTAAATGTGGAAGATAACGATTCGTCAGAATTACTCAGAACTACCTTCGACAGAATTATAGGGGAATGGTAAATGTTTCCCAGCTCATTACCATCCATTGCACCTTGTTTATTAAGAGTTTAAGTATATTTTGCCCGAAGAGAAAATACGGCAATTTCAATGTTCAGACAATGAACATTAAAAGTTCTTTGGATTTAGTTTCCATTGAAAGAATGAACGAATGAGGCTCTATTACCGCTCTCTAGAACTTCACTGTTTTAAGTAAAAAGAGTAAGATCTAAAAGAAAAGTTAGTTGTAGTAAGTACTTCAGCAGTCGTTCTGACATATACAACAGAATTCGTAACTCTTTTGCAATATCACGAGTCAGTAATGTTCATTTCATTACATTATGCACGATACAAATTACGAAGCCTTAAAAGCGTATGATAACTCCATTATCAATAGGTAATAATACGTAAGAAGTAATCACACATTAATACAGCCAATGTTGTAAAACTAAATATGTTATCATGACGCTAGGCTTGAGAAAAAAGCATCATACGCTCCTCTAGTCGGTTTCGAATCTTTTGTAAAAAACGATTGACTGATTGATTGGTTGATCATTTCGTGTGTTCGGGAGCATCATCTACTATGACAGGGGTCCCGACAGTGTCGTAAAGTTTCGGCGTCCAATCACACGTTGAAAATAGTCCGACTTGAAACGTCGGCTTGCGGGGTTCCTCATACAGGATTGTACCGCAGCGGGGCACCGTTTCAGCAGGGACAAGCTCTAAGCTCTCACTAGTGTGGAGGTTTAAAACGTGTGAGTGCGTCAGTAAGGGTAGAAAAGTGGACAAGGATGAAGAATGAAAGATCTCCCGAGGTCCGTGACATCTCTGTTAAGGTACTGCTCCCGCATTCGCCTAGTACTGATCGGAGAAATCACGATCTGGACTACCGATCTGATCAGCCGACAGCTAGAGCGATAAGAGGGAACTACGTTTATGCAATATTTTTATGATATCCAGGATTCCCTTTCAGTAATTTCCGGTAAACTACATGAAAGCTCACATCTTGCACAGACGAGAAAAGTAATCGGGCAGTGGGAAACCTATCGGGTTTTTTGTTTCTTTCTCGATGTTATCAATTCGGGAGTTATTAGGAGGGAAAATGCCTTCAACAATGAATTATCGTTTTAAAAGTCCGCCTCGCTTCTGTAAAAGAAACTTTCAACAATCCCTAGTGACACTTTTGATAAACCGACTTTTTCGAAGGGCAATTCCAACAATCCGTAATATACGGAGACGAAACTGCACATCGAGCGAACGGATGGACGGGGGAAATAGACGGAAAAGGAGGAATGAGGAGTACGAGCAGACGATTGAAATAATAGTGTAGGAGGAGGTTCCCTGAGGACATGTTACGAGGGTTGTCCCCAAGTCGCAGGTGGGAGGCTGCGCGTGCGCGAGATGAAGCGCCGGGGAAGCGGAACGGGAAAAATGGGGCAAGGCGGGGAAGAGGAGTCTTGGCCCGGAGCAGCCCGCGCGTTAGAATTCAACCCTACGACCCGGGCGGCCCGAGGAGAGGCTGCTGCAGTGGTGTGGAGGCTACTGAGGGACGGGGAGAGTGAGGGCGAGGACACGAGTGAGGAGGGGGAGGCGAGTGAGGGGAGCAGGCGAGTGAGGGGAGCAGGCAAGTGAGGGGAGTAAGCAAAAGGGGGGGAGCAGGCCAATGAGGGGGGAGGGGTGGAGCGAGTGAGTGGAGGTGTGTGAGAGAGAGAAGACGAATGGGTGGGGAGGTGAGGAGTGAGAAGAGGTGAGAGAGAGGTGAGAGAGAGGTAAGTAGGAGGAGAAGGAGGAGGACGAAGAGGAGGCGAGTGAACGGGAGGGGGCAAGTTAGCGGTTGGAAGACGGGGGTTTTGTAAATGGGTGGAAGAATGTGGAAGTCACAAGGGGATAAGAGATGAATGAAAATGAATTACAGAAACGCCGCTCACGTCAATGCAGAAAGTGAAGATGGTAGTAGTAGTAGTAGCAGCAGCAGCAGCAGCAGCAGCAGCAGCAGCAGCAGGAGAGCACATAGCGAACAGGGAGCTACCACGCAAGAAAGCAACTCGGGATCCACTTAACAAAGAGCAAGATAAACAGAAAGACAAATGAAGGCATTAGAAGGAAGAGGGAGGACGGATGAATGGAGAGCGAATAAGAGGAGGAGAGCACGCAAGAGGGGAGGGCGGCAAGAGGGAGATGGTGGCAAGAGGGGGGGCGGCAAGCGGGAGATGGTGGCAAGAGGGGAGGGCGGCAAGATGGAGATGGAGGCAAGAGGGGGAAAGGGTGGCAGGAGAGTAAAGATATCCAAAGGGAATCAGAGAAGAGGGATTGAGAGGAAGCAGGAATGACAGCGGGAGCGGAGGAAGGCGGGTGGGCTGGAGGGAGGGGAGGGCGGAGAGAGGCGAGCAGGCGAGCGGGGGACCGGGCGAGGGGAGGGTCGCGGGGCCGCAGATCTGCGACGAAAAGCGCTGACGTAGGGGTCGTGAGAGCCGGACGGCAGAGGGAGTGGCAACGGGTCCTGCCCTCTGCGACGGGTTGCGGGGGCGGAAGCGCGGGGAATCGGGTTCCGGGAGGACGACAGCTCCGTGTCTTCCCCGCCCCCACGCTCCCCACCACACCCTCGGCCCCGTCGTTCTTGTCTCCTCCGCGCGGCTCTCGAGCGACTGAAGGCGAAAGCGAACTTCTCCCAGGCAGATCATAAAAAGAGTAGCGGAGGGCGGGCGGCTTTATGTGCAGACGTGTCTCCGCGACCGCCCCCGGGCCAATAAGGAGGCGCGCGCGACCTTCCGCAAACAGGCCGGTCGCCCGGGCAAATTTACTTTCCCGCGCGGCGAGAGACGGAGGGATGATGAGGCCGGCGGGACCGCGGGCAGAACAGGCCTAACTCGCGGTGAAGGGGCGGGGCAGGGGCGGTGCAGGGGCGGTGCAGGGGCGGTGCAGGGGCGGTGCAGGGGCGGTGCAGGGGCGGTGCAGGGGCGGTGCAGGGGCGGTGCAGGGGCGGTGCAGGGGCGGTGCAGGGGCGGTGCAGGGGCGGTGCAGGGGCGGTGCAGGGGCGGTGCAGGGGCGGTGCAGGGAGCGATGCGGGGGCGGTGTGGGGGCGGTGCGGGGGTTGAAGGGGTGGTGGGGGGCATGGGACGCCCCGCATCCATTTGATCTGAGACACTTCAACCGGGCGATTCTGCAGAAGTACAGCTCGTGAGCGTGCAAGAGAGGAAGAGCGCAATATGTGCACACAGGCGACAGATTTGGGGCCCTCACCAAGCAGATATCTATCTCATGTATAAAACATCAGATCACTCTTAATCATGACAAACTGTCAGGTAGATCAACAACTTTTTTTTACGATTCATACTTCCTAGGCGATGTACCTATTCCAATCCTATCATACGTTGTTCCCTTGCTGTAATGCAGCAAAACTAGCGGGAAAAGTAGACGAATTTCATTTTTTAGTAATAACATATATTTTATAACATATTATAATAATTAGTATTAACAAAGCCCTCACGAATTCTGTTAGGAATGCTTACTTGTCAATACATTAAACTAAATAATTTATAAAACTATTGTTATGTTAATTCAATGTGCAAATCCCTCATCTTTGCATTCGGCACTTCTCTTAATGAAATAATTTCGTGGTGATTTAGCAAGAGAGAAGCACTAATGCATTGTAATAAAAAATACTAGAACATTATTTAACTCTGCAAAGGAGAACCCAAAAGAGAACACGAGTGGGCATCGAATAGTGACAGATTAAACCAAAAAGGAATTGAGAGATGTTATTTAACAAGTACAACTTATTGATTTTACCCGACAGTGATTATGCAGAATCGGTCCTCGTGATTTTATAATCCGGCTGCATATCACAAATGTAATTTTATAAAGGACTAACAAATGTATCTGTAACAAGATAGACATTAAAAGTAGATAAATCATTTTGTAATGCTTCTTTAAGTGGATCAAGGATTAAGAGGATCTGAAAAAATAATGCTATATTCGAAATTGATTTGTTCAAGTACACTTACCCTAATATTATCTCGTGACATGCTCTTTTGTATCTCACTGAGTCATGTAGGTAGCATCAATGAATAAATGTTGGCATATCTGAAGTTCTGGTCAAATCACCAATTACCTGAAAAGAAACACGAATACATCATCAAATAAGCCTCGTAAACAAAACATATTACTTTACACTTCTAAGAACAAGAAGAAAAGAACCTAAAAACTATTGGATTAGCTTTCTAGGTGAACGTATTTCATTCAGATTAAAGTATTAAAAATTATACATTAAAGAACATAATAATTAACATGAAAATAGATACATTGTAGTTTTAACTGTAACACAAGGCTACAACTAAAAACATCACGTACAAAATCGAAAATTAATATTGTTATTAAACAATTAATTCAGTTTTCTGTACGAAATGTAAAAATGTAGCGAACCAATAGTAAGAGAATGTGCCCGAAAAATAAATTTCCAAAACAAGTGTATAACACACTGGCTCTCCAAAAATTGTCAGCTTTCCACGTCACAACTATTTAAAATACTAGCCATTCGTTTGCATTACATCGAAATATATCGCCGCAAAAATACGGCGGCATAAAAGCGCCATTTTAAAATGACACATCGTGCCAGTGAATTTTGCACATGCCTCCTCGCTGCTTATCCACCCCTCACTACCCACTACGAGCGCGCGAGCGGGCGAGAGCTAGCAGCTGGGCAGGCCGGCTGGCCGTTCGGCGGCCGAACGGCCAGCGCGAGCATAAAAATGGCAAAACTCACGCTCGATTGCGAGCCAACTAAATACGCAATCCTCTCGGCGTGAAGCCACTGCGGCGCACAGACACCCGGATTTGCGCCCCGAGCGATACCGAGTGCGGGCGAGGCGACGCGAAAAATACGTCACACATCGCAGCGGAGGAAGAGACGGGAAAGCGAGGGAGAAAAATGTTTCGCAAATTCGACGTTCTGTTGCACCACCAGCAGCAGCAGCAACAGAATGTGCGCACAGCTACGGTAGTTGCCCGAGGCTCTAAGATAACGGCGTTGGAAAGAAAACGACGAGGCGTACAGAAATGCAAAAATGACCTGTCAAAAATTCAAGCACGATTATCGACGATACCTACACAAGGAAGTCATTTTTACAGAGCCACAAAAGAACATGCAAATTATGCAAGACTTAAGAATTCTTTAGAAACGAATTTCCTACAGCATTACGGAGGTAAACACAAAATACTCCAGATGGCAGCGCAGTTTGACATGCTTCTGCTCGCCTCAACGTCTGGAGTGCTAAAATAAATACACTTCAATCTGAGAATAATATATAAAAAAGTTATGAAATGTTTCAGTTTTGCTGTCATAATCATTACTGCACTAGTGATAAAACCAAATTATTTATTGTGATTCCTCTAGCTGACCGACTAACCGTGATCGTTAATGTAATGATGAGAATATATTATTGATTATCAAGGTACTCCAACAATGCTAGAATGACAATCATTCGAACGAAGGACAATTTTATTAAAAATCGCTTTCGTTAACACGCATTTTACATGAATTTCATCAAAATGTATCTGATTCCCAATATGGAAAACCAACACTAATCTTTGTGCTGCCTGACGACCACAAAGTGAACTGTATTAAAATATATAATTAGAAATGCCTAAACCAGAACGGTGGGACTAGATCGGTTGTCGGCAGAGATAGCTCAGGGTATCGACTGATGGCACTGCATCTGACCGGGGGGTCCTAGGGCTCGAGTCCCGACGGAGCCAGGATTTTCGACACTAGCTAGCTTTCTTCGCTTCCTTTTCTTTGTCTTATCCTCATCCCTTACCCACACGTACTTGCTCTACACTACCACACATGTCATGAGAAGAGTCGGGAGCTTAGAGTTCGTGCCGAATGGGCGGTGCCTCGCAGGTGGGATATAACTGGTTGGGGAAACACCAGCAGGTCAACGTGTAGATCGGCGCCGGATATCGGCATATTGTGGGGTACGAACACCGGCACCTCCCGTGATAAAACATTCTCTACACTTACAGGACTAATGATCATTGCATTTGATGCTCCTGGAAACATGAAATAAGCAAAAAATAATTTAGTCATTAATTACATTTTTTAAGATAAAACTATCCTTAAACAATATTCTAATGGCAAGTTCTATGAATATGAACTTACATTAAAGATTATGTCGCAGTCTCTCAAAGCGACGAAAAATATATATGCGATAACCCGAGGTAATTGCAACTGACAATCATTTACGAACAAACTCGTCAGGACTTTATTTGGTAGAGGAACGTAAATACGCAATGTACACTAAAGTGTAATTTTTGGAACAACCATCAATAATTAAGCATACGTACAACAAAAAAATACTTTGAAAAACACAGTTTATGACTAAAATTCCAATGATTATCGAATTTGGGGAAGCCAAAATTTTCCTAGAATCCGTTACTGCACATCGCCCAGCGGACACGCGCTCGCTATTACCGCAGCAACAAATCTATTAACTCATGTTCGAGTTTTTAATATATTTTGTTGTTATGATCGTACCGGTTGATCCGATGCCTAGGTTAAACGAGACTGGGATAATTGCCAGTCAACTGTTTCTAGACTGATAAGTAATGATATTCGGAAGAAGATATTAATTGTTCATTAATTTAAGAGTGCAAGAAGCAGGACGACAAAAATCTTGTTTAAAAGAATGGAAGCCTAATAAAAATAAATCAAACCAAACAAATACACACTCAGACCAACAGGAGAATGAAATAATTTTCGCAAATGCACCGATCTGATGCCGTAACCCAACGTACATACCACTCTAGATGTCAACAGAACAATACATATGACACAATGACACATTCAGTAGTAAATAAATGAAACCAAGAGTTAATCGCACAATATGAGATTAGTCTCCGTGCATTTCACGCAAAATTCCGGCATGATATTTAAGTACGTGTTCGGCGTGGCCGCTCCGAAATGATGCATATGAATATACAATAAAACAATGAAGATCTAGGATGTTTTCGCTGCACACCATATTCGATTGTTGTATGAATCACACAGGTTTGACGATGGATTGATGGTGATGGTATTCATTAAGAGAGAGACAGAGAGAGAGGGAGAGAGGGGGAGAGAGGGGGAGAGAGGGGGAGAGGGGGGAGAGGGGGGAGAGAGGGGGAGAGGGAGAGAGAGAGGGAGAGAGAGGGGGAGAGCGGGAGGGAGAGAGAGGGAGAGGGAGGGAGAGAGAGGAAGAGGGAGGGAGAGAGAGGGAGAGGGAGGGAGGGAGGGAGAGGGAGGGGGGAGAGAGGGAGAGAGAGGGAGAGAGGGAGAGAGAGGGAGAGAGAGGGGGAGAGAGGGAGAGAGAGAGGGAGAGAGAGGGAGAGAGAGGGAGAGAGAGAGGGAGAGAGAGGGAGAGAGAGAGGAGAGAGAGGGAGAGAGAGGGAGAGAGAGGGAGAGAGAGGGAGAGAGGGAGAGAGAGGGAGAGAGAGGGAGAGAGAGGGAGAGAGGGAGAGAGAGGGAGAGAGAGGGAGAGAGAGGGAGAGAGAGGGAGAGAGAGGGAGACAGGTCTACAGAAGCGCTTCGAGTGTTGGTAATTCGTATAGTATTGCATTGATTCGAATAGAATATAAAAACTGCCAAAACAACTTGCTGCGGGAATTTTTGCTTTTGAGATCAAATCGGTAAAGAAATTATTGATTGTCAATATTAATTATAAGAAACATGCTGGTGTGTTTTTCCACCTGAAATGACTTACCGTGTGAGAGTTTCTGCTATGAAGTCATGAAATATTATCAACACATATTGATTAGGGAACGATCCGCTATTAATTATATATTGCATTTATACAGACCCTCTGATACTGAAAAGAAAAGAGACTTTGCGTATAAAGAAAACATTAATCATCATTATAAATTGCAATGATTAGTCTGTTCTGTCTGTTCCGGCACCTAAAATTGCTCATTCCATCTTTTTAGTGGTCTCCCCACATTTCTTCACCCTTTTGGCTTGTAGTTCAAGGCAAATTTGACTATCCATTCTTCGGACTTCTTAGTATATGATTTTTTTCATTTTCTCTATATTATTTAATAATTTTATTCAAACATAATTTTTTAATTCTTTTCTAATTTCTTCGCTTTTCTTATGTCCAAGAAGAGTATAACCTGCTATGGTTCGAAGAAACTTCATTTCAGCCCATTCTGATCTTCTAATTTGGTCTTTACTCAATGTCCAACATACAATCACTTCCATATAACAGTATGTGTGTGACCATTGTTCTTTAGAGATTCAGTAAGTTTCCTTTCAGACTTTATTTTTCAAAGTTCGGGCTATTGTGCCACAGAAGTGTCTATATCTGTTTAATTTTACTTGTAAATACTTTGTTTTGTAATGTTATTTTATAGCCAAATTAACTAAATGCACTTACTTGTTCTATCACATTCTTTTTCCAAGGGCTATTTTTGCTCTTATTGGCTCACAACCCCTAAATGCCATGATTTTAGTTTCGTCTATTGATATAATCATGTTATAGTGCTATAAAAATTAATAGTTCATCTGAAAAATGAGTGGCTATATTTTCGACTTTTCAGTTAATAACTTCCTATATTTGTCTGTAAAAATGAAATATATTCTTCTCCACGCCAATTTGTCGTAAAACACATCGGTATTCAATAAGAGTAAGGAAGAATAAAAGAGTATTGGATCATTTGCATTTAATTTTCAGGAGGGTGAAAGAAAATTTTTTACCCTCGAGTGGCGCTCTTCAACATGTACAGATGGATGAGGGCATTACAACCTTGCAATTTTAGGCGGATCAACTTCACCTGCTACCTACGTTTTCGTTTGTCACAAAACACTTCACATTCGATCACACTGAATCAGAACGTCGACTCGTGGTTATTGTAACCCATAATCATACAATAATTCGGTTGAATATAAAGTTCTTTTTCCATTGTTGAATGAAGAACAACTCTTTGGGTTCGTTTCGACACACGAACAGACTACAGTGACATTATTTGAAGCCAAGAACCACATCAATGTCTGTGACCGGAGGTCGTATGGTATAAGTCCCGCCGGTGGCAGGATTTTCGAAACTAGATAGATACGTCAAATTAAGCTGCTGTCTGGAGGGGAATTCTAGTGGCGACAGCTCTTCTCAGAACTTTTTGCGTGTATTCTGCGATCAATATCAACCGAATATCGGAGCAATTCCCTTAAAAAGGCCGCGGACCGCACGCGACAATTCCTTCCATTTCCTTGTCCTATTTCTACCCCTTACTGACAAACACACTTACTTGCACTGCACCAGCACACATGCAGGGAGGCTAGAATAGTCGGTAGCTTAGAGTTTACCACGGTTGCGGCGGCGCCCCCACTGGTGGGAGATACCTGGTTGGGGAACCTCAATAGTCAACGTGTAGATTGGCCTCGGAGGTCACCATTCGTTGGAAAAGACCACAACCACGACCCGAGGAAAACATGCAGTAAACGTACGGGACTGAAAAATTAAGCAGGCCCAAAAACAGGAAATAATCAATCAACAGAAACACAAAAAAAGTCAGACGGAATAGAAATTGAACAACGTTTCTTTTGTTAGAATTATTGTATTACCGAGTCATTCCATGACACCATCGTACGAACTCGACGAAAAATGATCTGGTATTTTTCATTTTTTGAAACTTTGTGTGTCTATTCTAATATCAAAAACAACTCTAATCTGTTGTTTTTTTTTATTTTCATGTAAGTCGTATACCTTCAGAGTAATTCGAAATTAAAAATTGTAAAGTAGCGCGCGTACTTTCATATGTAAAAGTTCATTTTTAATTTATTCAAAACACAAAAGAATTCAAACTAGTCTCATTTTATAAAGTACAACTCGACTTTTTATTATATTTGAACTAAAATTATGCACAAATTGAAATTGTTTATTTTACGTAGCTTTTGAACTTCAAATTTAAATTTTCTTACGTTTGAAAACAATGTTTTAAATATAAAAATATTACTAAATTTTCTACTTTTTATTGTATGATTGTGCAAAATTTCAGAATGGGACATGCATAAATACAGTTGCAATAAATTAACTTTCCCAATCAAACATCCGGCATGAGCGGTATCCAGGCTCGAGCCGTATGAAGTCCAGTGTTCTCAGTCTATTTACCATTAAAATAAGAATGGTAGCAATGAGTAGTTGAAATTGTAGAAGCAGTAGTAGAAGTTCATATTTATTTATTCATTCATTAATATAAATTTTACAAAAGTTCATAAAATAATAGATCCACTATAGTGTATTTTTGTACAACTAATTTCATTTTTCCATACCGGGATTTCAGTAAGTCTCATTCTTTTTTCTAGTCATCAATTGTCATAAATATAAAGTAACTACCACTATCATTTTTTTCGCTCTCAAATAATTTCTGTGGTGTCATAATTGGATCGTGAAATGGCTGCCGATTTTCTGAGGTAGCCAATCTTTTGGTGATGTCTTCAATTCCACTACTAAGCCCTTTCCCATGGGAAGTAGCCACGATACGCAATTTAGAATTCACACCAAAACCTTGTTGGCGAAAACATAAAATAACAAACTTTTTTCGCTTTTTATATTGCGCCTTTGCTCCATCTGAATATTATATCAATTTTTTAACACTGCCTACTTCAATTTTTGGAAATTCAGTCAAATGTTTCTGGAAGAGGTGAACTGCTTTTGTACCATGCTTTGGGGTTTCGAAAATTGTTATAACACTTTTGTGCTTTAGATGACTATTATATTTGAATTATAAACAATATTATATACAATAATACATTTTATATATTAACAAAGGTGTGAAGTGTGACTTGGTTCTTTATTCCAATGCGCTCCTTGAACTGAATTTTGAATGACGGTGAAATAGGATGGCGCACGCCTAAGATTTTTCTTCTAATATCTATCACAGACATGTCTTGGTGTTTGATATTACTCATTGTTTTAAAAGTCTAACACAAATTATTTAAAACGTGCAGGTAACACGGCTTAGTCTTGCTGCACATAAACCCAACCTACTATAACAAATAAAATGGATCTTGGCGGACAGCGCAGTATGCGTCTCGTCTTGATGTGACCGTAGCGAGACCGAACTCAAAAAAAAATACTGGCAGAAACCTTGACGAGAGCGCTCATCTGAATTTCGAAGAAGGGCCTCTATGCCTTTTTGTTTTGTATTAATTGCCCGCGCCGGGTCCGCCGATGACAGAATGAAGACTTCGATTCTCTGAGCTCAGTTGCCAATAACAATCGGAAAAAACATTCTTCCAAAGCTACAGGTTTAAAAATAACCTGTAGCCGTACATAGACATTTAAAATGTTTTACGATTATGCAGACTCCATGTTATTCACATCTCCACTGTTCGAAGTATTACTAATATTGAAACATCCAGTCCTCCTATGCGGCTGCGCACACTTTCAATTAATATTTATTGATTACGTTATTTATAAATATTCCAATTTTAAAATTTTGCACATTTGTAGTTCATTGTACTGAGAATATAGTATTATTTTTAAAATGAAATTTAATTTTTTCAAAATTTGGAAAATTGAAATTTTTATAATCAATTGAGAATTATTGAATTATCGATAATAGAAAATTCAATCTAACTATAAATAACCTTAAATGACTGTGTATGAGCTTTTATTTGCGACTAATCTTCGTCCTGTACGATCAGGCAGGAGTTCTGTGGATGAGGCAGGAAAAATGAGCATTTCTATTTGGTGCGCGTGATTTTTCGGAAACTTTCATGCGGCATAAATTCCAAAATAATTAAAATAAATTATAACAAAAACATTTAAGCCTCTTTTAGTTACCCTCAGAACACATTCAAGAAGTTTCAATCAATTTCTAACAGCTAAGATCAAAACGCTCGTTGTTCGATTTGACGTGGAATGACTCCACTGCTATAGTGTTCCATTTTCCTTGCAGCTATTTTTTTATAATTCTGAAATTTTCTCGAGCAGTTCTACAAACTATCCTTTTTTGTAAAACTGCAATCAGCATATATGTAAAACTAAATTTCGTAGAATATATTTATATCGTCGTTTCTCAGTTATCATCGAAGAAAATCATTGACAGCTTTCATTCCTGACTTGGGAAATCAATTGCTTGGTATTGCACTCATAGGTATTACTCTCTCATAACAAGAGCATATATTCGTACAGTTAAGACGATATTTTAGAAATTAGATGAGTCCTCGGCATGGCATTGGCTGTCACAATTTTCTCCCCCCGTATGACGAGTCAAATACGACTCGCGCAGCAGGGCTCGCGTTGCAGAGCTCAAACTCGGCGACGCACAAAACAGGTAGAATACGTCTCGGCTTCAGCCAATCGAACCAAATGGGATGCCATCCAATTGCAGATATTTCGAAATAGGAATTCTCGCCCCCTTGACCTTTCGAAACTTCCAAGAAACTTGACAATAAAAGAAAAATCGTCAATATTGTACTCCGAGAAGCGGCAGGGTGCCCCTTCGCGTGTTAAACTGATCTTTCGGCAAACGGCATAAAGGTAGGTTAGTGGGTCTTGCGGCAATGAAGAATGATCTAATGAGTAGATGACACAGAGAATGATGAAGTAAATGAAGATGGAGAAATGATGGAAGGTATGAGGTAAAAGAAACGAGATAACCCGAGAAAACGTGTCTGGAACTCGCTCTGATCACAAATACAGTATGGATACAGTTATCAAGAAGAAAATAATATCCAATATAAGAAAGATACTGAAAGAGCAAAATGATATCAGAAAGTATTATGATAAATTTGGGATTTAACCCGCAAATGGAAACGTTTGCTATTAAACAATTGTAAATCTAACTTGGAGTCACTGATATGAGCGCGAAGTTGAGATATTATAATGAAGTTCTGGTACACCCAAATCTACGAAACAGTATTTTACGCAAAAGTGCGCGAAATAGGTTATTCACCCACCAGCCGTGTTTTAACGTCCGGGAATATGTGAGGACGACAAAAGGCGATATCGCGAATCACCTCGCGCACGTGTTGCTTATACAGATTTTAACCCTCTGTGTGCGAAAGATGTTTCACACACTTTTCGCGATATTAATTAGAATGAAGTAATAGTTTTATCGCACACGGAAAATAAACATAAAAAACCGCGTTTTGCGTAAAGCTTGTTAAAAGTAGAATTTCTAACTTCGCCGTTATTTTAATTTTACGAATGCACTCATTGGAATGATCGAACACAAAATGCGATTGTATATGCTGTGTATGAAATTCTATATTATAATTCTGCTGACTGGGAAATATAACAATCAATTCCACGAAAAGCTTGGTTACTTCTTAACTTCTAGTTCATTACAGAATAATTTGTTACAGGGATAAATAACCTGTTGGTGAAACTTTTATATCTGAGGCGAAAATGAGAACATAAGGAGAGAACATGAAAGCAGAAAATGTCTTTCATTATGAAGTCGTATTGAAGGTTGCCTTAAGCGTTTCTGTTAAGAACATCTACTGAACTGTAATGAAGGTCCAAATTAACAATAATCCACGCTGGTAAATGATATACTCACTTGCACAAGGTTTGTTTATGGTTCAAATTGACAGGTAAAATCATGAAATATCGTGTATGAGACTAGTCATTTCCCAATAACTGAGAGTCTATCTTGCAAAGAGTTGCATAAAAGAAACTATATTATTATTATTATTATTATTATTATTATTATTATTATTATTATTATTATTATTATTATTATTATTATTATTATTATTATTATTATTATTGTTATTATTATTAATATTATTATACTTTAAGTAATGTTTCACCAGTCGGAATCTTACATCGCACAGAAGCAACGAGAACAATTCCTCACATCGCCACAATTCACCAAGATCAACTACCTGCCGTCGCACCAGTTCAGTAGGTACCTCCGACTCATTTCGTAAATTAGCGCTCGAGCATTGACCGATCTCGCCGGCAGACAGCAGCGCTCCAAGGGGCCGTAAGAGAGAGGCCGTATTTCTCCTTGAGCGACGAATCTTGCCCACAACGGTTTCATTACGTTACCGGCACTCCGCAACGAGGAATATTGCGCCTTGTTGTTGCGCGGGAGGGCCCGGGGCGTTTTGCAATGTATACGCAGCGGCCTCCTCGCCCCCGCCCCGCCCTTCCCCGCCCTCTGCTCCGCCCAGCCGCCCCCCTTCCCCCTGGACAAAGGCGCCCACTCGATCTACGTCACGGCGCCGCGCGAGAGACGGGGATCCAATCTGTAGCCGCGGGCATCGCAGGGGCTTCTGTGGCGAGATGGGCCCACGGAGCGCCTTAGACGAGGCGGAGCACAGTGGGACACGACGCGAGAAAAACTGGACGAAAGTCAATACCATTTCTTCTTCTCTTTCGTTCCCCTCTCCGCACTCCCCTGCTTCTTCACCCCCATTCCCCCTACTTTACCATTTGATTTGATTTATTTTGTCAATGAACGGTAAAAACTGTAGGTGACGTTTGGCGGAGGAGTACACGCTGCGAACGTTTCCGTTCTTTTACCCCTCATTTAATTTCTCCTCATTCCCCATCTTTTACTTTTACATCTACTACGTTCTTACGTAGTAAAGAGAAATTATTGCAATGCTGCAGAGGAAAGTGGCGATGTTTCATCAAAACAAGTCGTATTGTTACGCAACAAGTTACGCAACAAGTTACTGATACGCAACAAGTGGATAAATTCTGTAGGCAGTACAAGTTACAAGTAATACAACAAAGGCAATTGGGATGGGATGTGGTGGAAAATGAAGGGGTGGGCAAGAGGTAGTGTCGCGGTGGGATGAGGTTGGGTGAGGTGGTAGGTATGTAGGTGCTGTTGTAGCACCACTAGTTTCTCCACTCGCCATTCCTTTATGTTCACAATCATCATCATATTATTATTCTTCCTTCTTCATCATTGCTTCTGCATCATCATCATCATTATCATCGCTGCTTCTTCATCATCTTCACTTCTTCAGCAACTTGACTTCGTTTTCTTTTTTTCAAATAATAAATGTCATTTGGTTTTGTTTCTTTCCTCCATTCCTCTTTCACCTCGAGCCACTGCGCGTCGGCGGCGACAGCGGACGGAAGGGAGACGGCGCAGAGACGAGCCGGGGAGGGCGCGTGCCTGCCGATGCCTTCGGGGCGTCGACCGACAGGCGAGGGGAGCGGAGCGGGATCGGAGTATCGGAGTGGAGCGGAGTGAAGAGAAGCAAAGCGAAGTGGTGCGCAGTGGGGTGGGCAGAGCAATGCTGGGAGGTGCAGGCAGCGCGGGGCACGGCGAGGTGGCATGGGGAGCGGAGGAGTGAAGTGGAGTGAAATAGGATGGGGCGAATTGCGATAGAAAGTGGTAGGATATGAAGGGGTGGGTGGGAAGCGGCGAGTGGGGTCGGAGGGGGGTGAGAGGGTGCGACGGGACGCGTGCTAATTTTGGGGCGAGGTGCGTTTGGAGTGTAGTGGAATGAGGTGGGAGGAAGCTCGGCGGGGAGGGCAGGTTGGGGCGGGAGGGGAAAAAGAGGGGGCGGGGCGGGGAGGGGAGGTTAGGGTAGGGTAGGAGTGGCTCGGAAAGAAAGGTCGGGTTCGTGGCAGCACGTGGAAAACGCGAGAACGTGTGGCAGAAAGAGGACGATGTGTGTGGAGCTGACGCACTCTTTTTTTCTGTTTTTTTTTTTTTTTTGAAGTCGCGTGGAAGTACATGGGCTCTATGAAATATGTTTTGTACGTCGAACAGATATGAAAGTGAAAAAATATGGAAGTAGAATTCAAAGCAAAGTGAAAGTCTCACAGCAAAGTTCCTTTATATACCATATTAAATTAAACAAGAACATTTTAATTTGATAATCTCTATACATTTATCTTAAAAGTGAATGTAGGTAGTATTTTATTGCATCAAAGACGATCCGTTTGATCCAGAGACTGTTGGACAAAATTACCTTCGAATCAAGACGTCGGTTTTCCCCTTTGTATTTGCAGTCATTTATGGTTCTGTATTTGACATTTGTACCTCAAAGTTTCTTATTATTCTCATAGCAATTTTTCTTTTTTATCGTAGTCATTTTGCGTTCGTGAAATTCTATGATTACCACCCCGGTAAATACAATTTTTATATACTGCACCAGCATGGAAGTGTTAATCTGAATGAACGTTCAAGATACTGACTCCTACTGACTTGCTTTTGTTAGAGGAATTTCCTGCGCTCTCCCTTTTATCTTTGTTTTATCATCTCTTTCTTTTAAATTTGTTGTGAATAAATTGATGATTATCGCATGGGATACACACCGTTTATACACTGTTTGTAATTGTAAGAATGTGTGCAATAAGACAGGAAATATTTCAGAGTATCATAAAAGAAAGGACGAACTAATGCAAACCCTGTGAAAGAGACAATGAAAGTAGAAGATCCAACAGAAACAGGACACATTGTCACAAAGGAAATATCAGAGGCATCAATGTAAGTATAGAATCACTTATAAAGAGATTTACAAAATCTCAGAGTACTCCAAAGTGTATAATTTCTTCCGTAGAGCAGACGTATGATGAGAAAATACTTTAAGGCTAGAAACGGAAAATGGAATGTAGCGGAAAATGGCAAGTATACAAACCAAAAACAGAACTTTGACGATGAGTAGATAATATCTGAGTCTCGTCGAAACACATTCGACGAATATACAAATTCAAATCGTATTTCATTAAATCATTTCATATTTTTTTCTTCCCCAAAGCAATCGTGTAGACGTAAGATATATGTCCAGAAACGCACGGAAGATTCAAGGCATCATATGGAAAACGTGCTAAGGTTGAAAAGTGTTTCAAGTGTTTCCTGGAGATGACAGGTTGTTTTTCGATGAGGCTCAGAAACTTTGGGCTAGTCGAGAATACGCTGCACACGTCCAAAAGAGATACTGGAAGAAAAATCGGTGAAGATGTTCGTAAAAGGGAAATAACCTCGATATTTAGATCAATTACAAAAGTAGGATGTCACTGTCAGTGAAAATAAGCCGTAAACAACATATTCAACCGTAATTGCTCAAGAGCATAAAAAGGTGCACCATTAACATAGTAATCTTATTACCCTATATAAAAGTTTTAGAGAATAGGATGTATATGTTATATACGGAACAGAAACACTACTACAAAAATACAAGAATCACACGTAGTCTTATTTCTTTTACAGTGTGTTTTCATTAATACCAACGGCTAATATGCTCCGGTAATAGAAGGAATTACACATGAGAGACTTGTCACAGTTTCAACCTCACATTTTATTCCCAGTACTTCCTTTATTATACGATTGACAGAGAATAGTAATGATCGGCGATTTTACCAAACTTATTATTGTACATATTTCTAGACAAGACCAATTCTGGCGTCGAGTTGTTACTTATGAGGATCAGAACGAGGGTGAAGATGAAGACGAAGATGAGGATGAGGATGGTTCTAAGCAATCAAAAGCTGATATTGTTTAATCTACAAAAATATGGGTTAAGGCATCTTCCATTACGACGTGTATGCCACCAAGAGCCCACCAGGAGATCAATATTTCAAAGCTAGTCAAGCGCAATAGGTTCGCGAATATAAGACGACTAAATAAAAATAATATAGGAAATTTGCTTTAAAAAAATTATCAGTAAAATTGTTTTGAAGAAGAAGAAGAACTAGCGTATCATCCTAAATTAACAAATCAGGATAATGAAACTGAGTTGGGAGTTTGTAAAAATATAAAATACAACTGAATGAACTCATATTGGAAGGAAACTGTCACATTCGTAAGTCTTGACTTACGTTGATCACAAATAATATAGTTTTATTTTGCGACGTGTGAATTTCATTGCAAAATATTTTCCAAACTATTTAAGAAATTCTGATCTCGATCGTGATGATACATACATATTTTTCGAGTCTCGGGGTAAGGCCTCCAACTACGTCACCATATTCCCACTCCCAGTCCGCGTTAGAAGATAAGGAGAACGCAACGAGGGGTCGAGGGACAGAAATAGCACGCAGGAACGATAAGGTCCAAAAGGCAACGCGGGCGCGGGCGGTTCCAGGAAACGCGGGGGGACGGAGCGACGCCAGGGACGACAGTCAGAAGAGACTCAAAAAAGGAAGCGAGGATCTCGCCTGAAGGATTGAGCGGGGAAAGGCCAGTCAGGGAAATGGGCGCCACGTATAGATAGTCGTGTGGAATGGGTTTTGGTAAGACATTGCAAAAGTGGAACGGTATTTGTTCCCGGATGAAAAAGCTGGGCGTGCACATCCAGTGGAACCGGCTGGGTTTAGTTCAGAGCCACTCAGACGGTTTAGTTCCGAATTCGCTGCAGCAACTCTCAGGTTCTACGATTATAGTCCCGACGATGGCGGATTTTCAGCCAGCTGAGTAGCTTGATTGAATTCAGACGCCGTCTGGAGGAGAATTCTAGCGACAGGCTGTTCTGATCGGCAAGTTTCCGTCGTTTCTCCGTTTAACACTAGGCGAATGCCGGAGCATTCACTAAACAAACGGGTTAACCGCGCGTGATCTTTACTCTCTCTTCCTTGTCCTATCCTCATCCATTACTTGCTCACACTTCACTTACGTACACCACATTATCGGTGAGTCAAGTCGAGAACTCGGACCTTGTTCCACAGGGGACAGTGCCCCAAAGGTCTGAGATACTTAATTGAAGAAAATACAACCTAACAGACGAGTAGATCGGGACTCACCATTTAACGGGGGAAGATCACCGCCACCTCTCGTAGTAAAGGAATGCCTAAGACTTACGGGGCAAATGACTTTAGCAGTGGACGCGCCAGGAATCATTAATCAATCAATTCACATGTCGTTCGGTACCGGACCTCATCATTCACATGGGGAAGAAGACAGCTTCATCCAAAGATGGAAACATTCACTACACTAAAGGGACTAATGATCCTAGCAGTTGACGTGGGCGGAAAAATTAATCAAACGCCCCATGCAAAGCCTTCGCGTCGCTTTTCCAAGAGCGGAGGACATTATCAGCAGAGATAAACACGCGAAAACACGAAAAGCTAGACTAAGACGAGATTTCAAACCTTTTTTAATTCTACTCTTTTAATCCTGCTATTGTTGCGATTAACCTCAGCCAGAGTTCGCCCGCTCTGCTACCTCCTGTAGCGCGAGGCCCTTCCAGGAGGCGTGGCGGCGAGAGCGACTCGCAGGTATGAGAAGGTCCAGATGGCGCGGGGGCGGGGGCGGCGCGGGGCGGGGCGGGGCACGGCGGGGCGGGGCTGGCGGCCGGCGTGTGTTTGTGAGCGCGGAGGCGTGTGCGCGCATCGCATCCCACGCGGCGGTGGCGGAGCGCGTTCGCCAGGGAGATTGCTCCGTGATAGGACTGGCGGCCGGCGTGTTTACACAGGGACTGCCTGGTCAACACCTGGCGCCGGGACGGCGAACCTCGTGACCGCGTGGGGCGGGGAGACGGGAAAGGGGGAGGCGAGCGGGGGCGGAGAAGGGACTTGCGCGGCGGGGTCGAGTGGTGACGAGCGGGACGTAGCGAGGACGAGCGAGGAGCGACGAGCGAGCGACGAGCCGGGCGGCGTGGAGACTGACGGCGGAGTCAGGACTAGCGGGGCCAAGTGGGGACGAGCGGCGCCAAGTGGGGACGAGCGGCGCCAAGTGGGGACGAGCGGCGCCAAGTAGGGGACGAGCGGCGCCAAGTAGGGCGAGCGGCGCCATGTAGGGACGAGCGGCGCCAAGTAGGGACGAGCGGCGCCAAGTAGGGAGGAGCTGCGCCAAGTGGGGACGAGCGGCGCCAAGTGGGGACGAGCGGCGCCAAGTGGGGACGAGCGGGACCAAGGAGGGTCGAGTGGGTTCAAGGGGGCCGAGGGGCATGGGAGACGGAGAGGGACAAAGCAGGGAGGAGTGGGGCCAAACGTAAGAAGAGAGAACTGTCGGGAACGAGCGGAGACGAGCGGGTCGGTGTGCAAGCGAGTGGGAACGCGCCGGGCAGAGCGGGCGCAGCTTGGTGAAGCGGGACGTGGCTGGGAAGAGAACGCCTCCGCCGCTCGCTGGACAAACAACTGCGGGAGGATTGGTCTGCGGGCTTGGAGAGCAGGGGCTGTGGTACTCTGCGGCGACGGGGAGGAGGAGAAATCGCGCGTCGTGTTCCTCGCTTCTTCGCACCCGGCGCGCCGCCGATTCCCATCGGCCGAGCGTGTTTGCGCTGCTATTGCCCCTGAACGCGTGCGCTGCAACTACGCGGAGTCGGAGGTTGCGATTGTAATGCAGATCGAACTCCGGTTCCATGTCCTTCCCTCATGTTGGTCCTTCACGCCGAAACCCACAGAACGTGAGTGACATTCAGCCTACCGCAGAGGCAAATGTCACACTGAAGTCTTCTTGCAATTATTTCTAATAATGTAACATTAACAACTACCTGAATGTGCACACGCTTTTTACTGTTTTCAAAACATTTTCGTGTTAACCACTACGAAAGTTCTAAATACAAAGCAAATTTAAGTATATAGTTATCTGGTTATTTCACCCTCGGCCATCGGAAGTAATAAAAATCTGTATAAAAATTAAATAATAAAAAACACTAATAATGTGAGATCGCAACTTCTCTTGTCGGATGTTCTTTTGAGCTACGGTTAGTACCCGCTTCAGAATGCGCCAAACACCATATGCGACTCTGAAGGGAATGTGTGAATTTAGTGGTAAGTTAGGAGAGTGGGATTATGGTTGGAAGTCAAAGGAATTCGTTGTAAAAAAATAATAACAACACCCCTAAAGATTTCAAATTGAAAATATATTGACTGTTGTACACAGAATTACGTTATGTGATTTAATTCTGGCTCTACATTCCTATATAACTCCTCGAGTGTGCGGATGTGCAATTCCATCACCTACGGTTAGACCACTTCCAGTGCACTGATCTAGACATGCGAGGTATCATTCAAAGCGTCTTGGTCTCTTGATAGGGAACTGATAATTTCTTTTCGAATCCGGTCATACGATTCTAATAAATTTTTATAAAAGTGTTCTTTCTTGTTTTGGCGTTGCAATCTTGGTGAGTACGTCGGCAATTAAACAACCGCCACCTAAATAGATCTATGCAGGTCGCGTTGATTAAACTCCAGTACCTAAAGAGACACTGAGACGTAGAGGAAGACGTAGACGTAAAGACGTAGACGTAAAGACGTTGACGTAAAGACGTAGACGTAAAGACGTAGACGTAAAGACGTAGACGTAAAGACGTAGACGTAAAGGCGTAGACGTAAAGGCGTAGACGTAAAGGCGTAGACGTAAAGGCGTAGACGTAAAGGCGTAGACGTAAAGGCGTAGACGTAAAGGCGTAAACGTTAAAGCGTAGACGTAAAGGCGTAGACGTAAAGGCGTAGACGTAAAGGCGTAGGCGTAAAGGCGTAGACGTAAAGACGTAGACGTAAAGGCGTAGACGTAAAGGCGTAGACGTAAAGGCGTAGACGTAAAGGCGTAGACGTAAAGGAGTAGACGTAAAGGCGTAGACGTAAAGGCGTAGACGTAAAGGCGTAGACGTAAAGGCGTAGACGTAAAGGCGTAGACGTAAAGGCGTAGACGTAAAGGCGTAGACGTAAAGGCGTAGACGTAAAAACGTAATCATCCAGTATTTTCGAAAACATTTATTTACTTACTTATCCTTTTATTCATTGCTTTCAAAATTAACTTTATGGCAGTTTATTACATTATTCAATTATTTGTGAAAATTTCGTTTTTCACTTCACAGCATAACGCTAAAATCTCGAATTTTACGTCGCCAACCTTGTTTGAATGTTTATTTCCGTTCTATTCCTAGGAAGCTTACCTGAGCTGGCTAATTTCGTTAGGAAAGGGCACTCCTTATTGTGTTATGCTGCGCGTACTGCTTCTACTTGAAAAGATTTGTGGCAAGGACGCCACAACGTCTGGTCGGAGCACAGAAGCCTCTCAAGAGCCACTCGAAGAAGTTTCCGCTCCGTAAGGATTCGTAAGAGCGAAAGCGGACGATATTAAGAGCAAGCCCCCACCCCCACAACTGAAATCGCACAAGCGCGAGACGTCGAGCGGTTCGTGTGAAGAAAAATGACGCCTCAGAAGCGCTACAAACACCTCGGATGATTTGCCTCGCGAAATTAAAATCTGTGAAATGAAGCCCCACAAAAGAAGTTTATTTTGCATTTTCTCTACGAATAAAAAGCTTTGCACTGTATTTCCTGGTAAAAAATGAGTAAAGATTTGACAAACATTTGACAATTAAAATGAGAAACACAAATGCATTGTGGCAACTTAGACGTTTGCTGAATATTAAATTGAAGGCAATAAAAACTCATCACAAAAGAACGCCGGGTTACGTTTTAGTTATTATCATCCTTGGGGAACGTAGTTTAAAAATGTTTTGACTAGCTTCGTCGTGATGATGGACAACTACGCCTGCACTGATCCACAAAAGATGGAAATGTATTACAAGTTTTCCAAAGACCTCTCAAGATCTATAGTACTTGTCTTCTGTGCACGCACACCTCGCATGACCGCTACTAAGAGATAATGACAACTTGTCGAGCAAACGTGCAAATGCAGGCCTCGTACTTGTGACTGGAGAACACATAGCGACGAAGGATAAGAAATATATTTAGTTGGTATGCATGGGAAAGCTCCGAATTTTGTCGTACAGTTTCAATATGACTGCTTGTCTGAGAACAGTCTATAACATTGAGTATACTTTTTATTAGTTAGTATATAATTCATTTAATTAATAAATATATTAAGGAAATTAATACATTATAAATTAATATAATAGTTACATTTCCTTATTAATTTAATTTAAAATTGTATGCATGTATACGGTATTTTAGCGTCTGAATGCTCCGGCCTGCCAGGTAGCTGTGTTCCCAGGACTTGCTCATGTTTTTTATTATCCACGCCAGGGAGAAGGGACATATGTGGTCAGCACGACGTGTTTTCATCACCGTATTTAACATACTAGATTCTGGATGCGAGTAGAATTGCACCAAATAATTTTCAATATAGTTTCTGAAATTCTCAATAGCTTTCTGTGGCAACAGACAATTGTGACAAATAATTACCCCCGAGCCAGGCTGGAACCAGCGGCCCTTCCCACCGAAACGGTGAGTCCAAACCCGACATTTAACAACTCCGGCGACACGGGTTATACAGAGAATTGACACTTCTATAATAGTCTTAAACACTGAAAGACGACAATTGATATGAAGGTTTATACGTTTTACAAATTCCATAACAGATGTGAAAAATTATTTAAAAATTGAAAATTCGAAAATCACATACGGACACTTCCAGCCTATTTATCTTCTTTAATAGTATTTTTGATCAGAATTGCTTCAAATGGTTTTCAATATTCTGGAATTCTCAATTATTTCCTGCGGCAACACAAAATTGTCACAAATAATAGTTACAGACCAAGACCCGAACCAGCGAACCTGCCATTCGAAGAGCTCAGGCCTTACCCTCCCCCCTCCAATTAGTTATCTCTATCGGCTCGGCACTCGGCTATCCAATTACGACGTGCAATGAGTACTTCTATAATAGTAATACGTTTATGGTGGTTTCAGTTGTAGCATTACGGAACCGAGTAATTACGAAAATGTGAAAAATGTTTGTTTTTCGGGCGACCAAAGAAATCAGGCAACAAGACAACGACGAATCGGAAACACCAGTCAAGAGTAGAAAGAATAGAAATCTAACTAGGGCGAGAAAATGTGCCATTCTATAACACCACTAAATTTTATAATGTATTTAAATTAATAATTTAGCACAACAAATCTTGTCAGACGCAAAAATCTCTATCTTCAAATTAGTTTTGAAATGACTTTGCAATTTTCAAAAAACGGGCAATACCCGATAATGGGACGAGCACCATATTTCTTATGGTTCTTCATTACATATGTGGAGAAAATTTAAAGAAATAAATTGGAGAGGTTTTTGAGATTTTTTTTTGAAAGTTTCAAATCCACATTACGCAAAAAAGTATTCCTTTTTCAAAAACTTGTAGATGAATTTTCCTAAAGTGTTAATTTTGTACAACAGTCTCTGTCTGAGCCAAAATCTCCACCTTCAATTCTGTACTTTTAAAAACTATTTTGCAATTTTCTAAAAATCGGGGATATCACCGATTATGAGACCTGCACTATTATTTTAAACGTTCTCGCACTATTGAACAACAAAATTTAATCAAAAATGTTTAGCCATTTTTTGAAAATTTTGAAAATGTGTGGTTGGATTTATGTAAAGTATCCCCGAAAACAAAGATAATAATTTCAAATTCCAGGGGCCGCGTCATTAGCTAGATCTATTGGAGAATATCACTTTTGAAGAAAATAGGCTGAACGGTTTAGCCGCTAGAGTTGACCACGGACAGACGCACAGACGAAAGTTCCGCCGTCAATGGATTTGTTGGTATTCAGAACCAATTCTGGCTATACCACTAGTTAGAGGATTGTTTCTAAATTTAGCCACAGGATTTACCCACTTTTTCGTTTACAGGTAATAAGCATTTTTCTGGCGAAATTTCGGCGTTTTCTGGCGGACGGTTGCATAACTTTCTTTTGTTATGAAGAATTCGTAAGGCAAGGAAGTAAAAATCTATTAGGAGTTGGAGAAAAGTATAGAAAGTTCACATAGTTAGCAGCAAGTTGTTTTCATTCTTACTGAATGAAAGTCATCGCCACGCTCACCCTCGACTATCCGCATTAGTAAATTATTCTCGTATTACAATGCTTAAAAAATGGATAACGCTTGCCTCGGATATGCTATTTAGGATTTAATTTTGCATAACTGTTACACAATAACAAATCTCAGTAAGACTGACGGCGTCCGCCTAGCAACTGTAAGTCACTTCCTGATTACTAAGAAAACTAAAGTCAATTCCTGTCTCTTGGGTTTTGTTGGACGCGTGGCGCGTATAGACGTGTTTCTATCAAGCGTGCGAATAAAAGTTTTTTTTTCGTGTTTCATTTAGTTTGTATTTTTGCTCTTAACCCGGCAGATAACATTCGTCTTGCTTACGAACGTAACTGGTCCCCTGGGAGAAAACAATCCTCCCCAAAAACATTTCGTTGCATACGTGTCTGTTAACATCAGAAATTAATATAATTCGATATTTAAAAGATTGTTTCATCTTAACTTCATTTATGGAGTACTTTTTCCATCAAAATTATTAATAAAAATGATTATATTTATTAAACAGTTGTACAAACATTACACATTTTTTCTTTCACACATTGCAAAAGAAGAGAAGAAATATTAATAAATGTTAAATGTTAATTTTGAGAAAGTGTGTTAAGTTAGGTAATAATTTGTTGTTTTTTTCACTCAATACTTACAAAAAACAATGAATATGATTTGTTAACCACTGTTATCTTACACTTTTCACATTCATGGGATACTTTGCGGTCCAAATTTCTTGAGAAAATTTCATATTGTAAACAAACCTAATGTGAGCGGGGGAGGGCGCCAGGTTCAGCTCCTGAAATGTGACTGGATGGAAGTGTTGGGAGGTCATGAATTAGCACAGAGTCATTTGTAACAAATAACAGTTTATTCCTGGCACAAAGAGCTGCCAGGGAAGTTACATGTCGCAAAGGGCGACGCAAGTTTTTTACTAAATCTACTCTGTGAGCTGGTTATCTTAATTACTAGTTGTTAATTCCCTTAAGGCTAACATATTAGGCTTACTCTTTGATGAAACGTGCTATTCATCATTTAAGGTCTGCAGGGCCTGAGCGCGGCCACTTGCAATTTCTCGCCGTTATGATTGTTCTGTGAGACGGCTTCGTCTCGTAGTTTTTCACCAGTGGCTGCGTTGTCTCCGCGGGCGGGCCGGGCGGCAGCCTCGAAGCAGGGGCGGCGGCAGTCCCGGGTCGCTGACCTTCTGCGGCGCATCCCCTCTCGGCAGGCAGCGGCAATCCCAGGTCGCCGGCTCGAGCAGGCTCAGTGGGGCGAGTGGCCACGGGCGTTGACGTAACGCGGTGGGCTGTCAATGGGCCCGACGCGGGAGGCGGCAAAGGCTGGCGGGCCGATGCGGAAACGGCGCGGGATCCAGTAGTCTCCCGCCCGAGTTTCCTCCGCGACAAGTCCACTAGTCGCGTCCTAACTAATTCGACTCCGGGAAAGTCTTTCCCAAACTCGCGTCCCGATCGTAAGTAACTGAGTAATGAAGCAAATTTAGCAACCAAGAAGTATCTTGGAAGTATCTCGAAGTATCTCAGAAGTATCACGAAGTAACTCTCAAAAATTATCTCTCAAAAATATTATATCTGGGAGTGTTCCTCCCCCCGTCGCGCTCCGATCACAAGATAAGTTTTCTCTCTGCATCTCGTTTTTAAAAGAACTCCCTTTCCCCTTCCCAAAATGTTTCTAGCTCTGAATTTCTCCCTTCCCTCATGGCGAAGCTTCCCATTGGCTGAGGGTGGCTGCGTCGCAGAATTCTGATTAACCAATCATGTGGCAATTTTCCCGTATTTTTCCGTAGATTGTTCTCTGTCTAACACCGGCTTCTCTCTCTCGCTCACTTCCCTTTGTCAACGGTTCCAGAAACTTTTGGCAGCTGTCTGGACACGTGTTCGAGCAGGAGCGCATTTTCACGGGCCCTCGACGGTCGGCATGGGCTAATCGACAGCCTACTGTATTTAGTTTGTAAACAGCCCCTGCGGGAATTCGGGTGCCTATCCCAGGCGCGTGCCAAAACGGGTGCGGGGGCGGGCATTGTTTGGAAGGGGATCGGTTGATGGCCGAGAAAGGTTTCGTTCACGACGTGTTGTAAATGCGTCGTCGTCTTAATTGACACCCGGCCAACCCCTTCGGGGGGCTCCGCACTCTTTCCAGGGTGGTGGCAAAGAAAGGGGGCGCGAGGGTGCGTATTGTCCGACCGGGCTCCGGCCAGGGAGCCAGAATGGATTTTATGAGGGGGGCAATAAACGGGTCGCCTCTGAAAAAAGGCCTGAATGCGGTCGGGGCGAGCCCGGCTGCGTGACGAAAGGGCCTCCGCGGCACAGGCAGTGTCCCTCGACCCACTTCTGCCCGACGGGAGCTATCATTAAATGTAAAAATTATTTTGTTATTGGCGATGCCACAATAAAATTATACTTAATTAATTGGTGACGCCACAATTTGTCTTGTTGGTTTTCTTTTCTAGTTCTTATTTTGTTCTGAATGCAAATATTGTGCTATTTTCGGAATCAACTGTCATAAGAATCTTTTAATATTGATTTCAGCATGGCCCAAGAACGAATACGATGACAACTTCCGTCTGCAATTCTTGTTTCTGGCGATTCCTTAAAGTATCAGCAATATTTTATCTTCTTGAAACGAACTTGCATTGTGTCACAGAAAATGGAGGTTATCTTGAGGGCTCCTTGGGCGATGCGCTGGTCGGCTCCTCTTGTCAACATGGGTCTACGTAGGAGAGCGCGCGGGAGCTTTGCCCTCCACACACCGGCGATAATCATTTCTGAGAGTTGGCAAACAGCTTGCAATCATGAGACGAGTAATGAATTTTGCGGATAAAATATTATGGTGAATGTATTGAAAATCACAAGAGTATACAATATCCTCTAACAAAACTGTAACACATAAAATAATCAACCCTCAGGTCTAAATTTTCCAACGCGATCCCCCCCCCCGGATTAAGCGGGATCAGAAAGCACAATCCATAAAAAACGAAATAAATGTGATTTTAGTTCCAACAAGAAAAACTGGAGAAACGCAGTGCGTTGCTGACATTGTAGGCGAGGAATTTTTAAAAAATCGGTAAAGGAAACTTCATGCACATCAAGCAAATTTTCATCACTTGCCCCGTATCGAATCTGCAACATCTTAGTTTTCGACACAGCTCTAATAAAAATCTTTGCCTTTACTCTCACCGTACCTTATTACACATGAGCAAATTTTCATTACTAGTCCCGTATCGAATTCACCGTCTCTTAGCCATCGGTATCGTTCGAATTTACGCTCTGACAGGCATTATTGCAAGCGAATAAATTTTAATCACTTGTCCCGTATCGAGTAAGCGACCTCTCAGCCATCGGCACCGATCGCATGTAAGGCTTCGCTTTTACACTCGGCGCGTCTTATTGCACATGAGTAATTTTTTTATTTCGTCCACAACTGCTGAACAACGCGAAACTGAATTGCAACCAGGAGCATCGCCGTAAACTGGTGGTTACTGCTGTTCCCAAATGACGAAGTGCGTGGATCGCGAGAGCGCGGCTTTAATACGCGCTCATTTTCACTACGCGTTGCTTACACAAAATAAGCATTAAAACTCTTTATGCGTGACAACGGATCTAAATATGCATGCGTGCTTATAATTGTGTTTCGTTTCTGTACGACCTACCGCGCCACGCGCTGTTCAGGACTACAACGGTTGTATCCCGACGAGGCAATGAATGGGCAAAGCAGGATGTTGCTGGCCGTAACGAGAATTTTCTACTGCCGGAGAAACAACTGAACTTCGTTTCATCGCCTCAAAATTTAAACTTGTGGTATAAAATTGGATTTAATTTTTTTTCCAGGGAGTAAATGCATACTCATCAGAAAGAACTATACGTAACACAATAAGAAATATATCGTAAAAAGGTAATGATATTGATTTTATATTTTAGATGCTCTGAATCTCTTCTACAAATTAATTCACAAAAAGCAACAAAAAAAATCTTTATTGCATCTGAATAAGGTATACACTGCTCATATTGAATTTAATTATTATTGGTCCAATTGCATAAAATTTTGGGCGAAAGGGCGAAATTCTGTTTTTGTTTGAGGGAGGTGTGTCTGATCAGCTGATTTTTATTTGAAACCAATTTCATTTGTAAAAAAACAAAATTATTCAATACCCCTTTTAATTAGGGACGTATATTATTAAATACCCAGCATGTTTAATAATATGCACAAATCACCACCACCTATATTTTATTTCATAAACAAATAATGCTTTACTCGTTAATAATGCTTGCACTTGTTAGCATTAACGTACACAGGCAGGAGTGAAAAGTAAACCACAATAATTTTATTATTACTGTTTCAGTGCTGCTCATTGTACTGTTGAAATGTCACTACGAAACAATTAGTACAGTTGATTTAGCCACAGAAAAAGATAACTGAATTAGGAGTTGAGACTGCATTCACAACATTGGCTGGAATACAAAGAATATCCAAGAAATCATAAAAAGTCTACAAATGAAATGTGTTTTAAGCGTCCTAATGTCTATCCAAGAAAAAAAATTATTCCAAAAAGTTGGCTCTATTTCAAAAACAATTGAAAATGTTTTAGGCTCAATGTGAAGTAACCCTAAAAATCAAAATGTCCCTATTAATTTCACAAGCCCTCGTGTTCGGACAAAACGATGAACAAATGTCAATTTTGGAGAAAAACGTCTGAGGCGCTAGCGTTTACCGTCCGTTAAATCATCCGTAAATAAATTGGGACTATCTATGATGTCGAAGAGATTTATGACTAAACATATAGTTAATATTTGTTTCTATTTTTCAGAATTAAAAATCTGATTTTGTGTTGCGATAATAAATCATTTCGTGTGTATAAAAGTTGGTAACTATTACAGAGAGGTACGTACCGTAAGTAATTGATGACTATTTGCGCAATTACTATGGATAAACATTTGCGTTGAAAGGATAATTAAAATTAGTGAAGTTATTACGTTAAACAATTCAAGAAAATGTTGCTGCGTATCCTAGAGGAGAGAGAAGAAAGCCGCAGACATTCATAGATAAAGAAATGTAATTTACCTTCAGTGTCCCAATAACGAGAAGTCCACTTCTTACGTCGTATATGGCAGTAATTCTAAAAGAATCAATATCCGTTCCTTGCAATTGGTAAGGGATGAGATGCGATGGAATCGATTGGAATGGACTGGAACGGAACGGGATGCGAAGGGACGGGATGCGATAGGGAATACAATGGAACGAAATGGGACGGGATGAGACGGGATGAGACGGGATGAGACGGGATGAGACGGGATGAGACGGGATGAGACGGGATGAGACGGGATGAGACGGGATGAGACGGGTTGAGACGGGTTGAGACGGGTTGAGACGGGTTGAGACGGGTTGAGACGGGTTGAGACGGGTTGAGACGGGTTGAGACGGGTTGAGACGGGTTGGGACGGGTTGAGACGGGTTGAGACGGGTTGAGACGGGTTGAGACGGGTTGAGACGGGTTGAGACGGGTTGAGACGGGTTGAGACGGGTTGAGACGGGTTGAGACGGGTTGAGACGGGTTGAGACGGGTTGAGACGGGTTGAGACGGGTTGAGACGGGATGGGACGGGATGGGACGGGATGAGATGGGATGGGATGGGATGGGATCGGACGGGATGAGATGGAATGGAACGGGATGCGATTGGACGGGATGAGATGGAACGGAATGGGATGGAATGGAATCGGCACCGGCAGCGTGCGCAGTGGAGTGAGCTCAAACTTCCGCCGCGCCCAATCGGAGGCCAGCGCTCGAGAAGACAACCGGTTCCAGAAAGTCCACAATCGTGCACTGCTGAGTGGCAGGCAGCCGGTCTGGGAGTGGGTCGGACGCATATTGTCTCTTTTCACTCGATGCAGAGCTCTAGGGCTTACCCTGCGCTTATGTGTGCTTCATTAGAACGTCATAGGCACGTGACGGCGACATCGGCGGTGGCAATAATGATATTAGTATAATTAAAAATCCTATAATGTCCTTGACAGTGAAGTATGGATGGAATGGAATTTTATCTAAGTTCCTATTAATTCCTATAGGGTTATTTGATTCTGTTTGGTGAAGAAAAAGTAGATGAATAATTACAAATGCTGCAACAATAAATGGAATTATGAAATGAAATGTAAAGAATCGAGTTAATGTAGCATTATCAACTGCGAATCCACCTCATACTCATTGGACTAAGTCAGTTCCTAAATATGAAATTGCTGATAAAATATTAGTAATAGCAGTAGCTCCTCAAAATGATATTTGTCCTCATGGTAATACGTATCCTATAAAAGCTGCAGCTACGACTAAAAATACGATAAGGGTCCCTACCATCAAAACCAGGCCCCGACGAGCAGCTCGAGGCGCTTCGAATGCGCCCTCTTCTGTGCGCCAACCATTGGAATCGCCTCACCGCCGGAAGGGCCTGCGCCAGGCATGGCAACGTCGCGGGCAAAGTAGCTTGCTTACTAGAGTTCGCCGGCTCAGCGTCTAGAGCAATTGGCGCGACATTTAAAAGGAACGTTGTAAAAATTGCCCCGGAGTGGCTGTCCATCACTCGATACCTGGACCTTCACAGCCTTTTGAAGACGTGGTCATTGCCCCAAATTTAGCAATATTAATTCTCATTTCCTCTACTGAAGCAAAGAAATAGCCGGCCAAAATTTATTAGTACATCAGTCAGATTTCAAACTGTCCAACGAGAGTAAATTTAACATTTAGAAGATGAAGTAATAAAAACAAATAGAGAATTCTGGGAGGTCCAGCACTGATGACCTACTGTTTTCCGTGGAATGACCCTCATTTCGTATAAAATCAAAGTATCAAAAAAATGGGACGTCAAAAGTGATGCTCATTTTCACAATTAACGCCAAATATAGAAAACCTGTGTAAGATAAAAAGAGAAAAAATAAAGACAATTCTTCTCATTGATGTTACAAAAAATGAATCTGTTCCATAATACGTTCAATGAAATCATATAAATCACAGTTAAAGCTAGTCATTTAACCTAAAAAACAAAGAACTAAAGAACGTGATTTATTATTTTCTCTTTCCGGGCTTGTCAAAAGCTATGGTCATTAATCCGTAACTGTAGCGCATGCTTTTATCACGGGAGGAGGCGGAATGCTTCTTCGCTTGTTGATAATATCCGGCGCCGACACACACGTACGCGTGCTAGGTGTTCCAGACAGGTATCTCCCGCCAGCGGGGCACAGCCCCCCTGACAGGACAAGCTCTACTTTCGACTTGTCTCCTGACGTGTGATAGTGTAGTTCACGTAAGTGTAAGTAAATGGTGAGGATACGACAAGGAAAAGGAAGAAAGATCGCGCGCGGTACATAGCGTGTTAGGATACTGCTCCAGAATTTACCGGACATTGATCGGAGAAACCACGGTGAACTACACGCAGGCGGACGCTAGAATTCTCCTCCAGACAGTGGCTAAATTCAACCAGGCTATCTAGTCAGTGTCGAAAATCCTGTCATAGTCGGGACTCGAACACTAGGGCTTCCCAACCAGACGCATTGCAGAGACACATCAGTTAATGTCCTTAGCCACCTCAGCCGATCTACTCGACAAAGCTACCCTTCGTCTTCAATCTAATGAGTCCATGAGGAGGCGTGACCTGAAACAAGTGTCCACGGCAGGGGCGGTTGCGCATGCCCTAAAAGGTCGAGAAACGCTGCTCCATCCCGAGCGCCTGCGCGCGTTATCTCTGTCGATGCACCTGCATCACGGCGGCGGCGAGGGCGGTGGCGGTGGCAGTGGGGTAGAGCGGGGGAGGGGGCGCTTGGTGCTCCCTCCGGCGAGTATAATTGTCAAAAGTTTCGTCGCGCACAGGCAGTTCTCATCGTTGTAATTCCAACGCGCGTGGTCCTAATGAAAATTGTCCCCGGCCCCGCCCTCTCCCGGCAGGCACGGCGGGCGAGAGGCGGGGATGCGGGATGAAGGGGGAAGGGGGGCGTGGAGGCGAGGCGGCGGCAAACGCAAAGCTTTTGTAGCCAGGCCGGCATGCGCGTGGGACGCGAAAACATTCGCCACCCGCTGGGTCGCTGGCGCGCTGTGCATAGCGAGGGTCTCTCCGGGGGCACTCGGCGCCTTCTTCTATACACGCCTGGGTTTACAGCGTAAACCACCCTGCACAATATCACCTGCGTAGGCGGGAGGTCCCAGCGGAGAGTTTTACGACATCGTGGGCCCACGCTTCAGCCCTCTCTTCGGAAGAGTCCTCTAAGATCCTTTGTATTCAATATGAGTCATTTCGGGTGCAAAAACAACAAAATGATTTACACAATGAGAAATTTAAGCCCTTTTGCTGAAAGACGCTTTGTTACAGCACAATGTCAGTCAGTCAACTCTGTAATTCCATAATGTCTAGCAGCTTGTTCTAATACCAGTAAGTTCGGGAAATAAACTTCAAGTATGAGAGGCAAGAATGGACAGAACACAAATAAATGACAAAATCCTGCTCTGTGTTAGCGTCATTAAACTGTTCCTTCACTATAATAATAATAATAATGATAATAATAATAATAATAATAATAATAATAATAATAATAATAATACATGTTTATGGCTACTACATGTAGTTATTTTAAAGCATAAAACACGTCATTTCCTATATACTCAATACGAATAATACACAATGGATAACACCCAAGATAACTACACAAAAAGAATAACAATAATACAATAATAGTTCTGAACATTTATGTCTATCGTATAAAAATATTTGCATGAAACACCTAATGATATAACTACCTTAGAATAACAGTAAACAGTGGAAATAATATCAGCGACTAAATTAATAAAACTAATATCAAAATGATAATGGTAATAAATATAAAATGATGCTTTGCAGTTAACTCGAAGAGTTTATTATTCGCAGCGAGTGCATGGTTGAAATGTTGCATAAATATGGCGCATGAACACTACATATTTAACTCGTTCATCTGCCGAGTTCTTTGTAAGTTTTTCTTTTATCGTCCACCGGGTTGGTCGCTGTCCTTCGCTGGCATTACACGACGCTGGGAGGTAACTACGCGCCAGTAGTAAAATCTGTTAGAGCCTGTAACAGAGCGACGCGTGAATATTGCAAGAAGAGATGCGGCTGTCCGTCACTCGCGCAGCGGAGGCTCCGTTGATGAGAGGCAAGAGCAGGCCGGAACTATCCCTTCACCGTGCGTTCCTGCAAGACACTGGTGATGGGAGTTCAAAGCCAGCAAAATATTGATGTTGCCGAACATCGATGTTCAAAACTAAAACATGGATGTCAAAAATACATCGCCCAAAATTCATCGATGTTTTCAAACATTGATGTTTTAAAGCTAGTTGATAACCTCAAACATTAACTTAAGGGTGGCCATGTGTTTTAATTTTTAAATTACATTTAAGTGAAAAAAACTTTTACGTTTCTTTTCGTGAGAAATACGAGGGACCACAAAGAAAATACTAGGACAACAGGATCATCTCGGGCGAGGGATAGTGCGCTCGATAAATGCAGTACAGTGCTCGTTTTGGTCGCAAAATTGACAGTGATACAATCATATTTTAACAAAATTATGAGTATAGAAATTGTTCATTCACAAACAAGACATCTTATACGTAAAAACGAGCACAAAACATCGATGTTCGAAAAACATCAAAGCATAAATTACTTTAATACATCACTGTACAAAACCTGGATGTTTTTAAAACATCTATATCGATGTAGCATCCATACAAGGTACTGGTGGAGGGCATCTTAGTCATGTGCTAAAATTGCCGTGCGTGGAGAAAGTTCCAACATTAACATTTTGCGAGTAGAGAGGTTCAGAACTGACTATGGAACTAAAAAAAGTATAGTTTATTTACGTCAATATTTAGGTCAGGTTTAGCTGGCAACCTTAGGTATGGTTTCATCATCCTATGACTCCTATATTACTTAGTTGGATTCTAAAACCATGACCCCTGCCAGGTGTCAGATATTTACCTGATGTATTTTTACCATCGATTTTGTAGGTCAGTCGGCATCAAGTTTGCAAGCCAACTGCTATATTCAGTAGTTTTCGTGGTTTTCTCTGGTCGTCATGTGAATACCAAAGCAGCACCGTTTGTTTCGGGCTACGTACCGCGCGTACAATCGTTTATTCCCTACCTTGTTCTATTTCCCATTCTTTGGGCCGAGCAATCGTCAGATCACCTATACTTCTATGGCCAACTCCACTGCTAAGTGAATCTTCAACAAGCGACGGAGATCCGGTATACAGCTTCGCCATGTCTTCGAAATCAAAACCCAGAAAACATGAATTCTGAACATACAACGTATTAGAGGATGTAATGTAAAACAAAATTAACAAAAAATGTCCCTTTTTTTAATACCAAGAACCTAGAATACCTGTTTCCTGTCGAAAAATTGCCTCTTTCCTTTGCATCATTAACATATTTTACTTTACTACGTAAGTACGTAGCAGGCGAGACAATAAAATGTACTCTAGAACTTAACTAAGGTGGTTTTAGAAGTATTTACATTGACTTAAATCTATCCAAATGCTCTGAAATACGAGTGTATACAACGGGAAATTTATCACAATAAGGCCGTAGGCCGATTTTCGTAGAGAATTACGCTAGTCCTGTCATCATCCGTCGAAAAGTATTAAGAAAATAAAGAAATTCAATTGTTCAATGGTGCTAAATTATAAACTCAAGGTTGCCGATAAGAACCATACTTCACCTTATATTTATTGCTGTGCCACCACAACATTTCGCTTCTTGTTGATTAATATCAACATATTTTTCTTCCAGTTACTGAAATATGAATTTGTCTACTTCTGAAACGTTCCACTCGACGAACGTGATATTACCGATCAACGATCCACAAGACTTAATATTCACGAGTCCCCCTACTCACGCTCAATTTTTCAACAATTTTTCAAAAGATTTGGAGCACTTTAGCACTAATATCCTACCTCAAAATAAAGCGTACGATTTTTATTTTTTATATTATTAGGATCAAACTAAAGTATTTAAACGCTTTTGGAAAACGAAAATCATAGGCGGTATAATTGTATGATTATGATAAATGTTGGTATTTGCCGATTTGTTTTCGAAATTTTGGACTCTTGCTCGAATTGTAGATTTAACGAAATATAATTTTGAGTTTTCTTCGTTCAATAGCAGGCAAACACGTACTTTAGAGCACGATTTGAATTTGATATTCCAAATGTTCATTTTCCTCACTCACGTACAAGCGTACCGCGTACCTCACAAGGTACACCCCTGGATTGAAAATTCAGAGAAGCAGCACACCAGGTATTATAAAATTAATCACTAACCCAGAGAAGATTAACAATACAATCCGAGCCTATGAATAGGGCATGAATAGGAGAAAACTATAACCCCCATACAGATACAAGAAAGAACAGCAAAAGAGCTCGCACGCCATATCAGTATTTTTAAATGTCTGATCTTAAGTATTCTAAGGAAATATTGAATTGAAAATGAATCAAAATTGTTAACGATTATTATCAAGAAGTTATTCAACAAGAGCTTAGGACCTACTGATAAAATTGAATTTTAAAATCAATGTAACATACCGTACTTGCAAGACGAAAGGAAATACTATATTTTTATTTAGATATGGCAAAATGTTAATACTTGAAAATAATAATATTGCTGCTACTGAGGCAGAGAGCAAAGAAAATTCCGCATTGAGCAAACATTGCCGGTAAATTAGATTGCAAAAAGTACCATCGGATACGATATACTGCAGGAACTAGCTCAACTAGGTTTAAACTGAATGGCTGAAAACAATAAACCGAACTTTGGGGATGTGTTTACATGTGCGCGGTGAGCAAGAGAATAGGGAACATATTTTGTATTGCAAAAGCATAGAAGCACTCACAAAAAATTCTAAAAGCGGGCAGATACGAACCCAACGGGATATGCAACCAAAGTCGGGCTGGTCATATTTCCGGCAGCGAATCATAAAAGAGTTCCTCACAGAAAAAAAAATTCAAAATGATTGTCTACCTAAGGCGTTGCGAAGGAAGGAGTGCAATATTGTAAACACATGTTGTGATATACAGTAGGTGCTCGGTGAAAGCAGTCACGCCAAGTAATGTGGTCGTCCGTCGCACCGGCTTAGAGTAACAGCTGTTATTGACCCAGAGATTCTAGGGATCGAATCAAGCCTGTGGCAGATAGCTAGATCGATTTGAGCGTCTGACTACAGGGTAATCCTGCTCTGATAGTTTTCTGTGGTTTCTCCTATCGATCCTCAGCGAATGCCGGAGCGATACTTAAACAAACCACAACGGACCGTCTCTACTTGCCCCCCTCCACTGTCTTTACGTACCCACCTACCAGTCCCCGCGGACGTACCCGGATGGGGAGATCCTGCAAGCCGAAGTGTAGGTCGGTGTCGGATATCACGTCCTAGCAAAAGAGGAACATTGCTACTTCCCGAAATATAGCATGTATTACACTTGGAACTAATTAATACACAAATTGACCCACTTCGAAATCACTATAATCTACTGCGAGCTTAAATAACTCATTTTTCCATAAACTTTGTTCCATTATTTCAAATTACATTACACAATTTATTTCCGTGATATGACTCTTTAATAAGTAGATTGAACTCTCTTGATGTTATAAAAGTAGTTTATTTGTATGTTTTTATCATTTCAAGACAAACAACACAAAAAACGAAAGAAATGAAAATAAGATTAGAAATAAAGTAAAAAGCGTTGGTAAACATTTACATCTCCGACATTTAAGTCTCTCACTTTCAGCATTTCACTCAGACATTTAATATTTAATGTATGTTATAAATTATTAACATAAAGATTTGTACAAGTGTTCTTGAAAAGGTAAACAAAATGATGTTTAAAACTAAGTTAGTATAGAAAATAATTACATTGCTTTTTAGAAAGTAATCATTAGAGACTATTGTGAGGAAAAAGAATAATCTTGTAAAAGTACTAACATTGCTTAAATATCACATTGCAGTGAACTTTTATTTTAAATTTCAACCCTAACTAAGAAACTTAATAATCAAAAACGAAAAGAAAGGAATTAATCCACTCATATTTATCAAAAATATCAACATAAATTAATTACACCCAAGTCATTCGTAAGTAGCCGATCTTTTCTCCTTAACAGCAATATTATATCTCATTAGGAATTCCAAAAGTCATTTTCAGATTTTTACATAACGGAATTTAGAGAACAGCAAGTGATATTTTCTCTTTATTTTTAATACATTACGTAATGTGTTGGGCGGAATTGGACATTTAATAGCTGTATAATTCTATTCCATCCCCATTTTCACTTCCAGTTCTCTTCTCGCAAAAAAATATTGCGAAACTCCAGCATACATCGCTCATGATCACTTCATGTTTTTGAAAGGAATATTTCGATGTGCGGTTAAATGTGCATTTTTTTGATAAAGCACGTCGTCCCAGAGGTACTGGAACTCTTTACAGAAAATAATGATTTCTGGCCTCTTCATCCACAATCCAGTATCTTACTTATTCGTCAATTCCCTAAGAATTCTATCCTATTAGCTTTAAGAATTTGTAATTTGATTTGAAGTACTTTCTAAATTCTCGCTCCAAAATATTAAGATATAATATTCGCAAATTCCAATGAACAAATTTTCGCCAATTAAAAATGAATATTTAGAGAGAACAGCATTCGTGCATCCTTCAAGTAATGAATTCGCTAAAATTATTCTACATCGCATTCGTCACATTTTACGGTATATTTACTTACTACTTTAGCCATTCACTCCTAGTGCTATTCACTCCTAGTGCGCACGCTAGTTTCAAACTCATAAAAGTGAAATTTTCTCAACAGCCCTTGTAGGGAAACTAACCGGCAACGCCGTTTTGCTCCTCATGAAGGTCGCAGCGGCAGCTACGAGTGCACGGAGATACGAGTACAACGCACATCGTTTTGCGAGCGTCTCCCGTGAACCATGTGTCGGCGAAGACGCACGCATGCATCACAAAATATTTCCTCTTGCGTGCACGCACGCTGCTCCGCCAGGACTTTTCTCATTTGCACGTTTTACGCAGCACTACCTAACGCAAACTTCTGTTCTGCGCTTCCTTCCAGTAACGCGTGTCTAGGGACTTGCACTTCACAATTACTTATTCGAAATCAATATATATATATATATATATATATATATATATATATATATATATATATATATATATATATTTCTTCCAACGCTAGTTATATCCACCAGAATGTATATTAATACTTCTGATAACTCCATTCCCAACTTCATTTTACTTTCTCATGTGTTATTACTCCTAAATTTCCCGTTCTGCCATTTCGTCATTTTTTCTTGTAATTAATGTTTTTTATTAAGTTACGATTATTAATGTTTGTACCCTTATTTCTAAGTTTATAACTTGTGTCAGCAAATTTTCAAATCTAACTTTTCAAACCTCATTTTTATGATGAAAAATCCACCGGGAGCGTACTCTTACCCTACTTTTCCTCCTCCACCTCCAGATAAAGAAAAAAACCAATTTGAAAGAGGGTGTTCTGAATTGATTAATCTATGTAAAGAAATATTCGAAACAAGTTTTATTCGAAGCATAGTTTGCCTATAAACTGATAATATAACTTTTATATGTCAATAAACGTATATTTTATGAGAAGGATTTTTTTTCCAAAATGAAACTGCATTTAATAAACTATATCTGATCTCAAAGTATATTATCTAGTATCACTGGAAATTATAAAAAGGGTTATTTCGACTCCAATGACAATATTAACAGCATTCATCAAGACGAAAAACACGATCGGACAGCGTAAAATCCCTCGCCTCGATCCCAAGACTTCTCTATTTTTTTCTTTCCCCTATCCCCTCTCCCTCTCTCTCTCTCTCTCTCTTCCTCTCTCCCTCCCTCCAGAATATTCAAGCGTTTAACCCCCTCCCAGAGGAGACAAACGAAGCAACGGAATAAAAGAAGTGGCGAGCGCCGGCCCGCTTTCATCCCGCCTTAACAATCCCCCGAATCCCCGAGTCAACGCCTCTCGCGGAGGGCGAAAAACGAGGAATCTGTTTTCGACAGGGCGTCCGGAGCCCTTAATGTCGGCGAAAATGTGAAAGACTGTTAACGAGGATTTTCCTCGGAGGGGCGACGAGCGCGCGCGGAGACCGCCGCCCGGAGAGGAAAAGAGCTTTGGGAGGAAGACGCAGGCTCGGTGACAGCTACAGAAAAGGAAAGGAAGAGATAGCTGACGGGGAAGAAAAAAATAAATAGCTGGCAGTGGAGGAGAGAAGAGCGCAGGAAGACGAAGAAGAATAGAAAGGGAACATGAAGGTGGGATAGGAGAGGTAAAGAGATAGCTGGGAAAAGAGAGGAAGAGATAGCTAAGAGAGGAAAACGAAAGGTTATAATGGAGGAGAAGTCACAGAAACTAAGAAAAAGAAAAACAGTTGAGAAAATGGGTGAGTACGAGTATTAAAAATCAGAAGGAGATGTGCAAAGTGGATACATGTAGATAGGGCTGACTTGTGTTCAGTGGATGTTAAAGGAAACGTCAGATTTAGGCACATTAACGCAAGAAAATCCCACTTAGTTTGCGAGATCAGAGGGAGGTTGAAAATATTATTGTTAAATAATATATTGACAATGAAAAACTTAATAAAACAAATAAATATAAATTCAGCATACTCAGCTGTGTGGAAGACATCATAAAAATATTATTTATGGACGCAAAACATTTCCTAAATCTAGCCTGCAATTCTGAGATTCTGCTATATACTTCACCCATTCAACGTTTGCTTATTGCTAGAGAATCTTTATACGGTCACTTTTTCGCTATATCATATCACATTTATTTTAAAATAGGGGTTGAAGAGTTAGTTTTCTTCCCTTTTGAATTCGATCAAGTGTCCCCAATAGTATAAAAATAATTCAAGAAACCTTCGGATTCGCTTTTAATAAATTTTCTTAAAGATTTTACGAATAGTGTACACGGAACACCCCCTTCTGTTATCTGTGACGATAAGCCGTTAACTTCAGTCCAAGAAACTGGGTCACCTAGCACAGCCAGGCCATTTCACTTCCTATCTATTTACTTGCGAGCATTCGTAAAAAGTAATGCATCCAGGTGTCAGGTAAATTTTAATTTTTTCATATATTTGACGTCAAAATGTTTTGATAATATCCCAAATTAACAAATTAACAATTACTACTGTCTCTTTCCTCTGGCAAGATATCTAAGTTAATTTAATAGTTACATCACCCTTCTAATATAGAGATAGTATTTTGTGCCATGTAATTAATACATACACACAAATAATAACAATTTCATTTAAACCGGGGGAACCAACCAAATATTTCACCGTGCGGGAAGTGAGAGGCCTGAATCCTTAATAAGATCTGTATTGGCTGCAATCAAATAAAACAATTAGGAATAAGAAAAAAACATTTCTGACCAAAACCCTCTACTTTATCGCTTCACTAAGTACTTACGAAGTAAAGAGGAAGTATTGGAATGTTGCAAAATTAGGGATTTTTTCGAAAGAAAAACTTGTTGTGTGGGACCCTGGTATAGAAATTTAGATTTATTTAGTCAAAAAACAGTAAAAACTGTACGTGACGTATGAGGGGGAAGATAATCTCCGCACGTTCTCTTGAAGAATCCTTACCCATCATTTTAACTATAAATAGTTCAATAAGTGCAAGATTCGCAACAGATGAAAAACTAAAAATGACAGCTAATGACATAATGTAAAATGCCATATGAGTGTAATATAAATGACATATAAAATGGTGACATGACGTAAAAACAAGAAAATGTGTATTACTCTTGTTTATTGGTGGTAAACTACTTCCTCTCACACGTGCAGTCAAAATTGACGTTTTGTGGGTCATTGACACCGAAAATCTGATTGAAGACAAAACGTCGTTTTGGCTATCCGTTCTTGCTAGCACAAACTATTCAGATGGACTCCATAATTGATATTACCCGATGGATCCGTCCAAATTCGAGGTTCAAAGTTTCAAACGGATATTTTTTTTTTTTTTTTGAGATCATGACACTTAAACAATATTTTTAAAATTCTGTCAAAATGATTTCAAATTGTTGAGTCTTTTTTTATCGAAGAGAGAGCAAAGAGCTTTTATAAAATGACAACAACATTCGTTGCTCTTTCGAATTTTTGGAAATTTGAGAGAGGTTACAAATTTTGCGAGATTGCTCGTTATATTGAAGCACCGCTAGTTTTAGTCAATATCACTCTATGAAGTGCAATCAATAAGGTTCTTTTGAAAACACAGTCGGCTCCAGTTATAGTGAACGTTTGGGGACTAACATTTTTGATTCACTGTATCCGAGATTCACTGTAACCGATGTCAAAATTAAATAGAATTTCTCCACAATGATTGGTTTTATTAATATAGAGGTACGGAAAAGTACATTAACATCGCGAACTGAAATGTTCTACATCTTTATTTATTCGTAAAAATCATTTATTTTCAATTGTTTGCTTCGTACATTTCTCATTAGTAATTTCTCTAGATTCTTCTCTAGACTTCCAAAGAATTCGTGCTATCTCCAAGCTTGATTCTGCATTGTTCTGTCTCTGAGTATCGTAATGCAGTCTTGACACCCTTCAAAGCGTCTTGCACTCTTGGAACACCGTCCCACCTCTAAAGCCTCCTCTTCTCTTCGCTCAATAACATACGAGATCCTTTCGGTAGCGGGATGTGGCTAATGAAACTGATCGCTTTTCCAGGCGGCGCGGCGAGTATCTTCAGACTCTGGGGTTGTGGCAGCCGCACGCTTTCTGTCGCATACGTAGAACTCAACGCGCTTTGTCCCGCAGAATGTCAAGTAACAACCAGCTTGAAATTGAAGAATGCAATCCGTCAGTTGTAGCCCACGCAGGACACGTTTGTTTCCGCAGTGAAACTGAGTGGCATAAGGTCAGCAGGAAGGCCCCATTCCGGGTCCACTTCCTTCACCTCAAAGGTGATACTTATTCGATTACGACCTTTCGCCGACGATTATTTTTCAAGCTGCCAAGTGTAGGAATTTGTAGCACCGAGGCGATTTATTCTTTTCCCGGAGGGAATTAATTACCGGGAGGTATTTTTTTCGTCCACTATGTCCGAGGTCACTACAAGCGGAGTCGAATATAATACATTCAATACTTACATTGTGTATTTCAGTATGTGATTCTTTCATTGAAACTCAATACATAGGATTAGAACAATAGGATTTTCAATTGTAATAACAGTGATAATTCGGAATGCAATGCAGTGACGCAAAATATTATGCTACTCATACAACATTTCATTTAAATGTTTTAGTTCTATTAATACTATTCGCTGATATTCATTCAATAGCTGTATGAATGTTTACTCAGCAATTAATTCACAAAATAAGTGCCGAACTCCAATGACTTTATGAATGACTAGTAGAAATGCTTACAAATGTGTGTGAACATATCAGCTTTTTAAAACACTATCACGAACGCTTTTTCTCACAAATTCCCTTTCCGATAGATAAGTAATTACATAGTATATAGTAACTAGAAATCCAGAATGGTGTGAACACTAATACCAAGAGATATTGCAGGTGTAAATTCCACATTGAAGGATCTATTTTGCTGTGCATTACAAATACGGAAAAGTAAACACGGGATACGTGAAGCTTAGCCCCGCCGCGGCGTGTGGGGGTGGAACGCAATTGCACAGATCCCTGCGAGCTGTATGATCGAGTTTTGGGGCTGCAAACAGCCCGGAAGCGTTCTGTCCGCCGGCGGAGTCGCGGGAATCAATATTCAAACTGCGAATGAAAACCTACCGCGGCGACAATGCATAGGATTTACTTGCTTTAAGCTTGAGATTGACGGAGTGATCATGAATATGTAAGTTGACTTCTTACACGAATACGTGGCAGAGAAATTCACAGAATTATCAATATGTAAGGGACAAAAATATGAACTCGAGGAATGAACGTGGTGGTGACGGTTATGGCGGTGGTGACGGTGGTGGCGGTGGTGACGGTGGTGGCGGTGGTGACGGTGGTGGCGGTGGTGACGGTGGTGGCGGTGGTGACGGTGGTGGCGGTGGTGATGGTGGCGGTGGTGGTGATGGTGGCGGTGGTGGTGGAGGTGGCGGTGGTGGTGGTTATAGTGCTGGTGGTGGTTATGGGGGTGATGGTTATGGTGGTGATGGTGGTTATGGTAGTGGTGGTGATGGTTATGGTGGTGATGGTTATGGTGGTGGTGGTAATGTTCCCACCACCGCTAGTCAACCGGTAGTTCGGAGGCTGACCACACCACCCAGCGCAAAAAGAACACTACCAAATCCCGTGATAAAACATGCACTACACTTACGGGACTAGTTCTCATTGCATTTGGCGCGCCCATAAAAACGTAATAATGAGTTGATCTCATTGCAAAGTAACGGCTTGTGCAACCTTAGTTGCTAGAAATGTGCTCTTTGAAATATCCTCAAAAAGTTATATTTTTGTTTTTGGTGTAAATATCTCATTAAAAACTTTTGTAAAGCAAACATTGCCGATCAAGGACAATAACTACAATTTCAAGAAAGAACTAAACGGGCGGGCCTCTATGCGTGCTCTGACCCGGCGCCTATCTGCGAGCTACCGGCTTGGCACACTGCTTCTTGAGTCAGCCAGAACTCGTGGAGGACGAAGTTTAAGCGTTCGGGAGTGACCGGCTCTACTCCAGTAAAAGTGGATTGGAGTACGGACCACTGTGGGCAGTACGGTCCCCATCCTTGCTTTGAGTTTCCCAGTGCTATAACGCAAAATCAAACGTATCGGTACTAGAAAATTCATAAAACGTATAGTCGACCGTTGTGTGTCAACTCTTTTTTAACACTTGAAAATCATCTACTTGACATTTGGCTTTCAATATACTACAAAATATATTTCTTTCCAGACACTTTCTCCATAATACACGCCTGTTTGAAAATGAAAATTTTGAACAACATTCAGGTGATTGGTCTGCCTCTTCCCAAGAATCGTCTGAGGATTTGCAGTCTGTTTACCTTATAATTACTTTTCTTCGTATTATAAGAAATGTATAAAGGATGCGGTGTTTGTGAGAATGGCGCAGTAAAGTTTGGAAGTTTCTTGGAATCTTGTAACTTTATACGTAATACCTTTTCAGCATACATATTTCGTTTCATATTAAATGTTTGCAAAAAAGTAAATATTACAAGATTACCGATTTCCAAAATCTTGTCAAATAAAATAAAACAAAAATATTCCGATAAGTACAAAAATAATAAGAGTATTTAAATGTTTTTGCATGATACCACTCTTCTAGTTCGACAAAGCGCGATCGTCTTTGAGAATTAATTTCCTTGAATCTGATTGAAAGCATGGGCACTCGAGGCAGGACAATATACGTCCATATTCCTCCCCACAACGTACGGTTCTCATATTGCACGATGGCGTAAAAAATAGATAATTTCGGCGAAGAAGGATTAAGGCAGAAACGCAAAAGAGGATAAAACTTCACGGGCCACCCTTATTCCCGGCGCGGGAAGTTGGCACGAGTAGGCAGCTCATAACCTTGCAAAGGCAGGGCCGTGCACTCCCGCCGTCTCCAGTATCATCCGACACATCCTCCCCTTCCCTGGTTCCCGCCTCGCCCCGCCCCTCCCCCCGCTCGCCTTGCGCACCTTCCGCAGAGTCTTCCGGTGCCGTCGTAACGGCGTCGATAAAGCGCCACCGAATAAACACGCGCTCCTCCTTCCCCCTCCGTCTCCGGCCCCTCACCCCCGCACGCCGTTCCGTACCCGTCACCGCTCGTTCGCTCCGTCCTCCTTCGCCCTCCCCGCCGCGATCGCTCCGCCCCGCTCCGCCCCGCTTCGCCACCTCCTGCAACGTTCCTTGGTCCCCGTCTCGCGTTTCCAGCACGATCCAGTCCGTACCGCACTGCCTCCCACGATTTTCTAGCTGTGCAGGCGTCTCCGAGTCCAGAACTGAACCAGTTTCACTCTGAGGCCTGATGGCAAGGTGTACTCACCACTTTGAAATATTCTACAAGGCATGCTGTCCCACTTCAATCTTTGAGCTGGGCGCTATGAGCATGGCCGTATACCCCCCCCACATACACACACACACACTAAAGAAATATTTTTTAAGATTTTAGTGTCCATTTTTGGTACAACAAAACTATAATCTTAAGAACATTTGAACAATTTTAAGAAAAGTTTCTTGTGGAGCAAATGGTCCCAAATTCGCGGCGGGGATATGGGGAGAAGTTAATTTGAAGTTACATTTATGTCCAGAAGCAAAACAATGGGCCATCTCAACATTTGATCAAGGATCAGGGAAACCGGACGAAAACCTGATCAAGATGGGAGTCATTGACCCAGAAGCTGAAGTACAATGCTTGTTACAGGTTCTTTAGAATTATACAATCCAAATGGTAAATAATACATTAAATGTCATCGTTAAAATTAATATAACATTCCTGTCGGATGCTCAGTATAGTCTCTAATTGTATAGAAACAGTGATGCAGCAGAAAATATTTTACTTGGGACTTACACTTGTCTATAGAATTTAATCGTTTGATGTCATCTGGCAAAGTACTGTAAAATAATGTACATGTATTATATGTGAAATTTTTCTCGTGAGCTGTTGATACTGTCACCTGATGAATATGATTACTATGTCGAGTTTTGTAGTTATAGACAATGACGTTTGCTGAAAATATACTCCCGCCCTTTAAGTCATTTTTGACAAAAACCACAGATTCATATATAAGAGACAATATAATAGTAAAATACTAAAAATGAATGAAGAGGGGCTTACAAGAGTATGATAAAGCGATAAGAGATTAATAGAGAGAGAGAGGCTTATGTAAATATGTCTGTTTGGCTCACATTTATCCAACAGAGTTTTCTTACGAGGCATGTATTCAATATTTCTGTTAATTATTGAAATATGTCTTGCAATTAGTAAATAAAAATGATCATTACAAAAAGTTCTGCTTTAGACCTTGTTCATAATAAGGAGAGGGGACAAACCAATCCTCCTCTAATACTAAGCAAAGATTCGATATTTAAAGTTTAAGTAATAAAGGAATGTTCATGAAATATTTTTGGGAATTAAAACAATAGCCATCGACGTCAGCAAATATTTTTTTCATATTGTTCACAAACGTTTTGTGAATGTCTACAAGTATGAGATTCCTTTAACCCTTAGCTGGTACTATGGGGTCTACGAGACCATAGCGATTGTTTTCGTTCATAGAACTCGCGTTCTCCTTGAAACTGTACCGTCTCTCCCAATTTTAAATTGAGAGGCTATCAGTATTTTTAGGAAGTGTCGTATGAAAGTCTTTGATCTTCGAATGACAGCCGGAGGGATTTTTCCGGAGGGATCTTACAGACAGATCTAACTACGCAGTATTACAACTACGTAGACTTCGGAATCAATACAACATCGGAAATTTCATGCTGATCGTTTTTCGACAAGTAATACATCTTATTACCTTTTATTTATGCCATTACAATTGTTCGTTTACTAGTAACTAGAAAACTACAAGCACTAAATATACTGCACACAATGGTAAAAAGATTTATTTTAGCTACCATTGTCATTATTTAATCAAACATATGGTAGTGCAGTTAACTATTATGGTGGGTTTCTGTTTTGGGGTTTCATTTTAGAATATATGATGGAGCACCTCAACCTTGCGGTGTATATCATCCTTCCAAGGTAATAATAAATTTCAAACAAATATAATGTAAATAAACGAACAGGATATGTAAATTACGAAATTGTATGTTGTCTCTCTCGGCGGCGGCGGCGGTGCCATGGAGACTGGCTCTGCACCCTTGGGAATGCGCCGGCAGTCCACGTGCAACCACGTGCCACGTTCCCATTGCACGGCGCATTCAATCTCACGGAGTGCCCCTCGAGACGGAACCGGCTTTATTTGAAACCAGATTTGCATGTTCTGGTACCACATTGGAAACTTGGTTCGCGATATGAAAAAGCAAACGAGTTCAGCGAGTACCTCATTTGACCTCGCACTGTCAAACACAATTGCAAGTATTTAAAATGCATCCCTTGCCTACCTTTATCTTAGCGATACTAGTCTACTGGATTCGTCTGTGATATATATTTGTCACAACACGACTGGACTTCTGTATCCGGGAATCTCAAACCAGTTGCTAGGGAATTTTGGCACAGCTATACAATTTATAAATTGGCAGCAATTTCGGAATCAATTGTGGTGAAGTCGCGAAAGTGGTTCTGCACAAAAGTTCAGGTCGAAATGGAAAAAGTTTCGAACTGCATGGACAGTGTGCGCTAAATTCTCATAACGTCCGTGCTCGTGATTCGCATTTGTTCGACTAGAACTTCCCAGAAATAACTGATATCTTTCACTCCCTCTCGCTCAATCAACCCCTCTCTCTCTCTCTCAATCAACCCCCCTCTCTCTCTCAATCAACCCCTCTCTCTCTCTCAATCAACCCCTCTCTCTCTCAATCAACCCCTCTCTCAATCAACCCCTCTCTCAATCAACCCCTCTTTCAATCAATCCTTCTCTTTCAATCAACCCCTCTCTCTCTCAATCAATTCCTCTCTTAATTCCTCTCTCAATCAATCAATCCACCTCTCAATCTCTCGCTTGTAGCCGCCTGCTGAATCCGGGGAAATAGCTGTCTCTGCTGCTTCGAGTTCGATTTAAAGTTTGCTCATGCGTAGAGACAAAAAAAATCAGTCGTTTGCTGTATTGAATACTGTGCTAAAACACCCTACTGTTATTCCTATGCTTGTTTTGGAAGAATTCAGTTAACACAAGTCATCCCATACTACCGCGACGACTTAAATCCATGCACTAGTCATGAGATTGATCTGAAACTGTTACGATCTCGGTAGGAACCCGTCACGAGCTCTTCACTATCTGATTAATCTCGCCCAGAGCAAACGCGACGGCGATTCGACTTCAGATCGCCAGTCTCCCCGAAAACATCGTAAGCCTGTCGTCTCGGGATCGTCTGCAGACTGTTGCAATGTGTATCTGTTTTTTCACACGCAATTTCTCGTCTCAATATTTTGCCGCCAGTTTTTGTCGCTGGAAGTGGTAATGATCTTCCTCCGCTGGAAGACAAGATACGGCGCCGACCTACACGTCGCTATGTGGGGGTTTCTTCAACCAGCTACCTTCCACCAACGGAGCACCAATCCCAAAATAGAGGCAGTATTACGAGAATGACTTCATCAACAATTTATTTTTTGACACAAACGATGATTCAGCATTTTTTCACAGTATGTAAACACTGAGCAGAAGAATGGTGTAGAAGAATTAACGAGTAGTCGTTCAAAAACAATTTTCAAAAAGTCAACTTTGAAACGATGTTTGAGAATGAGTACGTATGTAGAATAAAAGAGCAAAAATAATCGAGATCGAAAATAATTCAGATTAGAAAAGGCGAGAGACATACAGAGCAAACAGAAAAGAATAAAACGCAGAACGGAACGAAGGAAAGTACTTTGAATCTTGCCACATAGACCCGCATCTCGTGTTGGTCACCCTATCCCGAACTTCCAGCGCTGCCTTCCAGCTCCAAGTCCGCCACCTCCCCGCCCGCACCCCGCTTCTCTTCCCCCTCCTTTCCTCCTCGTCCCTCTGTCCCGCCCCCTGACTCCCGCAACCGCAGGTGCTCGCCGCCACCGCCTTTACAGCGACCTCGCCGTCGGCCCGTCTAGCATCGAACTGCCATTAACCACGCTATCATGCGCCAGGTATGCCTGCGCCCACGTTATTGCCGCCTTCCCTGCGCCCCCTCCCTCCCTCGTCCCGCCGCAGCCACGGACTCGTCGACCGGGCCCCTGGAAGGTTATCGCCGGTCGTGATCTTGACGGGAGGAGAGCGGGCCCGGGCACCGCCGGAGGGAAGGGGGCGCGGAAGACGCCTCGGCGGCAACGGAGGGCGGGGACGATCTGGTGGAGCTCGCAGGAGCGGGTCGGGTCGGGGGGGCATTTCGTGAAAATAGAGGTGACGAGAGACGACGGGTAGCGCGTAAGCCCTTCCAGCAACGATTTTACGACTTTCCATTCCGTATGCTGCGCAATTCCGGTCAAAAAATTTTATAAGGAAATTTCATCAATTGGAAATGGTCACAAAAAGAAAATGACAGACATGCAAATACGCAATGGATTTGCTTCCGAAAATTTCGTTCATCAGTGGGAACTATACTCGTAATAAATTTGTGGTTGGACTTTCTAAAGGCATTATGATAACTACGATTGGGCAATCACCTTCACAGTTCACGCTTTAAATACAATAGAAAACAGAAACATAATAGAAACATGCTCTCGTGGCTCAATGGCGAAGTCGCTTACCTTTCACCGCTAAGGTTCCGCGTTCGATTCCCGTTCTATCCCCGTAGAATTTGTTACGACAAAACGAGTTAGCATGCTTCACAGGAGCTAGTCCAACCCTTGTGAAGCGCCTTAAACCTACCCCTATCCTTATTCCTTCCCCGTTCACGCCGATAGGTAGATGACGCGAGCGCGGAAGATGCTACCTATCGGCGATTCGTGACTTGATTACCCAGCGCTCCCTAGAGGGTGCTGGCTATGTAATAAAAAGGACGATTACTCCTTTAAAAGTAATTAACGGAGGATAACTACAATGTGCGCTCAACGCTCTTAGGATCTAGGAGACGCGTTGCGTGCATAGGCGCAACAAATTAAAAAAGTTCAGAAACATTATTTGCATTTCACATCTACCTAAATACTTGTTTGGTATGCTCCTTAGATTGAAAATGATCGTTTTTTTCCAAATGATTGTTAAATACGAGTTATTGGAAAGTGCTATAGAATCGATTCATGTATGTATATTTTAGATGACAAAGATTCGAAAGAGTACACAAGTTATTGCTTTTGCAAAATGAAGCCTCCCGAGGAAGTGAGTAAGGTCCTATAGAACATCCCAGAGCAAAATAGTTTCTTATTATAAAGGTTGTTAATCTTCAAGAAATACTTTATATCTTCTATACTACGATATTATTCACGTAAATCAAGCGTTTCAAAATGTACTTGCACGTCTGGCAAACTCTTGTAGTCACGGGCCCTGTCTTCATTATCATTTCCCCTGCAAACCCAGAAAGAGGCATATACGGGCAAGCTGAAGCAGGGAAGGCAAACACAAAGCGTGCTTGAAGTATCACGAAGAATGGTGGCTATTTACTGAAAGATGTGTGCCATATTTTTTCTATTAAACAACTGAGATTTTAATTACACTTTGTACTTTATTACTGTCCTACATTTACTTAATTTATTTCATTTTTAGTTTCATTTTAAACTTTCATGTAATAATTTTTGACAACGGGGAGGACCCGCTGAGGTAAATTTACTTACTATTTTTTATATATTTGCAAAAATCGGAAAGAGCACACACTCACATTTTGCTCTGTGTTAGTGGAAGTAAAGGCAGATAGTGATTTCACGAAATCCCAGTCAGGAATTTTGCTCTCGTTCTGAAGGTTATATATACAAAATTTCATTAAGATAGAAAATAATCTTCATTTGTATAAAAAAAAGTTTCATATAGGAAGAAGTAACAATATAAAAAAATTGCCTGAGAAACAGAACATTCTACTTTTCACTGAAAATCGCGTCGAAACAGATACAGATGTCGCGCAGATTACTTTGACCAAATACAGTTAAAATCGTTAAAATGATTGTTTTGTTTTTATACCACGTGAAGAGCATATCAGATGATAAACAGCAGTTACTTTGAAATCACAGACTTCACTTTCATTTAGATAGAATATAAGTGTTCATTTACGAAAAATCATTATTGAGCGGATACAAATCCATATCAAACATGGCTAATATGATGGCTATGACGTTTGGATAAACCTGAATTATGTTTTCGGGCTCGTCAAAAGCTTCGTTCATTAATCCCATAAGTGTAGCGAATACTTTACTTCAATGCTGTCCGGGTGACGCCGCGTTGTTGGCAGATAGGCCGACGTTTCGCCCGTCCTGTTGCAGGCTTCTTCAGGGTAGTCACAATAAAGTTCCTCCGGTGTTGTATCTTTTCAGTTTAGGTAACACGAGTACGCCGTGATTGGCGGAGAGGTCCATCTGATTGGCTTGCGGTCTGGGCCAACCCGGGACTGGCACCCGCCCTAGAAATCGGACGGAAAAGAAGTGTCCCCGCGCCGTCAGGAAACGGTGGAAAAATATACTTCCAGGCGTGTTTTAGGTTAAGGCCTGCATCCGCGTTGATGTTGTGCGGCCGTCTACTAATTTCAATTGCCTCTTTTACGCGTCTAGGCCAGTATCGATTTTCACTGTGGAGGAGCCGGGTCTTATCGAATTCAATAACATGTCCCGTGACCTCGGAGTGGAGTGCAATGGCCGAACGGTGGGTTTGGTTTCTGTTATAATAACCAATATGTTCCCTAAGTCGTTCAGACACTGTACGCCCGGTCTCACCGACATATGTTCTGCCACAGCTGCAGGGAACTTCGTAAACGCCTGCCGCCTGGAGAGGTGGTAAAGCATCTTTAATGCGTACCAGGGTCTTGTGTAGTTTGTCGGGAGCTGTGAAAACTGTCCGGATGTTATACTTACGAAGCAGTTTTCCCACGCGGTCTGTGACGCTGCGTACGTACGGAAGCACGGCTAATCGAGTCCTGGACGTCTCCTCTGCCTCCGGATTAGAGTGGAGGCTATCTTCGTTGTTGCAAACTTCGGAAACCCCGTACCCTTTGGAGTGGCTCGTGACACAGGCGAGCGCTCGCTTGATAGCAGATCGGGTGTAACCGTTAGCTCTAAAGGTGTGTTCAAGCTTCTCGAGTTCCTCAGGGAGAGAGCGCTCGTCGCACACCTTCAGAGCTCTTGTGAACAGTGTCTTCAACACCCCTATTTTTGTAGCCGGATGGTGATGCGAATCCGCATGGAGGTATCTATCCGTGTGGGTTGGTTTACGGTAGACAGTGTGTCCCAAGGTGCCATCTTCCCGTTTGCTGACGAGGACGTCCAAGAAAGGTAGACAGTTGTCCATTTCAGTCTCCATTGTGAACTTGATGTTGTGGTGGATGCTGTTCAGGTACAGTAGGAATTCGTCAAGTAGTTCCGGTCCGTGTGGCCAGATTACAAATGTGTCGTCCACATACCGAATCCAGAGGGACGGTTTATATTGAGCGTTCCGTAGAGCTTCAGTCTCAAATGCTTCCATAAACATATTGGCAGCGATGGGTGATAGGGGTGACCCCATCGCCGCTCCCTCCACTTGTGCGTAGAACCGGCCTTGATATTGAAAGAAAGTGGAGTTAAGGCAGAAACCAGCGAGATCCGCCCATTCAGTCGGCTGGCTCCGTTCCTGCAGTTTTTGTCGGATCACTTCTACGGCCTCGTTCACTGGAACTTTGGTGAACAGCGAAGTCACGTCGAAGCTGACTAACAGGTCACCACTGTTGAGCCTTTGTTGTTGAATGATCTCTACGAAGTGTGACGAGTTCCTCACAGCAGAGCGCATGTCTTTAGCTAGTGGTGCGAGGTGGTGGGCCACGAGCCTCGCCAGAGCGTGAGTCGGAGAATTGATGGCGCTGACGATGGGGCGTAGGGGCACGTCGGTCTTGTGCACTTTCGGTAGGCCGTAAAATCTGGGCGTCGACGAGTTGTTGCGACACAACGCCAGCTTTTTAGTAGCCTCTATGCATTCTGAGTTACGGATCCGCGAGGCGGTCTCCTTTTTCATCTTATTCACCGGGTTGTGTTCCAGTAACGTGTACGTAGAGTCATCAGCAAGCATACAAGCCACCTTGTCATGGTAATCTGCAGCTTTCATGATCACCGTGGCATTACCTTTGTCAGCGGGTACAATGACCAAATCACGTCTCCCTCGCAATGTCTTCAAGGCCAACCGCTCCTCCTTAACTAAGTTGTGGCGAGGGGTCCGTGAGTGTTTGACTATCCTGGCGGTATTTCTTCGGATGTCCTCAGCTTGTTCTTCCGGTATTCCCACAAGCGCACATTCTATGCCCGCGACAATATCCGCAATGGGAATTTCCTTAGGTGCAGCCGCGAAATTGAGCCCTTTGGCAAGGACAGACTCTGTGGCGTTATCCAAAGTTTCCTCGCTCAAGTTGACAATGGCCTTCGGCAAGGTACCGAGCCGTTGTTTCGGTCGTTGTTTTGAGGCCAATCTATCGAATTTCTTAGATTGTCTGGTCTTGGTCTCCTCATGTCGCTGAGCAGCCCGTTTTGAGGACACTTTATCCAGAGTGTTCCAGTCTTCACCTTTAAGTATGTAGGCGAGACGCAGATGCAGATGGTATAATGTACGTTCCATGTGTGCTAGTTCCGTTCTTGTGTGGTGAATCCGTTCTCGTACTAAGGCCGAACCAGCCCTCCGCAAAATGCGAGTGGCAGCCGGAGATTGTACATGGTGCTTAATGTTGACGAATTCCGGGATAACGTCTTCATCCCTACACCTCAGTAAGAAGGCCAGTTGGCACAGGAGGCGTGCTCTTTTGTCTCGAAAATCTGTAAATTTCCTGGTGTCTTGAAAAATATTCTCCCCGTAGAGATTTAATAAATGTACACGTAGGCTTCCGCGGCTCGAGTCCATTACTTCAATGCTGTCCGGGTGACGCCGCGTTGTTGGCAGATAGGCCGACGTTTCGCCCGTCCTGTTGCAGGCTTCTTCAGGGTAGTCACAATAAAGTTCCTCCGGTGTTGTATCTTTTCAGTTTAGGTAACACGAGTACGCCGTGATTGGCGGAGAGGTCCATCTGATTGGCTTGCGGTCTGGGCCAACCCGGGACTGGCACCCGCCCTAGAAATCGGACGGAAAAGAAGTGTCCCCGCGCCGTCAGGAAACGGTGGAAAAATATACTTCCAGGCGTGTTTTAGGTTAAGGCCTGCATCCGCGTTGACGTTGTGCGGCCGTCTACTAATTTCAATTGCCTCTTTTACGCGTCTAGGCCAGTATCGATTTTCACTGTGGAGGAGCCGGGTCTTATCGAATTCAATAACATGTCCCGTGACCTCGGAGTGGAGTGCAATGGCCGAACGGTGGGTTTGGTTTCTGTTATAATAACCAATATGTTCCCTAAGTCGTTCAGACACTGTACGCCCGGTCTCACCGACATATGTTCTGCCACAGCTGCAGGGAACTTCGTAAACGCCTGCCGCCTGGAGAGGTGGTAAAGCATCTTTAATGCGTACCAGGGTCTTGTGTAGTTTGTCGGGAGCTGTGAAAACTGTCCGGATGTTATACTTACGAAGCAGTTTTCCCACGCGGTCTGTGACGCTGCGTACGTACGGAAGCACGGCTAATCGAGTCCTGGACGTCTCCTCTGCCTCCGGATTAGAGTGGAGGCTATCTTCGTTGTTGCAAACTTCGGAAACCCCGTACCCTTTGGAGTGGCTCGTGACACAGGCGAGCGCTCGCTTGATAGCAGATCGGGTGTAACCGTTAGCTCTAAAGGTGTGTTCAAGCTTCTCGAGTTCCTCAGGGAGAGAGCGCTCGTCGCACACCTTCAGAGCTCTTGTGAACAGTGTCTTCAACACCCCTATTTTTGTAGCCGGATGGTGATGCGAATCCGCATGGAGGTATCTATCCGTGTGGGTTGGTTTACGGTAGACAGTGTGTCCCAAGGTGCCATCTTCCCGTTTGCTGACGAGGACGTCCAAGAAAGGTAGACAGTTGTCCATTTCAGTCTCCATTGTGAACTTGATGTTGTGGTGGATGCTGTTCAGGTACAGTAGGAATTCGTCAAGTAGTTCCGGTCCGTGTGGCCAGATTACAAATCCCATCGCCATCGCCGCTCCCTCCACTTGTGCGTAGAACCGGCCTTGATATTGAAAGAAAGTGGAGTTAAGGCAGAAACCAGCGAGATCCGCCCATTCAGTCGGCTGGCTCCGTTCCTGCAGTTTTTGTCGGATCACTTCTACGGCCTCGTTCACTGGAACTTTGGTGAACAGCGAAGTCACGTCGAAGCTGACTAACAGGTCACCACTGTTGAGCCTTTGTTGTTGAATGATCTCTACGAAGTGTGACGAGTTCCTCACAGCAGAGCGCATGTCTTTAGCTAGTGGTGCGAGGTGGTGGGCCACGAGCCTCGCCAGAGCGTGAGTCGGAGAATTGATGGCGCTGACGATGGGGCGTAGGGGCACGTCGGTCTTGTGCACTTTCGGTAGGCCGTAAAATCTGGGCGTCGACGAGTTGTTGCGACACAACGCCAGCTTTTTAGTAGCCTCTATGCATTCTGAGTTACGGATCCGCGAGGCGGTCTCCTTTTTCATCTTATTCACCGGGTTGTGTTCCAGTAACGTGTACGTAGAGTCATCAGCAAGCATACAAGCCACCTTGTCATGGTAATCTGCAGCTTTCATGATCACCGTGGCATTACCTTTGTCAGCGGGTACAATGACCAAATCACGTCTCCCTCGCAATGTCTTCAAGGCCAACCGCTCCTCCTTAACTAAGTTGTGGCGAGGGGTCCGTGAGTGAAGAGCTCTGAAGGTGTGCGACGAGCGCTCTCTCCCTGAGGAACTCGAGAAGCTTGAACACACCTTTAGAGCTAACGGTTACACCCGATCTGCTATCAAGCGAGCGCTCGCCTGTGTCACGAGCCACTCCAAAGGGTACGGGGTTTCCGAAGTTTGCAACAACGAAGATAGCCTCCACTCTAATCCGGAGGCAGAGGAGACGTTCAGGACTCGATTAGCCGTGCTTCCGTACGTACGCAGCGTCACAGACCGCGTGGGAAAACTGCTTCGTAAGTATAACATCCGGACAGTTTTCACAGCTCCCGACAAACTACACAAGACCCTGGTACGCATTAAAGATGCTTTACCACCTCTCCAGGCGGCAGGCGTTTACGAAGTTCCCTGCAGCTGTGGCAGAACATATGTCGGTGAGACCGGGCGTACAGTGTCTGAACGACTTAGGGAACATATTGGTTATTATAACAGAAACCAAACCCACCGTTCGGCCATTGCACTCCACTCCGAGGTCACGGGACATGTTATTGAATTCGATAAGACCCGGCTCCTCCACAGTGAAAATCGATACTGGCCTAGACGCGTAAAAGAGGCAATTGAAATTAGTAGACGGCCGCACAACATCAACGCGGATGCAGGCCTTAACCTAAAACACGCCTGGAAGTATATTTTTCCACCGTTTCCTGACGGCGCGGGGACACTTCTTTTCCGTCCGATTTCTAGGGCGGGTGCCAGTCCCGGGTTGGCCCAGACCGCAAGCCAATCAGATGGACCTATCCGCCAATCACGGCGTACTCGTGTTACCTAAACTGAAAAGATACAACACCGGAGGAACTTTATTGTGACTACCCTGAAGAAGCCTGCAACAGGACGGGCGAAACGTCGGCCTATCTGCCAACAACGCGGCGTCACCCGGACAGCATTGAAGTAATGGACTCGAGCCGCGGAAGCCTACGTGTACATTTATTAAATCTCTACGGGGAGAATATTTTTCAAGACACCAGGAAATTTACAGATTTTCGAGACAAAAGAGCACGCCTCCTGTGCCAACTGGCCTTCTTACTGAGGTGTAGGGATGAAGACGTTATCCCGGAATTCGTCAACATTAAGCACCATGTACAATCTCCGGCTGCCACTCGCATTTTGCGGAGGGCTGGTTCGGCCTTAGTACGAGAACGGATTCACCACACAAGAACGGAACTAGCACACATGGAACGTACATTATACCATCTGCATCTGCGTCTCGCCTACATACTTAAAGGTGAAGACTGGAACACTCTGGATAAAGTGTCCTCAAAACGGGCTGCTCAGCGACATGAGGAGACCAAGACCAGACAATCTAAGAAATTCGATAGATTGGCCTCAAAACAACGACCGAAACAACGGCTCGGTACCTTGCCGAAGGCCATTGTCAACTTGAGCGAGGAAACTTTGGATAACGCCACAGAGTCTGTCCTTGCCAAAGGGCTCAATTTCGCGGCTGCACCTAAGGAAATTCCCATTGCGGATATTGTCGCGGGCATAGAATGTGCGCTTGTGGGAATACCGGAAGAACAAGCTGAGGACATCCGAAGAAATACCGCCAGGATAGTCAAACACTCACGGACCCCTCGCCACAACTTAGTTAAGGAGGAGCGGTTGGCCTTGAAGACATTGCGAGGGAGACGTGATTTGGTCATTGTACCCGCTGACAAAGGTAATGCCACGGTGATCATGAAAGCTGCAGATTACCATGACAAGGTGGCTTGTATGCTTGCTGATGACTCTACGTACACGTTACTGGAACACAACCCGGTGAATAAGATGAAAAAGGAGACCGCCTCGCGGATCCGTAACTCAGAATGCATAGAGGCTACTAAAAAGCTGGCGTTGTGTCGCAACAACTCGTCGACGCCCAGATTTTACGGCCTACCGAAAGTGCACAAGACCGACGTGCCCTACGCCCCATCGTCAGCGCCATCAATTCTCCGACTCACGCTCTGGCGAGGCTCGTGGCCCACCACCTCGCACCACTAGCTAAAGACATGCGCTCTGCTGTGAGGAACTCGTCACACTTCGTAGAGATCATTCAACAACAAAGGCTCAACAGTGGTGACCTGTTAGTCAGCTTCGACGTGACTTCGCTGTTCACCAAAGTTCCAGTGAACGAGGCCGTAGAAGTGATCCGACAAAAACTGCAGGAACGGAGCCAGCCGACTGAATGGGCGGATCTCGCTGGTTTCTGCCTTAACTCCACTTTCTTTCAATATCAAGGCCGGTTCTACGCACAAGTGGAGGGAGCGGCGATGGGGTCACCCCTATCACCCATCGCTGCCAATATGTTTATGGAAGCATTTGAGACTGAAGCTCTACGGAACGCTCAATATAAACCGTCCCTCTGGATTCGGTATGTGGACGACACATTTGTAATCTGGCCACACGGACCGGAACTACTTGACGAATTCCTACTGTACCTGAACAGCATCCACCACAACATCAAGTTCACAATGGAGACTGAAATGGACAACTGTCTACCTTTCTTGGACGTCCTCGTCAGCAAACGGGAAGATGGCACCTTGGGACACACTGTCTACCGTAAACCAACCCACACGGATAGATACCTCCATGCGGATTCGCATCACCATCCGGCTACAAAAATAGGGGTGTTGAAGACACTGTTCACAAGAGCTCTGAAGGTGTGCGACGAGCGCTCTCTCCCTGAGGAACTCGAGAAGCTTGAACACACCTTTAGAGCTAACGGTTACACCCGATCTGCTATCAAGCGAGCGCTCGCCTGTGTCACGAGCCACTCCAAAGGGTACGGGGTTTCCGAAGTTTGCAACAACGAAGATAGCCTCCACTCTAATCCGGAGGCAGAGGAGACGTCCAGGACTCGATTAGCCGTGCTTCCGTACGTACGCAGCGTCACAGACCGCGTGGGAAAACTGCTTCGTAAGTATAACATCCGGACAGTTTTCACAGCTCCCGACAAACTACACAAGACCCTGGTACGCATTAAAGATGCTTTACCACCTCTCCAGGCGGCAGGCGTTTACGAAGTTCCCTGCAGCTGTGGCAGAACATATGTCGGTGAGACCGGGCGTACAGTGTCTGAACGACTTAGGGAACATATTGGTTATTATAACAGAAACCAAACCCACCGTTCGGCCATTGCACTCCACTCCGAGGTCACGGGACATGTTATTGAATTCGATAAGACCCGGCTCCTCCACAGTGAAAATCGATACTGGCCTAGACGCGTAAAAGAGGCAATTGAAATTAGTAGACGGCCGCACAACGTCAACGCGGATGCAGGCCTTAACCTAAAACACGCCTGGAAGTATATTTTTCCACCGTTTCCTGACGGCGCGGGGACACTTCTTTTCCGTCCGATTTCTAGGGCGGGTGCCAGTCCCGGGTTGGCCCAGACCGCAAGCCAATCAGATGGACCTCTCCGCCAATCACGGCGTACTCGTGTTACCTAAACTGAAAAGATACAACACCGGAGGAACTTTATTGTGACTACCCTGAAGAAGCCTGCAACAGGACGGGCGAAACGTCGGCCTATCTGCCAACAACGCGGCGTCACCCGGACAGCATTGAAGTAATGGACTCGAGCCGCGGAAGCCTACGTGTACAAGTGTAGCGAATGTTTTTATCACGATTTGTGGCGGTGTTCTAACCCCCACTGGATGATATCCGGCGCCAAGCTACACGTCGCTGACTTGTCGAATTTTAGCATCCATGTATCTCCTCCAGCGGCGCACCATCCCCATCCTGGACGAGCTCTAAGCACCCGACAACCCTACCGACATATGTGGTTCTGCAGTTCATGTACGTGTAGGTTTGTGTAAGTAAGGGGTGAGAATAAGACTATGGAGAGTAAGAAAAGATTGCGCGTGGTCCCTTATGTTGCGGCACTGCTCCGGCGTTCACCTCGTGTTGGCCGCAGATACCACAGAAAACTACCCACCAAAGGAGCTGGTCGCTAGAATTATCCTCCAGACACATATCTACCTATTGATCCCTACACCGTCGGAGACACTAGAGGCACTGCTGTAACACCGTTCAATGTACTGAACCAGCTCAGCGGGTCACAGAGTTGCATGATTGACGACGAACGGATCACTTGGAACAGAGCGCTGGCTAACACTCTTGTGCGTCCGCAAGAAATATGTTTGGCCGGACAATACGTTGAAAATCATACGGTTCGTTGACAGATGGTTTTACATAAACCGAGTAGACCGAATTCTAGAGCCACGTGCCCCGGTCTCGGAAATACGAAGCGTCTTCTGATGTATATTGTGTGGTTATATTAGATCATGAGGAACTAGACATCTGGACACTCAGAAGTCTAATTCCAGGTCATCACATAAGATTCGCTATTCCTCATCGACGTAATTCAACTAACTTTGAAATCTCTTGTTGGACAATGTTGTTGGCCACCGCCCACCCTCGGCATGTTAGACATTTGGTGACGCACCGACCAGTATAAAGCGCAGACTTTTACCCTCAGCTTATAGGGATCCGCACGCCCACAATGGCCAAACGCGTAGGTGGCGAATCACTGTTGCTCATTTAGCGTTACCCAGGGGACGCGTGTGGTAGACCACAGATGCGAGCAACTTTGTCCCCGCTCTGAATTATTAATATTATTATTAATAGTATTAATATTATTATTAATAGTATTAATATTATTATTAATAGTATTAATATTATTATTAATAGTATTAATATTATTATGTATATTATTAATGGATTAGGAGGTGAAAGGATATTGGTGAAAGGTGATCGTGGAGATTTTGAACCATCCCAGCATTCGCCTTATGACCGAGGGAAACCAAGAAAAACCCGGGTCAAAATGGCCGGCACGAGAATCGATTGCGAGGTCAGCGCGCTACACACTGAGCCATTTCGTATGGTTTGTTGGACAATGTGCATGTTAAAGCCTGAAGAGTAACTTCAAAGCTATTCCTACTGCGCATTTTATCCACCCATTTTGAATAAAGTGACCGTTAACCGCCTAATTCGCGAATTTAAAAACAGACATGATCCGTAAAATGCATATACTTTGTTGGATAAATTCTATAAGATATCCCACATCCGCGGAGTGCAGAAAACAAAAAGCACATCGCCAGATTAGTTCCGACTTGACATTAAATTTTCATGATCTTTTTTATCTAAATAATTTCTTAATTAGATAAAAGAGAAGCTGTCAAAAAACACAATATCTAACAACGATCTTACAGCATTTTATATTTTTATACGCTTATGTCTTACATCATTATATTTTATACACATTTAATTTGTTTGAAATTGATACCCTTCAGATGTATTCACATCCTCAACGCTTCTTTTCTTGAGGAAAAAATATGTTCTTGATACAATACTTTCCTGCTGTTGAGTTGAAATGAACCACATTTTATCTCGCAAGCTACCTCTCCTGCAGCAGATGTTTTTCAAAAGGCGAGCATCTATTTGTAATGTGAAAGTAAGGGCAACCGCTATACATCATCTGCCTTATACAAAACGGCAGCCCAAAAAATTCTAAGCAGAAAATGGTAATTCGAAGAACCCTTGATGAGCGGCTAATGAGAATCACATTGCGAAAGAGAGTAATCTTTTCTTCGTCAGTTTTCACTTCAATAACGTCACAGCGAAGAAAGCATGCCAGTCGTCGGGCAAAAGAACTGAAAAAAATCAGAGAATAAAGTTGTTTCCCTTGAACACACACCACATCGTAGTAATTGCATGAAGAAACTTATTCTATGAAACAGTAAATGCTAGTTGGTTTAATTTGTAAGCTACTAATTACGTAAAATGGTATTCAGTAAATAGACCTTTTATACTTGCGGAAATGTAGAAATTTTGATTTTTTAATCAATCTGTGAGTTAATCATTAGTTATTGAAAATAAGACCAATGACTAACATGGAATTCCATTTATGCCATTTAAAAAAAAAACTTCAAATATCTGACATCAAACGTGAACTTGCGAAATATTTCCAAAAATGAGTCTCACAACTTTCACTACATGAGGATTATTTGTTTCTTCACAAACAAAAGTTGCGGTTTAGTAAATATTAATTCATTGGTTGACATTTCATTCTAAAAATGCCATCTACATAAATTAGGGCCACAGAAATTACGTGCAAATTAAATATATCTTAAGTCGTTTGAACTAGAAAATGACAAGATTTGCACGGCAGGAATACATAGATTAAGAATGAGCAAGTTGTATCGTGTGACCCTGATGTTGAAAATTGAGAATAAATCTTCATCTATGTATTAAATTACTTCCTCGAAGTCGTCGTGTAATCATAGTCCAAGTTTTGTGGGTCCTTGCTACCGAAAAATTGGCTAATGGCAAAAATTGGGTGCCTGTGCACCCTTTTGTCCGGTCAAGTCAGCCGTCTTTCCGTACATTTGTGACCAATGCTAACATCTAAACCGTTCAGACAATTTTTTCCCAAATTGATATTCCTCAATTAAAATGGCCGACATCAAGACCCTTCGAATTTCAAACGGATATTTTGATATTTTTTTTGGGGGGGGTGTTTTACTTGAAGCCTTAGCAACATATTCAAAAGATTTTCAAAATGGTTCCACATTTTGGGGTCAATTTTTTCAGATTGACACTTTAAAATAGCAATGGTATCAATTTTTGAAAACTCGCGAAATTTCAAAATGTTCGAAAAATTACTAATAATGTGAGAAAGTACGTGCTGTTGGAGCATCTAGGGGTGACTCAAAATCTGAGACCAATGTCGATTGGTCGTGTTCAGCCCAGCTCGGGGCACCCCCACGCCTCATCTCCTTTAAACCTACGTCGGTGAGAATCTCTGATGCCCGAGGTACCCCATGGAACTGTCTTGATGTCTCTTTTCCACGGGATAAAGGACATAGAATACTGCAAGCGCGCAGCATAACACATATGTCTTTATCTTAAAGGAAAAAGGGCAAGGAAAGGATGATAAATTTAAGGCTGATACGAGAGGAACTGGTAATGTCCCCAAGTGACAATCACAACTGCTAACATCAATGGCACTCGACATTCCGCGGCACTTGACTCCACAGCCTGGTGTAACGAATAGTTCAGCGAACCTACCCCTAGTCCTTATACCACCAGGCCGGCTGCCTTTTGGAAACTCGTAAATGTTTATGAATTCCGCTCAGAGCATTCACAATTTTTCAGTGTGCCAGTGAAGCAGTTCCATATTCACTGGCCGTCTCTATGGTATTTTTATCTCCTAAGTCATCTCTCTCCATCTCTCTCGCCCTCATCGCATGCCCTTTCACTCTCCCTCTTTCTGTCTCTCTCTCCCTCTGTCTCTCTCTCTCCCTCTGTCTCTCTCTCTCCCTCTGTCTCTCTCTCCCTCCCTCTGTCTCTCTCTCCCTCCCTCTGTCTCTCTCTCCCTCCCTCTGTCTCTCTCTCCCTCTGTCTCTCTCTCCCTCTGTCTCTCTCTCCCTCCCTCTGTCTCTCTCCCTCTGTCTCTCTCTCTCCCTCTGTCTCTCTCTCTCTCCCTCTGTCTCTCTCTCTCCCTCTGTCTCTCTCTCTCCCTCTGTCTCTCTCTCTCCCTCTGTCTCTCTCTCTCCCTCTGTCTCTCTCTCTCCCTCCCTCTGTCTCTCTCTCCCTCTGTCTCTCTCTCCCTCTGTCTCTCTCTCCCTCTGTCTCTCTCTCTCCCTCTGTCTCTCTCTCCCTCTGTCTCTCTCTCCCTCTGTCTCTCTCTCTCCCTCTGTCTCTCTCTCCCTCTGTCTCTCTCTCCCTCTGTCTCTCCCTCCCTCTGTCTCTCTCTCCCTCTGTCTCTCTCTCTCCCTCTGTCTCTCCCTCCCTCTGTCTCTCTCCCCCTCTGTCTCTCTCTCCCTCCCTCTGTCTCTCTCTCTCCCTCTGTCTCTCTCTCCCTCTGTCTCTCTCTCTCCCTCTGTCTCTCTCTCCCTCTGTCTCTCTCTCCCTCTGTCTCTCTCTCCCTCTGTCTCTCTCTCCCTCTGTCTCTCTCTCTCCCTCTGTCTCTCTCTCCCTCTGTCTCTCTCCCCCTCTGTCTCTCTCCCCCTCTGTCTCTCTCTCCCTGTGTCTCTCTCTCCCTCTGTCTCTCTCTCCCTCTGTCTCTCTCTCTCCCTCTGTCTCTCTCTCTCCCTCTGTCTCTCTCTCTCCCTCTGTCTCTCTCTCTCCCTCTGTCTCTCCCTCCCTCTGTCTCTCTCTCGCCCGAGCGCTACATTCAATTCGTTACCTGACAATATGGCACATGTCAATCCGTTATTCGATGCCACTGAAGCACCCACTTCCGTGCCTTATCGATAAGCTCCGGGTAGCCAGTTAGAATACCGGTCACGCTACCGCCATAAATAATAAAATGGCCAAGACCAAATAAAAAAAATGAAATAAAATCAAAATTCATGAGGCCACTAGAGGAAAAGGAGGACGTGGTGTGGGTACGTACAGAATGCTCTACATCATGTCTTGCACAAACGGAGGCTATGAGAGTAACGGAGTAGAACAAGCGGGAACGACAGGAATGAGAAAGATAAAGATGTGATAAAGGTTGCGATGTAAAAAAGATTATGAGAATATTGATAATGGTAGGGATGGGGCAATATAACGTGTAAGACGTCGAAATAATGAAAATTCAATGAAAAAAATTAACAGTGATGCATTAATCAAAGGGGAGTAAGAAAAAAAGGAAACGGATAGTTGAGAAAATGGGAAAAGAATATACGGTCAAGATATGGAAGATGAATATCAGTGACGTGATATATGGCATATTAGGCAGACTTTTACACCGGAAAACACGGCCAAACGAAATAGCGTAAAGGATGGAAAATATGTAATGGGATGGGCGGCCATGAGGGAGAAGGCCCAAAGGATAAGGTGGGACTAACGGGCGTGGAAAGGCAAATAGACGAAGACAGACGGGAAAATATGGGATATCGGAATGGCAGGTACAGCATCTGAATGGGAAGTTGGACGCGACAGGAAAGACGGAGGGGAAAAGAAGACGGACCGGGAGGCAAACGCGCGAGGGACGTGGGGGTGGGGGAGATATATGGCGGCGGCGCTGGATGAGGGGCGGCGGCGGAGGTCGCGTCGGATCCGGCAGCGGCGGGCGAGCAGCCCAGCGCAGCCAGCGCGGCGCGCGCCCACCCGCGGCCCATAAATCTGCGCGGCGGCGCATCGCAAAGTGAGGGCCGCGGAGGCGAACGGGCGGACGGGATATTGGGAACAATGGGCTCATAACGCAGTGCTCAGTGTCACGGCACGCCCCCTCCCACTCGCACACCCTCCACCGCCGCCTTCCATCCGCGGCGCCCCTCCCTCCCCTTCCGTGTGCAACCACCCTCACGCTTACTCCCCACCTCCTCCCACCTCCGCCCCCTCTGCCCCGCCTCTATCCCCGCGCTTTCCTCCTCGTCCCCATATTCATATCCCAGCCCCTTCCCTTACCTATCCTCGCATCTCCCTCTTTATATCACCACATTTTCCTTCTACACGACATTTATTCCACAACTTTTCTCCGCCTCTCCTCCTTTACTATTTCCCCGCTCTTTCGTCCTCCTCAATCCCTCCTATCCCTGTTCCCTACCCTCCCTATTCCCGCCTTCTCATATCATCGCACCTTCCTTCTTCCCCGACCTTTATTCCACCACTCTTCTCCGCCTCTCCTTCTTTCCTCTCTCCCCGCTCTTTCTTTCTCCTCCACTCCTCCTATCCCAGCCCCCTCTTCCATCTTCCTATCCCCGCATCATATCATCACATGTTCATTGTACCCCGACCTGTATTCTATCACTTTTATGCGCCGCCTCCTCCTTTCCCTATAACCCCGCCCTTTTCTCCTCCTCCTCCACCCCTCCTATTCCAGCACCGTCTTCCATCCTCCTTTCCTTACCTTATCTGTCCAAATCTTTCTTCTATCCCCGTCCCAAATTCCATCTCCTATCTTCGCCGTTTCATCATTCCAAACCCGCCTCCTATTCCATTTCCTTCTATCCCCACCACCTCCTCCTACACCCGCCACTCCCTTCTATTCCCAACACCTATCGCCTCTTACTCCCACCTCCTGCTCCAAGCCCCGCCACCTCCTATCCTTGCCACCTCGTCCTATCCGTGCCTCCGTTTATCCCCACCTCTTCTTTTCCATCTGCAGTCGGAACGGAAGCGTCGCGGCTGAAACATTGCGACGGGACCCATTTTATAAATTTCAATTCGGGGAAAAAATAATTTGTGACGCGTTCCGAAAGAATCGGCGAGCCCCGGAAGCAGACGCGCTTCGTTGCTTGGGGCTCCAACGTCGAGAGCAAGTCTCGTGGAAGGCTGCGAGAGCTGTTGTTCAGCGTTGCCTGCGAAATAATTGGAGTGTGCGGAGGAGCTGGCGGAAAAATTGTAGCAGATCACATTTACACAAGGGAATTAAAGACACGCGATTCGCTCACAGGTGAACATCCTCGCAAATAATAAAAGCGTAGCGACGAAATAAGTAAAGCGTGCGTCGTAAAGAATGACATTCTTTTCATTCTTATATCAAGGATTCGTTGGTGGAGGTTGGATATCTGGTTCATTTTGCATTACAATTACTTCTAACCAATGGTGTACTTCATGACAGTTTATGCAAAATTATTAATGATTTCTTTGAAGGCGTTACATTTTAGTACTGTTAATCGCATGAGTGCGTTAATGAGACACTAATGAACATTTAATGTAACGTGACACTGTGACATATATTAATTTCAGTCATTTTAACATTTAAGAATCAAAATTCATTGGAGATCAAATCTATTTAGTAGTAGTAGAACTCTTGGAAGTTATCATAGAATCGAAGCATTATAATTCTACGAAAGTAAAAATTCTCAATTACTAACTGGTACTAAACATAACGACATAAATATCACTGCTGTCTTTCTGAAATAGATGGCACATAAACAAGCTAGTATGAAATCTGCATTAGGATGTATACGAGTCCGTAGAGTTAAATACTAAAGCATAGACCCTTTCATGGTTACAAAATATATTAAGCAGAACAAAGTACTATAATTCATTTTCTCATATGTACGATTGGGGCAAGGAAACAAACATATGATCGTTTGGAACAGCACAACGAAGAGAATACACAATTTCTATTGGATCATTGTTTTAAGAAATTATTCAAATTGATACAGTAATTAGCAATGTTACAACGATTTCCTTGATTTACATAATTTCTTCCAAAACCTAAGTTTAATCATACAAGTCTTAGATTTTAAGCAATTTGTATATTAAATTATACTAGTAGATACACTACGGACAAATCGAACCGAGCTAATAAGAGTTAAAAATTAATCGTTTTTATACGCAATTCATTCTGAAACTACATGTCTCTCTTTTACAGATAAATTATGAAGAATTTCTTGACTAAGTGTCGACAAACGAAATGGGGTTAATGTCAGCGATTTCAATGAATTATCAAGTTTAATATTCGTATCCCTCACCATACACGTGGCGTTTTAGAAGGACATTCTGTCCGCTTCAACAAATCACAAAGTAGGACAAGCTGTCGAAAATCAATATTGAAAGACCGTTCCAATCTTCGATTCTCTCTCATAGACTTTGCATGTGTGATATTACGATTATATATTTGAAAGGTTTCCAATTATTATCGACTATAATTATTTTGTTACATTTTTCACGACGATTCTAGGACAAGATAGTCCAAATTTTCAAGTGTACAAAACTAGTACATATTAAAGAAAACCATTTCTTTTTTTAAGACGTCAAAAAACCTAACGACACATTTAAAAGGGAAATTTAAAAACAATACTAAAATAATTTTATAAGATTTGAAAAAGTGATTGGAAATTGAGTGTAAGTAGAGCAGATAGGTTAAGACTCGCGTTCACGATTTCAACTATTGTCACTATTAAAACAAAACCAAAAAACAAATCATATTGCGCGGAACGAGTGAGAAACGAGAGGTACAACGCAGCTCTCTCAAGCGATTACACTTCGGCAAAAGTGGAAGGAAACCTCTGAGTAAAGACAAAGGCGAAGGCGGTTAGAATTAGGGGATGGGGATTGGAAAGAAGGGGGAAGGAGAAGAGAAAGAGAGTTGAAGTAAGGGGAATAATTTATGATTAAAAATTAAGAAGATGGGAAAGAAATAAAATGGGGGTAAGAATGTGTTCATTTGGACGAGATATAGAGTGTTTCTAAGCTTCATGAGAATGTCCTTATATGCTGTTGAAAAGATTCATCATTTGTGTTGAGCGCATCATATAATTTAATTTGAAGAATATATGAAATTAAACGTGAAAAACTTGTTTCTTTTTCTAAAATAATAGGCTTTTGAAAATCAAAGGAATAGCCTGTCTGCAATCGATATTATGAAACAGAATTAATTATTGGGCCTCTTTGATGTTATTTGAGTGCTCACGCATTCTTCCCATAACCATATGCTTAGTTTGACCTATATGAGTTTGAGGACATTTCAAACAGAATGCAGTAACCATCATATTTGATGGCCAAAGTAGAAATTGTTTTTTTCTCATTTTAATTACATTTTCTTTCTGTATTAAGATATTTCTTATGTTGACCTCGATAATTGAACTTTTGACACACACTCATCAATCTATTGACAATTATAGGATAAAACGGATTATATTCTACTCAAATACCTGCATTTTGTGTTAATGCATTTAGAGTCAGTTTCCTATCCCACCCAAAAAACACTAACCATTTTGTTACATATTTCTGCACGACGCCTAGTGGGTAATTGCTTTCAAGAAGTTCTTCTCTGATATTTGTTGTTCTCCTTGTGACCAGAAGGATGTGCCAGGCTTTGACAACCAAATTATGAACAATCACCCTTTGGAGCTGTGAGGTTAATTTTCTTAAGAATTTTTCTTCTTCCTTACGCATCACTAAATCTACAAACAAACACACTCAAATTTCCTCCAATAGGTTTCCCAGTGACCTGGCGGTATACCATATCGTCAAAAGAAAGATCCAAGTTTGATTGATTGATATTGCGTGTTGTCTGGGGCAGCAAATGCTATGGTCATTAGCTCCGTTAATATAATGCATGTTTTTTATTACGGCAGATGGCGGTGACCTTCCCACGCTAAATGGGGATATCCGCTGTCAACCAACAAGTCGACTTGCGAGGTTTTTCTCATCCAGGTGTCTCCACCAGCGAGACATCGTCCCAGCCGGGAGAAGCTAGACTGGTCTCCTGGCATATGTGGTAGTGTAGTGCACGCAATTGTAAGCGTGTGTGCAAGTAAGAAGCAAGTAAATGACAAGGAACAGGAAGAATGATTCCGCGGGGTACATGGCCCGTTTGTCAGCATACTGCTCCGATTTTCGCCTGATGTGGCCGGAGAAAACACGGAAAACTACCAACCAAAGCAATTCGCCGATAGAATTTCGTAGAATACATAAATTTAGAGTGTTCGAAGAAAATGAGACGTGCACCATTTTTTGAGCGCCCTCTATTATATCCAAGGAAAAAGTTAATCAAACCATTTTGAGCCATTTATGAAAAAGTTTTTAAAATGTACCGACTTCATGTATACAACCAACAAAATCAAAATATCGTTTGGGAACTCGCAGTTCGGCGAGCTCGCTCGAGGAACCTCAATTTAGGAGAAAATCGTCTGAACGATTCAGGATCTGGCGGTGACCGCAGACGGAGAAGGCGTCAACCAATATTTAGGAATCAAAAGCCCACAAAACGTGAATTGTGATTGCACGTGTTAAATTAGTAATTTACTGTCTACAGGGGCAAGGAAAAACACGGAGCAACTTTTTCGATCCAAGGGCACCGCCACACGAGTTTTTCTGTCGAAAAATCGCTATCTTCTTGCAGGGCATCTTCAATCTTTACTACGTAAGTACGTACAACAGCAAGAACGTAAAAATCTTATTTTCTCGTATCAATATTAGTGTGTATTGAAAAAACTGATTTCACCTCGATGTCAAAAAATCCGTTGCATATTCACAGCAGTCACATTACTAAAGACTAGAAATGTCTCCGAGATTTTTCTGTGCGTTTAGTTTCCGAGTGAATTGCTCGGAATTATTTTAGAACGCTGTACTAACTGAAATTTTAACTAAAAATTGTGATAAGTTGCATCCTATTATGAACAATAGGAAAATAGAATCAATATCAATGATTTTAAGCTTCCAAAAAAATTGAAACCTGTAAAAGTGAATAATCATCGGTGGACCTTTCAGCTCTCCCTCGGAGACTAGTGTTAAAAATAGAGTCACTAGATTTCCCTCGTCGAGAGGAATCAAATATGCTTTTTGATCAACTCTCTTTTTGACGTACAATCCCAAAAATGCTTTGTGGGCACGTAACTGGCCGGCTCGAAACATTTTTCGGAAATTCTCTTAGATGTGTTGAAAGGATACGGGAAAATGGCCAGTGCCCGTTAGTAGACAGAAACCCGTCGTAGGACTTCTGAATTGCTCTGAATGTTGGAGCGTAATAGGTGTAACTGTGAGTAACGGTCGGACGGACACATGCAGGTTTACCAATTATTGTAAGTAAGATAGATGATACGGATGATATATTAGGAAACGTGGCGGTCAACGCTTGTTTTCTCACCCATAATCACAAGATTGACTTTTACCACACTAAGGACAAGATTGACCATCTTTAGCTCGCAGTATTCGTGCCCACGATTTTGCATTAGGATCATAACGCCTAGTAAATAAACTTGAATGGTATGGAAAAAATCCACACAAATTGAAAATAAAATATAAAGACACATATTCTAATTTCGTATCTTTTGAATTGTACACTACAAATATTTAAGGAAGATATAAATATTCAAATTCCTATTGACAATAAAACGAAAACGAGGCACTTGTTATAATCTCGTACGCACCCTACAACCCCGATACGATTGCAGAGCTTCCGAAGCGGCGAACAAGCCGAAAACTCTCTAAACATGCAGACACCCCACATCTGCCTTGCCACGCGGGTCGGGAGACAGCAGGCTAACAGCGACCGCTCACGCCGCACCTATAAATTTTTCCTCCGGCGAGTATCACGTGTTTATATAGAAATCCCCTCGGCGTGGAGATCCTCCAGCAGCATGCAAATCCTGCCGGCGCCCCCGGGCGCGCCGGCCCGTGCGTGTAAGCCGCTCTCTTCGGGCGCTACTCAGCGCGAGCGGTAATGACCCCACACGTGAAGCAGCCACGAGACAGGATGAAAAGTTGACGCACAGTTCATGAAGGGATGTGCCAAAATGATACCGTCTCAGATGATACATCCTCCTCGAATATTTCGTCTGCGCCTCCTCCCACCTCCCTCCCTCCCTCCCACCCCTCTCCCTCCTCCCTCCCCACCACGGAGTTAACTTTTACCAACTCGCAGCTCGTCCAAGTTCCACGTAAGTTCCCGCACCCCCACCCCCCCTCACGCCTCACGCGGGGGCTTGAACAGAAACAGCGCGGCTCTCAGTTGTAAAGTATCTTCCGGGACAAAGTTATGGAGATAATAGGAGAGTTCATTGTTACGGCGTGCCATTGTTCTAGTCGCGGAACATCGCTTGAGTGTCTGAGCCGTCCCCCGCCTCCCGCGACGCGTAGTAAATCCGGATGGAGCGGGTGGACGGGAGAGAGGGGAAGGGAGGGGAAGTGTGCAGTCGGAGAAAGGACCGTATGCTGCGGAGGGAAGTGGGGGACTGACGAAGCGACGTGGAAGGAAGGGTTACGATGGACTGTGCTTCCTTCGATAAGGGGGAGGACCGGAAACACAAGTGCGGTTCGGAGTGTGGAGATAAAAATTAGAGGAAGAATAGTGTGTTCGTAGTTCGGTCCCCCTCGCACAATAGTTAAAGATCATGTTTCATTCATTTACGTGAAAGTCCTACTGTATTTTCAATTTGGTTTGAAGAAAAAAAATTGAGCATTATCTGGATTAAGAAATTTTTTATGACTGCACTGATCAGAGAATTCGTGTTCCAAGATTCCTTAAAAAAGTAAATACAAAAATTAAGGTAAACACATAGGCTTCTTAGGTAACTTAATTCTAGATATACGAGTATAAATTGTATTACCATGCCAAGGGTTGGAGGCACGTCGAGCTCGCTCGTATAATTCGTAAAATACGGGGAAAATGAATATTCTTATCAAGAGATAATATATTTACTGTACACTTATAAATACAAATTTCTTCAAGGAATTCACTTTCAATCTCAATCTGACAAATTTAAAAATATATCAAAAAACCTGTAAACGTTAACGTAAATAAAATTCGTACAAGATAAAGAGAATTAGAGATTGGTGCACTTCATTCAACACAGCTAGTACTATTTAACACCATTATACAAGTACTTGTAAATTACCGAGTTAGAATGTTGCAATTCTGCACCAAAAAATGTGTGCGCACGGATATCAGACTGATTTTTTGAACAGTGCATACTGTTTAGATGATATGACGAATCCTCAAAACTTTTGAACAGTGCATACTGCGCTATGAAATATCCAATCCTCGAAAAAAAAGACAAACATGATTTAGACCAAATATTGCTGAACTGGCAATATTTTTGTAAATACAAATTTTGCTAAGAAAATAAATTAATGATATGATGACCTCAAGAATTCACTATTCCCAAAATAAGTACAAGAAACATAACTATAGATGCGATGGCACAGACTTTCTCGTATTATTTTCCTACGGTTACGGAATTATAATATTAATTGTACTCTCAGAAGGGTTTCCAGGTCGCAAAAATATTTTTCCAGACTGGTAATTGAACCCGAGCGCATGGCGTTTGCAACTCCACCAAATACACAACCATCACTGTAACCGCAGTTTGGTACGTGAACGCTCTCGACCCTTCAAAAGAGTAAACTGAATTTTTGGAATTACTGAAATTTGGAGCTTAAATGAAAATCCGACTTTCCATGTTATTAAGAAAACTACAGAGCAAAAACAAAGAAAGCATTGGAACCGTTTATTAAAATGAAAATAAAATGTACTATTAGGACTAATATTAACTTGGGGCTTCATTTAAAGCACCAAAAATTTTCAATCCATCTAAATACGACAGCTGCTTCACCCAGATTCATTGAAGAATATTTATTTCGTGTGTACATCTTAGGTATTAAGTGTTGCCTTCACACAAGCATTCATAGATGGTCAGACCGACTGACAGATGCATAGACAATACTGATTTGAGAAAAAAAAACTTTTTCGGAATCAGAGACTCACATATTTTTCTTTTCTGCAAAATAGATAGTTTTCTCAAGAAAATTACAATTTTTTTACTGTAAATAGACGCGAAAATGAAAATGAATTAAGAGTGAGCATAGCCTAAAACAAACTAAAACCACATGACATGAAAACGCAAGTTCAGATTAAAGTTATTAAGAGTGACTTTTGTAAAATGTTCGAAAGCCGTGTAAAGATATTGGCAGATTTGAATGATAAATAGCAGTTGTAGGTGTCAGGTTCCCAGCTCACATCTTTTGACAAACTGTATACACGCCATCAGCATGAAAAGGCACTGCTTCACATCAGTATGCATTTGACGTTGCAATTTTGCAACAAAAGTATAAAAAAAAGAGAATAAATGTTGATTAAAGATTTCTCTAGCGATCTGTTAAAAAATAAACAGTGTGTGAACAAATGAATGTTGACTTCCAAAAAAAGTTATTTAGCAAGCAAAACCGGAAAATATGCACTTCTGCACCCCCGCTACTCTCCTTAAAAAATATCAGTGTCGAAACGCGACAGCACCCGCGACGACGTGGCGATGGGAGAGGCGGCAACAGGCGCAAAAATGAGAAAAGAGCCTGAAGGGCGAATGGTAGGGTGACGCGGACGTTGCCGCGGGCAAAAGGGCCTGCGTAGGAGGAAGAGCAGGCGACGACGTTGCGCGGGGCGCGTTGGAGAAGTTGCGCCGTAAATTGCTAGGTGCAGATACGCACAGGCTGATACGCGGCGGCGCATATATCATAAAACGCGGTCGGGAGGCAGAGGAAGGGCGCGGCCGGGTGACGGCGGGGAAGAGCGCTTGGATTGGAAGGAATGGGGCAGGGATGAATGAAGAGGAAGATAGAGGGAGGAAAAGAGGAAGATGGAGATTGCGAGTGAAAAGAAGAAGAGGAAGATAAAGGGAAAGGAGAGAAAGAAGAGACGGATAAATGGGAAACGGAGATGAGGAGAGAAGGAAGAAAGAAGGATGATGATGAAAGAGGGAAGGAGAAAGAGGAAGGAAAAGGAAGAGAGGGAAAGAGATGGAGAAAAACAAAAAGATGGAAGGAGGAAGAGCGGCAGAGAACTACGAAGAGAGGAAGGATGGTAAGGAGGAAGGAAAGAAAGGAGAAAGAAAGGAGGAATGGAGGTGGTGGAAGATGTAGCCCAAGGAAAAGGTAAAGGTAGGACTTCCCCTATTCGTCGCCATTGGCACAGAATGTTGTGGGGCGAGCGCAACCCTCCGGTCGCCTTCACCCCCAGGAAAGATCCTGGTGCTCACTTGGAAAGGAGGCTGAGTCGACCTCAGAATATCCCTCAATGGAAATCACCAGATACGAATTCCAACCTGTGTCGGGATTCGAACCTGGGTCCTTCAGGCGAAGAAGTCAACGCCGTACCTCTGATCACCGTGGCTCCTTGGATATGGAATGTAGATTTGAAAAATTCTTATGAAATGTTTGTAGACATTTCTGTAATATACTTACGGCTATGGGTAATAGTAAGGAATTTAGACTGTTTCTCTCCAAGAATATGTTGAATGCAAATGATTTTTTTAAACTATCTGAAGTGGACATTATAAAATCACTGAAGATACTACGGTTCTTACTAATAGATAAATAGAAAATAGGAGCAAAATAAATATTGACACGAAGGACCGAAATGAAATAAAGGACTGTTCAACAAACAATTTTCTGTCTTGAGTGTTCATAAAGCAATAGGACTCCGAGGATCGTTCTGTTCACCAGTTCACAGGCATAAACAATTGACATCTGCGTTCTCAAGGAGCTTCCGAGGGTTAGACTATGAAAACGCACGCACCAGGGATCGGGTATTGTGGCCTGAACAGAGTTCAGGAGTCAGGAGCCTATCCCGCCGATCATTGGGGAGGGGGGCATCGTATATTTTTCTTAAATAATAAACATATTTGTTATTATATTGTAGATTATTTATATACTGTATATATGATACTATACAATATTATTGTTTAAATAATTACACATTGAGAACATCAATAAACGTTCAAATGAATTTTACCAAATAAAGGAAGCTACACGAAAACACTAGGCCTTTTGGGAGGGGCATGGCACCCGTACCCTCCTCCTGAGTCCGTTAGTGTCAGGTGTGCAAACGCGAGGCTGTGATATTTCAGGGACGTAACGGTTCTGAAGGTGTGACGTACTGGATGCCGGACGAGAGACAAGGAGCACGAGGCGAAGAGCGTGGTGCGTAGAGTGCGAGGCGTGCGGAGTAATACAAGGGGCGTGAGGCGTTGTACGTGGGGTGTGAGGCGCCGAGCGTGGGGCGTGAACCGTGCGGGGCGACACGTAGAGCGAGGGGCGTGGAGCGTGCGGCATGGGGCGAAGGGCGTGGAGCGACGAGCGTGAGACGCCTACGCGGGGCGTAGGCGTGGGACGTGGGGGCGTGAGACGTAGAGCGTGGGACGTGATGCGTACGGCGCGAGGAGCGAGACTGAAGGCGTAAGGAGTGTGGGCGAGAAGCGGGATGCGACGGGGGCGGGGTGGGGGTCAAGGAAGGACCCGTGGGGAGGGGCGTAGGAAGTGCGGGCGCAGGGCGCGGGGCGCGTGGCGCGGGGCGCGGAGTGCGAGGCCGACGCCGCCGTCGCTGCGCTATCAGCGGGCGGCTTCCGGCGGGATCCACGCCACCAGGAAAGCGCCGGAGGACGCGACTCCCGCAACCCCGCCCCTCTCCCCCTCCCCCCTCCCTTCGCTGCCCGCCCCGCCCACCTCCGACGCGCTCTGATATGGGCGCCGCCGTTTCTGATTCAGTGGTGTCGCTTCGTCCGCCTCGTCGCGCTCGTCCATCCCGTCCTCCGCACGTCCCAACCCGCCCCCTCGCGTAATGACCAGCAACAAAATTAGTGCGCTGATGAAAACGGGCCGGGGAGATAATGGGATAAAATGATCCCGACGGTAAAATAGAGCGAAAGATTACAGTCCGGAGTGTTACACGCAAGAAATAAATTTCGGCTTAACTTTCGGAAACATCGCGCGGGGGAGGACACGATTAGATTAACAGGGATATTCCAGGAGAAACATAAATACCCCCGTGTTCGCCTAAATGTATACATTACACGCGCCGCTTGCGGAGACGTGACGAGTGGGAACAAGACTCATGTTTGCGTCTTTCAGCGCCACGTCAGGCCGTGGCGTTAATCGTGTTCCAGAATCACGGACATAAGAACGCGAACCAATGTCGATTCGGAAAACATTTCAGGCGGGAGGCGTGGGCGGGGCGGGCGACGGAGGCGAGCGCCGGTGGAAGCACCCGTGGTGGCTGAGGGGGGGGGGCATTGATGGAAGATACGACCGCCTCCGCGACCGTCGCTTGCGACAAGCGCGTACGATTGTCGCCTGCAATTGTATCGTGCGATTGTCACTTCCCATCGTCGTTAGCGTACATCGTTTGCGAAGCACGCATTCCCTCTCGGCGGAAGTGAAATTTTGACGTCCTACAACTCAGCCCGTTGAGTTTTAAATATTGATCGAAGCGACAATATAGGTGTGTCCTTGGACTTCATTCCGCACACAAAAACCTATAATTTGGTACCATCAGATCGCGGAGAAAGGTGAAACTCTGGTTTTAATGTGCAATTAAGAGTAGTTTCATTATCAAAATGCGCCGAGATACTTTAATACAGTCGACGTAGACTGTGTCAACGGCACAGTTGAATAGTAGGTTTTTTACAAGTATTAGCATGAGGGTGTCTCAGGTAGACTGGACCTGCCACATACTATCGCGCAACAACGTGATACCTCCTGGACTTGGCAAGAGTACGAATCTACAGGACACTGGCGCATATCGTTCTTGTGAGAAACAGTTCAGGATGAGTATTAATGAAACATTAATCTTCCATATAAACCACTAGTATATTCATAGTTTTGCTTGTACCGAAGGAACAATGTAATTCTCCGTGTACTTGATGAAATTACAAAATAAATACTTTTGATCAATTGTAGTTTTACGAATTTTAAGAACTTTATTTTTACATTATTTCGGTGATATTGTTTATTTTAAACTGTCATAATTATGGAATATAAGTTCTTATTTTTCTTTAAATATGGCAGGTAATTAACACGCATTGAGGTAAGATGCGAGAACTAGTTTTTTAAATCTCGTATAAAAAGTCCTCCTTCACCGCACGAACAAACCACTCTTAACTTCCCTTAAAAGCAGCATGGGAAATAATTAGGAAATGATCAAGTGGATTTTATAAAAAATAACTGTTTAATCAAATATACAAAATCAACACAAATATTCAAAATACAATTTGCTACACCACTAGGTGCTCATAATTTCTCACCATCCAAAAGACATAGAGAGCAAGTGTAGGCCCTTTTACCGTACACGATGAAGTTACGATATAAATACTTTTGATAAATAAAAAAGTTAACTTTTTCACATGCGGTGCTGGAATATTTACATATTGGTAAACAGTGATGAAGATTTGTTACGTATTGAACAATATTTTTGAAAAGACACAATAATGTTTGGAACAATGTATGCACTACAAACATTCTAGCGATCAAATAGAAAAGGCAGATTCCTTGCTGACAAAGTTTTGTTTACGCATACTAACTCCCGCGCACGGGTTCACGAACTTTTTTTACCACGCCTCCACCTGTCAATAGCAAAATTTCCCACGCCCCTTGTGCATTATTATTTAGAAATGAATAAAAGAAGTCTTACATCGAGTAAAAACACATTTATTTGTTTTGCTCTTTACCATGTTAAAAGTTAATTATGATTTTTCCCTCTTATTGAAATGTTCGTTTTTTTAGGTTAGGTCAAGAAATGCAATACGATTTGTCTAATTACTATTACAAGTTGAAAATTAAAGTATACGGGATAAAAAAATCAGAGAGAAGCTTGAGCTTGCATTTTTTACCAGATTTCCCTATTCTTAGTTGAGTAACAGAAAGTGCACAATGTAAATCATTAGCCATGTCAAGTTTGCCCCGATACGTTGTTGCTGCAACAAGTGCTGAAAACGTCTTCTCGCACAAATTGCTCAATACTTCATAGCACAGAACACACTGAGGATGCTCGACGCCATCCTTAAGCATGCAAATAAACCCATATTTAATATAATCATTGTTATACTTGCTGAGCTCACATTGAACAATAACTTATGACACAAATTTCACAATGCAACACGGAAACTCCGACAAAACTCGTATCTTCCCAACGTGCCAAGTCCTCGAGAACGTTCGGGTATAGCGTGGTTCGATGGATCCCGCGCCTCCGTTGACTTGTCTCCACGCCTCACTTGAGGGGGGGGGCACGCCCCCACTTTGCGAATCAATGCTCTAGAGCGTCTGAGAATGTGGGAGACCGTCTTTCACATTCTTGGTACGCATAAACACGCTAAAAAACATCCAATCGTAGCACTTAAACATGGGCATCTGAACAAACATGAGGGCTGTGTGTAGGCCCACGTCCATTAGCCCGTCTTCCTATCACTACTAACATCGACTAAACAAATATATAAATTTTTGTAAAGAAAACGGCCCTTTCGAGTAAAATTCATTTTTCATTCAACAGGTTGAAAATCTTTGAGAACTTTATCTAAAAGTCCAGTATTGATTTACAAAAAGAGAAGACAACATCCCTTTAAAAATTAACAAACGTAATGAAGCATTTTCAATCCATTGGCACGGGTTGCATTCCACGCTCGTCAGACCATCCCGCACATGAACGCAGACGAAACAAGTACTACGAACATCACCTCCGGTCCAAGCGGGGCGTTTCTTTCCCGGGCGTTTTCCCGGCAGCGGGAGGGCGAGGCGGGTGGGCGTGCCCTTTCACGGCACCGGGCAGGAGGCGCGCACAGCCACGTAAGTCACTGCCCATTTCGCCAGGCGAGACGGAGCGGCGCACGCGAGAGTAATGAAGATTGCGTGAGCGGGGCGTACAACACGAGCCTCTTCAATAGCACGCGGCTCCTGATTAAAGCGGCGTATATCTTCATTGGGCGGTGCCGATGGCGGCGGCGGCGGCGGCAGACGCGGCGGCGCGGCCGGGGCTGCGAGCGAGAGCGTGGGCGGAGGCGGCGGCGGCGCGGGGCCGTTGGCGAGGACAAGCAGCAGCGGAGCGAGGATGCAGTCCCAGGCGGTAAAGATGCGGCAGTGACGGCGGTCGCTGTGGGGTCGAAGTAGGGGAGCAGTATGTAGGTGGGGAATAAGGATGGCCGCCGCGGCGGATTGGAGGTAGCGACGAAGGTGGCGGGTAGCGGTAACGGGGGTGTTGGCGCTGGTGGGAACGATGGGCAGTGAGGGAGCCTGCTGGGAGAAAAAGTTGGAGCAGTATCGAAAAAAGGCGTCTGAATATGGACGACCGCCGCTGCGGTATTAGAGGTGACGATGAAGGCAGCTGCAAACAACCAACGATGGCTGTGACGTAGACGATTGATTTACTGATTTATGCTTCGGGGCTCGACAATTGCTACGATCATTAATATCGTAAGTGTAGTGCATGTTTCTCCTCAGTAGGTGGCGGTGATCTTCCCCCACTGGATGGTGAGATCTGGCGCCGACCAATCTGTCGGCTAGCAAGGTTTTCCCCAACGAAATATCTCCTACCAGCAGGGCACCGCCCCAGCCAGGGCAAGCTCTACGCTTCCGACCGGTCTCCCGACACGTGTGCTAGTGTAGTGCTTGCAAGTGTGTGTACGTAAGGGGAGAGGGTAGGACAAGGAAGAGGAAGGAAAGATCGCGCGCAGTTCGTGGCCCGTTTGTTAGGGTACTGTTCTGGCATTCACCTGGCATTAATCCTAGAAACCACCGATCAGAGCTGCTGGCCGCTAGAATTCTCCTCCAGAAAGCGACTGAATTTGAACTAGCAGACAAATTAGTGTCGAAAATCCGTCGGGACACGATTCGAGAACTTTCCGGTCAGAAGCACTGCAGTGACATCCGTTGATGCCCTCAGCCACTTCTCCTGGTGTGACGGGGACGACGATGGTGGCGGAGACAACGGCAGTGTGGACTTACGGCGTTGTGAGGGGCGGGTTTGTGAAATATGGTGAAGTAGCGATTGAGGTGAAAGAGACGGATGAGGGAGGGGATAGTGAGGGCGGCGACGATGGTGATTAGCATGTTGATGGCGAGGGGCGAGAAGAGATCGGCGGCACGAACTATCGCAGCTCAAAGAAGTCACAAAAAACCGTAAGGATCAGTGTGAATAAGATGGCTTTCAACCTTTCATGGTATGCCACACCTCTCAGAGGATGCGAGGACGAGCGATTCTAAGAGAAGAGCAAAGCTAGGAGAAGTGGATATCGCATTTGAGATAATGTAGAAAGAAATCACTAGCACATATTTATGAACACGAACACACTACAACACCGTGTTGTGTAACGGAAGTCGTGGGCTTCCGTGTCCAGTCTCCCAAGTGCTTCTGGCTGTCCAGGTGACGCCCCGTCAAAGGCTGTGATGCCCAAGTTTCGACCACTTGTCGTGCTTTCTCAGGGCTGGTCTGCGTCTGAGCAGACCGGCCCTGATGACGACCACAAGGGATGGTCGTAATATTGGCATCCCAGCCTTCCACGCGGCGTCACCCAAACAGCAAAGAGCACGTCCTATTGTGTGAAATTGAAAAAAACAGTTTTTATTCAGGAATATTTAACTGATAAATTTAAAAAATTCAAATTGGTAAATAAGAAAAATATAATATTGATACAAGCTATAAATTGGATTGGAAGAAATTTTAATCAAAACGGTAAGTAAATCCGACCATTTAAGGCTTTATGTAAACTTCCCCCAAAAAATCAAAAAACTCATTGCAAATTGAAGAGCCCACGGTATCGGCAAGATCGATTGGGAAATATACATTTTGTTGAAAATCCTGCCTACACTTTACCCGCTAGTCTTGTTCACAGCCGGACTGCCGGGCATGCGTTTTGTTGTGAACACAGTTTCCGGTATCAAGGAACCACAAAACCTGGATTCTGGCTACACGTATTAGAGGAAGTAATTTACTAAAATATTAACAAAATTTATCCTAAGAAATCATGACTTCAATGTTTTTGTCAAAAATTACCTTTTTGCCACAGCATTATACATTTCCTATATTACGCAAGCAATATTCAAGAAAGTAAAGTTGGCTAAGCTATGTAACAGTACTTTTTAGCTCGGAATAATCTAATCTTTTTAAATAGTGAAAAATGGAGACACATTTGTGGTTAGTATTTTAAATTCTTGGAATAATTATAAAACTATAATCATCATAATTATAATATACGTGGGAATTCAACATTTATGGTATTAAAATTTCTTTCAGCACATGCCGAGGAATGATAATCCTGCTTTCTAAAACAATTATCTCTTATCTCTACTTGCTAATCCGTCATGCATCCTAGGAAGGATACGTAACGGTTTTTGACAATCAACACACAAACACATAAGTGTGCTACTGCTGGATAGGGAATTACTCTGCAGTCAAGCTTCGATGAGTTTTAAGACAAACAAATGGAACCTGCAGATTATGACATAAAATACAGATTACTGCCAAACACACACAATCGCGCATAGCTCGTAAACGTAGCGTCCTAGGTTCTTAAATCACGGTTTTTGTGTTCCGGAGGGAGACTAGTTTTGTGGAGACAGGCGAGTCCTGTAGGATGCAGAGTTTTAGAGGGAGATGTGGGGAAATGAGGACAGGAGCGGTCGGTGGACACATTTGGGGAAATGAATGGGGAGAGATGCGGACAGGCGGGAACCGGTGGGACCCGAATTTTTGTCTTAAGCAATTCACTCCAAATGAGATCTGTTTGATCATTTAAACCGCTGGCCGATTTTGTGCTCTCTTATTAGGTATTTTTTTGTTTTAAAATATTTATTTACAAACTGCAAAGTTCGTAAATATCTTAATTCTTCAAACTACTAAACTTATTTATTTATCATGTATCTACTTTTGAGTACTTTTTAATTATTCTCATTGCTGTTTTTATTGTATTTGTTTGTTAGTATGTCAAGCTTCAGTCCTTTTTTTATATAACCATCACTTATTGTCTACGTTGTAATACGCGTTTTGTAAGTCACAAGTTGGAAGACATCAACATCGCAATATTTATTTGGGATGCCAATTGTCGGTCTTTTATAAGAATCCGCAAATACTTCAAAAGCAACCAGCTACAGTATCTCGCGTAAAATCCGTGATTCTTAACGGGCCACAACATTCTCAGCAAAAAGGCAATTCGTCTGCAATAGTTTGCCTGAAGCTGTCTAACAATCCGCAAGGTCTTTTAGAAAACTTTCAACTTTCAAGCACTTGTAAACCGCTTGCAACCAGTTTGCAAACATTCAGCAACTGCCCGTACCATAAATTTCAACCGACCAGATGCTTCAGCAACCGACCAGATGCTTTAACAACCGTTCGGCAACGTTTGCAGCCCGTCCGCAACCATCCGCAACAGCTCGCAATCGTTCGCAATGACTGCCATCAACAGTCCGCACTCGCCTCCATCCCGCTCGCCAGCGTCGCCGGCGACCGCCACCGGGTCGTCGACCAAACGCAGCAGGCGCGGGCGCGAGCGAGCGAGCGAGCCTCTTGAGGCGAAAAACAGCGTGCGACAAAGGAAGCGGGGGAGCGGGTGGGGGCGCGGGGCGCACGGGAGGGGGCGGGGAGATCCCCGCCGCATCCGCAGGCAGCGGGGGGGCGCGGGCGGAGGCAGGAAATTGCAGCGAACGAGGCTGCGCAGCGGTAAACGTTAACTACGCCCGCGGTTCTTCCGTCGTCGGGGCCAAAGGAGGGGTAGGTGGGGCTAAGAACGGAGTGGAGGGGGCAGGGGCGGGGACGGCGATGCCGGCGAGGGGGCCATGCGGGGGGGGGGTATTCTACTCCGGGTGGGAGGGGTGCGGGGTGGAGAAGGCGGTCGGGGAGGGGGGAGGGGCGTAAGGCGTGGGCGCAGAGCCTCGTAGTGAGCGCCTAAATGCCTCGAGAGGAACCCACGCCTCAACGAGCGCGAGAGAAGAGAAGGTGCCCTCGTCTTCACAATGAGCCACTGAAGCCTCGTCTAGCTGCCTTCAAGATCCTGTAAACATCGCCAAGCAACATGAACGGCGTCAAAGATCATCCTGCTCGACGTTACGTCGGCAAAGAGAAACGTCTTCACTTCACACGAGGTGCACTGTTTATAGAAACACAAACAGAAATGCTCCAATGGCGTCTTTTGTGGACTGTGCCGACGAGCGAAAATATAGAAGGCGCAAACGATAATATTTGGACATCGTTTTGGTCTAGTATGTTTTGTGTTTTAATAAAATACGAAAATACATACTGCACAAAGTTCGGTAATTAATAATTGAATATTTAGATTAAATTATTTTCGCTAAATATCATCAGATGCTTTAGAGTATCCGAAAAAAATTTTACTCGAGACACACTTCATGATTCTTTAGTCGTATTATTTTCATTCGTAACTTCACCAAACAATGTGCTACCTTTACGCAATCGGTTTAGGAGTAAATAAGTGAAATGCAGATTACATACGATTTTCACATCTTTCCACGACTTTCAATGAGATACGCGTTTTTATACTCTTCCCATACTGTTTTCAGATGTTTGCATGTAATGTCCAGTTAATCTCTCCGTTTGCAGGGAAGTATTTGTGTTTTTGTGAGAGCTGCAAAAATGAATCGTTATCAGGTCACCAAAGGTTATATTTACATCGTTCCCATAAACAAATAATAATTACTTTTACTTCTTTAGTTCAAACGTTCCCTGCATCGCAAGGCCCGTGTTTTACGTTGAGATCGTAATCAATATTTTATTACTAAGCCAATTTCCAAACATGCCATTTTTTCTAAACTAGTTATTGTTTCAACACAACAATTTCATTTATTTTACCTCTTGTGGTATCACTACAATAATTGCTCTGTGTTTCCAGAAGGTTTGAGTGAGGCTTTACTAAAATACAAAGTATTTGTTAAATTGGGTATCACATGTTGCTTCTCTTCACTTGTTGCTTGCAATACCTCACTCTGTGGGAATGCAGTTGTACATGCTCTTGGTTCCTGCAACATGCGGCCTAACAAGGAGGTCAATATAGCTTAGATACAATTAACAGGGCGTGTCTCATTATCTCGTCATTAACGCAGTAGCGCATACTACAGATGTTAACATTGGATGTACTCCTATTAAATGATGCAACGACTAATGATTTAGAGGACAAAAATCTGAATAGCTTTACGATCGTTCCGTAAGAAAAATAACATAAATAATTGGTTTAATTTTGTCAAATATCAGAAAAAACTATATAACGTATGGGGGAAAGTGCCGTCTGCGCACGTTCTTTTAAGCTCCAGAATCCCTTACCAATATTTTAACTAATAATAGTTTAAAGATGAATGAAAGATAAACAAAATAAACAATAATACAAATAGAATGTAAAAGGCGCGATATTAGCAACATTTCAAAAACTACACAATTTTCCTCCCGAGTAATAAAAAAACTTACTTGCATCGGTAAAAGAACTGTAAATTTGATTTTCTAGCATTGCTAACAAAATAGTAACTTCCCCTCGGCTCTACTACTACCGCTACGAGCAAAGGGAGATCTCAACAAAACGTGCACCTAGTGAAGCTACATTTATGTTCAGACGTAAAAGAAGGGGACATCTCAGTATTTGCTCAATGAATCAGGGAAACTGGACGAAAAAGTGATCGAGGAGGGCACTGGCCCGGAGGCTGAAATAAATTACTTGTCACAGTTATAATCAGCAGTTTTTAAAAATTATACAATTCAAATTTTATCTAATGGAATATACAATATATATATTGTATATCATTGTTACAATAAATAGTATTTTTCATTTTGATGATTAGTGTAGTCTCTAATTTCCAATTATAGTTGGTAAATGTAATCAGTCAATGTGTTGTAAAGTAACGTACATGTATTATATATGGATTTATTGTAGTGAGCTGTTGATACAGACACTTGATGAATGTAATTTCTACAACGTGAGTTGTAATTATAAATATAAGTATTGCGTGAAAATATGTCTCCACCGTTAAGTAAGTCAGTTTTGACAAAAACTACCGATTCGTATATAAATAGGTATGCACTTGGTAAAATTCTAAGCTCAAGGAAGAGAGGCCTGTAGGAATCACGTGGATGGCATTTTTTTTCTGCAATCTTTAAAGTTCTGGGTACTGTAGGATGAGCTTCCACAGAACATTATGACATATCTCAGGTGGGAATGTACATTTTCCAAAGTCACGCAACAAGCTGCATGAAGGCTGACAGAATTCGAGAGAATTCTAATTGCGGAACATAATGAACTTAGTTTAGTGTTTAATCTTGTTACATGTATATTCCATTTGAGCTTTGACTGAACTGAGAGACACAGAAATTTTGTCATCTTAGCATCCCATAACTGCATATTGTTCATTTTCAACGGAGCATGCGATTGTCGATTTGAAATGCAAAAATGCATTGAAATCTTTTTCCTTCGTTAACTATTAATTTGTTATAACCAGGGCTCGGATTCTGATGACGTATCGTATTTTCATTCGTGCATTCTAAACATAGCTAACTTGTAAAGCAATGTTCATCACGACGGTGATCACACAGGTGATAGAAATGCATAATTATTGCGCCATTTTTTGTCATTTTTTTGTCATTTTTTAAAATTTTTAGGTGCTTTTTGACATGTGCTTAATTTACGTCATTTTCACGCATTTTATATCCTTTTCGTGTTGTTTGGTAAATTTTTATAAATTAACAATGACAGACTAAAAAAAAATATTGTATCATCAGTTCATGACGTAAGTAAATTCACTACTGCAATTTTCTGAACTCTTAAAATTACATGGATCTTCCATAACTTTCTCAGCCTTTCGAAACTGACGGTTGGAATATCAGAGCTATGGATCATATTTACTCTTAAAATAAACTTTATATTAAGTATAATTTTATATAAATAAATTTTATTTAAAATTGTGAAATTCATTGAATGAATAAACATTTTGATACAAATTATTTAGTATTTTTTTATGAAAGGTAATTTTCCTTTTATTTTTAAGTCATTTTATAGATCACTTTCAAAGCATTTTTAGATCATCAGAACCCGAGCCCTGGTTTGTATGGAACCAATTTGTAACTTCTAAAATCGTACTATTTATTGCTTATTTTTGCAAAGAACATTTCTGGTCTTCCATTTTTAATGGATGAGGGTATATCGTTTCCGTATAACAGAAAGAGGATAGGGCCTAAAATCGAATATTGCGGGACCCAACGCTCAATTGGCAAAGAATTTGAGAGGTAAGTAAATAATAATCTTTCGTGCCAATACTGTATTTCTACACTTTGATATCCATGTTTAAGTTCGAAGTTATCCAATCTAGGGCAATACTACGAATTCTATGTAAAGGAAATTTTGAGAGCAAGATGTTATGGTCAATAACATGGTGAAGCAATGTCTTGAAGAAAAACAATGGCAGTTTCCGTAAACTTTGATTTCCTAAAACCGTGTTGAGAGACTGAAAACGCTTAGTTTTTCCTTAGAAAATTTTCCATTTGCGTGTAGAAAAGCCTCTCTAATATTTTTGAGAAAACTGGCAAATATAATTTAGACTTTCCAGTAATTCCTGGTAATTGGCAGGTAATTTTCAATTTCATTTTTAAAAAGGGGTTTAATGTTTGCTGTTTTGAAAATATCTTGTAATATTCCTGCACAAAAACAAGCATGAAAATGTCACTTTACGGGTATATAAAGGCAGGTCTACAAGTTTTAATAAATAATCCGTAAAAACTCATCCTACCCAGTCTACTGACTATTCTGAATATTTCACTGCAGTAAGGTTTGGCAATAAACATTGTGTCGAATTTTTTTGTGGAAGCGCATGATAATATAAAGGATGACAGAGTATGATGATAGTGTACGATGAAATACATATGATATATTTTAAAAAGTTAATGCTTCAATCGGATAAGATCATAAAAATTCCATGGAACGAAATTACTAGAATGGATTTTAATACCATTTTACTTCTAAAAATTGCTGACACTTTTTCACCTCGTCAAATGTAGAATTTTTAAAATTAAAAATGTGTATATACTGAAGACGTAATTGTGAGATTTTGGTGAACTTTGAAGCTAAAATTTAAACAAGAGAAATCTCGTCTCCTATTCATTATGATTATTAATTTTAAACAAAAATCTATAAGATTTTTAAACTGGTAAAATATGAAAATTCTGAAATGCATACTTGCGTGTGAGACATACTACAGTAAGTTTTTTATTAACATTGCGACCTGGATGTCATGAAAAATAAAATTTTTCGAAGTTTCTTAAAAGAGCATTTTCGTATTTTCTTCACAGAGGCGTTCAGTGCAATAAAATTAAATAAATTCATATGTGAAGAGGTAACAGCTACAGATAATTGAATTGTATCAACAAGGGAGCGTTTTCTTCATCTTATTCATCTAGAAATGTTGAGTCTTATTTACAATAGTTTGTATAACGTGGCTGATAAATAAGTTAATAAATACTTTACAAAATGTATGCAACCATTGATTCGTGAAAATTCAATTTGCGTTTACATAATTAGCATGTATTGTACATGATTTATTTTATTTCATTTCCATATGACTTATTTGCATTTAATTTTCTCGTTAAGACAGAGCATTCGTTGAATTTAGAACGTAGGAGAGAGTGCCAGCCAATGCAGAGGGTGTTACTTCTGACTTAGTTAATGATTCCTTATTGTACTTCTTTTACCAGTTTCCTCTATTTAACCTTCTTTTTGGGCCCACTGCAAATTTTCTTTTCCCGGAAAAAGAAATAGGTTCGTCCAGATTTTGAAATCTAACCACAAAACTGGTCTCCTAATGAATTTTTAATGTCCCTTCGTTCCTGAAAAACACGCGAAGAAAAGTCTTTCAATGATGATCTAATCCGTTTACACAAAATTCCCATTAGCAAACACATGCCGATATTCTCTCAGCAAAAATCGAACGCGCACGTGGTTAAGTCCACTCTAAAAGTAAGTGGGATCATTGGGCTCGCAAATGACATCGGGAAACTTTTAACTCGTATTCGTTCCCTTACTCACTTACTTACTTACTTACTTACTTACTTACTTAAGCGCCCATTTTCTCGCTTAGTTTAATTAGACAGTTACCTATTTTTGCAGTGCCTTATGCGTTGTTCATTTACTTCATTTATTTTCGTGTGGAGAGGAGTCTTGTAAATCAACACTATCAAGTACACACTGTTGGAGCCAGAGAAAGATATATTTGCTGCATGACTCGTAGACATCTTTTATATCTACTGTCAGATCGTGCCTTTTTAATGTTTCGTCATAAAAACTTGAAATGTTGCATGGTGTCTTTTTGATGGCAAGTGAAAATCGTTCGCTGTGAATCAACGGAAATGTGAGCCTGCAGGAGTTACGACCTTTTAATGCTCGGGCGTCCAGAAATTAAAGGACTCTTGAAGATGGATTTAGGAAACTATGAATATATTGCAAACGGAAACAATAGCAACAACAGAAGTAATGGACAAAAGACTCAGACATGCTTACTCACAATACTCACGTATAATCTTTATATCATTTTCAAAGTTTTCTAGAGATGTTTCATATTGTCAGATCTGTGACACATAGTGAAGGAACACTAGTAGAACCACCATGGATTCAGGATTGATTCTTGACGTAAAAATAATTTTGTAAGCACTAACATTTATATAAGTAACTCCTCTTTGTCATAAGTAAAAGAGTATGGGAATATTTGATCTTGTGATTAATTACTTTTTTTACAAACTACCATTTAAAAATGCAGAAACCGTACCGAATTCACTGTCCATTTTATAAGCACATAAATATTGCAGGGGAAATCACAAAAGCAGAATAAATATGTTACAAAAATCACTATAAATCACTGTTCTAAAATCATGAAATATATAGAAGGTAAATTCCAGTTGTAGTCCGTGCGAAACAATGCCGAACATATATTATGCGATTTAGAGCTAGGTTCCGATCAAATTGAAAACGCCACGCCTTAAAAAATGAGAGAGAGAGAGAGAGAGAGAGAGAGAGAGAGAGAGAGAGGGTGGAAGAGGGAGAGAGCGAGCGACACAGAGAGAGAGAGATGAGGGAAAGATGAGGGAGAGGCACCTAAATGTCAAGTTAGCACGAAACTTTTAAAAAGCAGAAAAGAGCCAGCGCATTTCCTATTCTTAGAATTTCTCTCCCAGACCGCACACTGCTGTTTCGTTCCCAACCCCGCCCGAATCCTAAACCACAACCCTCACCGTCCCGTGACATTGATTTACACGCAGAACGCTTTTCTAGTAACTCACCGGAGCCCCGCCCACCCCTGATCCCGGTCCCCCTGATCCCCCTGTGCCTCGCCACCCCTCCCCGTTCACGGTTCCCCCTCCTCCGGGCGATCGATTGGGCCGTTCCGTGCGAGGAAAGCGTGAACTGAGGCTAAAACGACGCCATAAGGAAGCAAGGGGGTGTTCCCCTCTCAACGCGCACGCTGCTCCCGTGATGCTCAACAGGCCCCTACTCCACCGCGGAAACGCCGCTCGCAACCTCACACACTCCTCGTTTCGACTCTTGAAAAGCTACACGACAGTTTCATGTGTTTATTCACATTAATTCATAGTTCTAGTATTAGTTTTATTTTGGAGGTTTGGGAACCCTTCAACCGGTAGGGATGCTGCTGCTCATGATAGGTATGACTTTAGGCTGATAGGTAGGGCTTCAACTTGTATGACCATTGGCAGGTAAATAAAATTAATTATTTAACATACTTAAAAAGGCCATAATATACTACATAAAATTTTGGAACAACGTACAGACTCCAGTGTCAAAGTTTAAAAATGAAACTGAAAAATAATGTAGTGTAGTCTATAAACTCTCTCTGAACAGGCTGTATAGCATGTCTCACAGCGAAACGATGGAGAGAGAGAAAGAGAGAGAGAGAGAAAGAGAGAGAGAGAGAAAGAGAGAGAAAGAGAGAGAGAAAGAGAGAGAGAAAGAGAGGGAGAGAAAGAGAGGGAGAGAAAGAGAGGGAGAGAAAGAGAGGGAGAGAAAGAGAGGGAGAGAAAGAGAGGGAGAGAAAGAGAGGGAGAGAAAGAGAGGGGAGAGAAAGAGAGGGAGAGAAAGAGAGGGAGAGAAAGAGAGGGAGAGAAAGATGATAGAGAGAAAGATGATAGAGAGAAAGATGATAGAGAGAAAGATGATAGAGAGAAAGATGATAGAGAGAAAGATGATAGAGAGAAAGATGATAGAGAGAAAGATGATAGAGAGAAAGATGATAGAGAGAAAGATGACGAGCTGGGTAATGACGGAGCAATGGTCGAATGGGAAGCAGAGGAAACGGAAAAAACCTCGCCAAACCCTGCCGAGAACTCCTTTATTTTTTACTTATTTAGGTCGCTTTTAAACTCCTATGGTCATATAGCGCTCACTCTAAGTAACATTGGGGGTAACGATACCGGCATACGGACACACAAACATCCATGCCTCGTTCGAGATTCAAATCCGTGACCCTTCAGGCACAGAGAACTACCTTTATCCAGTACAAATTGCACATAGAGCGGCCGGGAATCGAATAGAGGCCCGAGCGGAGGAAGGGGAATGCGCTAGCCATTACGCTACAAGTTCCCATCCACAGTGTTGTTATTAGCGTCACTATTACAGTAATGGTGAAACATAACCTGCTCTGTTTGCACTAGTTATCGGAGCCATTGCCTTCTAAACATCTTGACTAAATTATTGGATGCAAGAGAACGAGTTAGTTGGAATAGAAAAAAAATAAAGGATGCCATAAACGACGGTTAACTACGAAATGTATTTAATTTAAAATTGTTTTTCTTCTTTTAGAATATTTCGAATCAAATTTCAAAACACGTGTAGTCACGCGAATAAATTATTTTCAAAAGTCTCCGATTTTACAATTTTATTAATCATTGATTATCGTGTGTCTCTTCGTATTTTTGACAAGTTATTATATTCGCTACAACCATCAATCATCGACATTTATATTTCATGATCAAATTAATGGGGAGAATTTCATTTTCCATTTCCGTATAACCACATTCATATTTCAGTTCTAAGAACTAAAATATTACACTAAATTCTACGTATAGTAAACTACACGTTGTATACTAGCTTAATGTTAGAGTAGTAGTTTTTTTTTTATTTATCTACTTCATTAGAATCGAAGTCACTAGTCAGTCCCTTCAAAAAAAAGTTAGTTCAGCAATTGCACTGCGGCGGTGCAAGAGGCAAAGAAGAAACACACTCAGGAGAGGCGGCGACGGCCCTGCCAATTTCCTTTGCTTCACGGCGAGGAGAGGGATAGGAAGAGAGAAAAAGAGAGGGGGAAGAAGATGGAAAACACGGCTGGGAGGCGAAATTGCGTTTGGGGTCCCTGATGAATGTCCTTCCTATGAATCGCAATTGACACAAGCCCAAAACAACATAGACTGCTACGGCACGCTGCCCCCAAATGACACCGCAAACGTAGGGTAGAAAATTCACCTCTTGTCCAATGTTAGCGCACCGAACTACGCATCGTTTCACGCAAAATAAAACAGATACAGAAATAAACATATTTACAAAAAAAAATATATTATTCAACTAATACTTTCAAAATACATCTGTGGAATAAAATGAAATGTATATTCTATAATAATTCAAGCAATGTTTTTTAATGGAATTCAATCCTTGTTCTCGAATTTAAAATTTTATGGGCTACCTTTTGACGCAATATATATGCTGTGCAAAATTGCAGATTAGTAACATATAAAAACATACATGAATATTGTACATCACACTAGATGTGGTCTTACATTGAACATTTGATTTATTCCCACAGAACAATCTGGAAAATATTACATGACAAAATACCTTAAAATTTCAGAATTTGAAGATGTTAAAAATATTTGAAAAACTTTGAAGAAACTTATTTTAAGTATTTGTTTCTATACCGTAACTGACATACGTTCTTCAGTTATGAATGCATTAATCAAACTCAATCAGGGGTATTTGCAATTGAAAGTGTTTGAAAGAATTTGGAATTTGCAAGATGAAATAGGTATACCAGCGACAGTTGTCCAGCTGGTGCATTTGCAATAGAACCCTGTTTAATCATAGAATAAGCTCTCGCATTAATAAATTATCGATTAGAGGCAAAAACTAGTCAAATTTTAAGAGAACTGACTATAATATATCGCTTCGCGTAATATAATTAAGAAATACATATTTTTGTAAAGAAAACTATTATATTATTCAACAAATATTTTAAAATATATCAGTTTCATATGATGAAATGTAAAACATCTTTTTTTTAATTTATTTTTCTGCCTGTTCGGCATACTATGCCTTTCAGGGGTTTTAATTTACAATTTATTATTATACATAATTTTTGGCCTTTCGGCTAACAGTATTTGAGGAGGACCACACGGCTACCTCGTAAACAAAGTCTGCAGAGCAGTAATTCAAAAGAAATTTATTTATTTACTTATTTATTTATTTATTTATTTATTTATTTATTTATTTATTTATTTATTTATTTATTTATTTATTTATTTATTTATTTATTTATTTATTTATTTATTTATTTATTTATTTATTTATTTATTTATTTATTTATTTACTTATTTATTTATTTATTTATTTATTTATTTATTTATTTATTTATTTATTTATTTATTTATTTATTTATTTATTTATTTATTTATTTATTTATTTATTTATTTATTTATTTATTTATTTATTTATTTATTTATTTATTTATTTATTATTTATTTATTTATTTATTTATTTATTTATTTATTTATTTATTTAATTTATTTATTTATTTTAATTAATGTATTTATTTTGATTTTTTCAGCAGCGGAATTGATTAATGGGAGGGGGATGGAAAATTATTCTAATTTAAGGTGGTTTAAGAGAGTCTTTGGGGTATCGAGAGATAATACGGGTTGGGATGGAAGCATTTTTGCCTAGATCAAATATTTGTGCACTTGTAAACGATGGAAAGAAGAGTGAAAAATCTGTTACTCATCCGTTGAATATATTCGTTAATGGAAAGAATGTTTAGCTCTCTGTAAATTTGCATATTTGAATAAACCAAGGGGCTTGTACGGCTTTTCTTAGATACTTGTTTTGAATGATTTGTAGTTTCTTTAGATGTGTGTTTGCTATATTGTTCCCAAATTTGACAGGCGTATGTTAATGAGGGACGTATTATCGTTTTAAAGATTGATAATTGCGCAGTCCATACTAAGCGATGACTTGTTATTAATTAAGGGGGTAAAGTTTGTTCATTTTTGCGTATGTTTTGTTCGTTATTTCTTGAATGTGGTTTTTCCATGTTAATTTTTGATCCAGTAATACCCCCAGATATTTTACGGGCGTTTCATTATTAAGCCAAGGGATTGCAAGTATTATTAATTTTAATTTGTCGGGGTTGATGTATTTTTCTTAGTGAGAATATTTTAGGCTGTGATTTGGTAGGGTTTATGGCAATTCTCCATTTCATTGTCCATTCGACAAATTCACTTAAGTCCGACTGGAGATCTTTGCAAGCGTTGGTAATGTTTGAATTTGCATTAAATAATACTGTATCATCTGCATAAAGTGCTATTTCTGAGTAAGTCATTTGTGGATAGTCAGCTATATATATATGTTGAACAATAAGGGAGAAAGTGGGGAACCTTGCGGCACGCCGGCTTTGATGATATGTGTTCTTGATTTATTGTTGTTTATACAACTTTGAAATCCCTCTCTGACAGAAAGCTTTTAATGATATTTTGGAGATAATCGGGGGTTCCTAAGGTTTGCAACTTGTAAAGTAGCCCAAGATGCCACACTTTATCAAAGGCATGTGCGATGTCGAGAAAAATTGCAGCTGTGTACATTCGGTTGTGAAATGCTTCAGCAATGTACTCTGTTACTTTTAATAGTTGATGACTTGTGGAGTGGTTTGGACGGAATCCGAACTGCGTATATGGTAGTGCATTGCTTTCGGTGAAAAATTTGAATAGTCGGGATTTTATAAGTTTTTCAAATATTTTGGCAAAGGTCGGTAACGAACTAATTGGTCTATAGCTAAGAGGATCTTGTGGATTTTTGTTCGGCTTGCATACTGGTGTTATAATAGCAGTTTTCCAGGTCTTTGGATAATATCCTAATCTTAAGCAAGCATTATAGAGAGCTGTTAATGCTGCAATTGCATTGCGGCGAGGTAATTCTTTCATCATTTTATTATTTAATAAGTCATGGCCTGCTGATTTTCTCGGTTTTAAAGCCTTGATTATTTGATGTGTCTCAGACGGGGGCTATAAATTTAGTTTTGTTGGGACGGAATATCGCGGTATTGACAAGTTTGCTTCCACTTTTAATTGGAAATCAAAGTCGGTTACCGGGTTCAGTTGTAAATATTTTCTCAAAATTTTCTGCTAAAGTTTCAGCTTTTTCTAAATCCGTCGTTGCTAGTCCTGAGTTAGAGGATAACTGCGGGATGAAAGATTTTTTCCTTTGTAATCATTTTAATTGTATTCCACATTGTCCTGGAGTTTGGAGGGATGCTGCCTAAAAAGTTTTGGAAATGTGTACACCTCACTTTATATAATTCTTGTTTAATTTTACCGATATGCTGTTTAATTTTTGTTTCACTGTTTTATTGCGTGAATATTGCCACAATCTACGAAGGTTATGTTTTTCTTTAATTAAATTTAGTAATGGTTTAGGAAGCGGAGTATAATTTTTGGTGAAATTCCTAACTTTAGTAGATGACCTTTTGATAGCATTTTTAATAATGTTTTCGAGATAGTTGATACAACTGTTTATATCAGATGATGTTTTAAGATTCTTAGGATACTGACATTCGTTTATTAGAATGTCTCTATACATGTCCCAATTTACTTTTCCCTCTATAATTTTTTCGTTTTGATGAGTTCTGAAGTTCAGCTTTGAACGAAATTATTACTGGATTGTGGTCTGAGTCTAATTCTGGTTTTACATTTTGGTAAATCGGAATGTTTAAATTTTGTGTAATAACTATATCTAGAATATCAGGAACTACATTTGGGTTATAAGGGTAGTATGTGGGCTCTGGAGGAGCTAGTATATTAAGATTTCTTTGCAATGCGAATTTATGAAGAAGTTTCCCATTATATGAAGTAGTATTACAGTTCCAAATTTGGTTTTTACAATTCAGGTCTCCTGCTAATATTATTTGTGATCTACCATCAAACAATGCTTTCAAGAAACTTGACGGAAACTTTTTGTTGGGAGGTTTATATGCTGCAATTAAAGTTATGTTAGAAGAGATCAGTTCGATTTTGATAATAATTGTTTCTATTTCATTTGAGGACGGGGATTGTATCAGTGTATGTTTAATTTTTCTATTAATGAGAATTGCTACCCCACCTGATGCTATTTGAGAAATTCGATCATTGCGGTATGATAAATATTTTGGGATCGAAAATTTTTCTACCGGCTTTAAATGTGTTTCTGAAATACACGCAACATCTATGTCGTGGACTTGTAAAAAGTATCGTAGTTCATTCTCTTGGCGCTTTACGCCATTTGCATTCCAGTTGAGAATTTTGAAGTTTTCTATTTTATTTCGTGCCATTGATATGTACAGAAATAAGCCTTTGAACCATTTGTTGTAACTGAGGAATGATTGCAGAAAGAATGTTATTTATAATTGTTTGGATCAGGTTTTCGTTTATTACATTTACATTTTGGAGAACTGGGGGAGAATTCCTGTTATCTGGCCTAGGCGGCTGACTAGTGCGATAAGCAAAAGAATGCAAGGGCGTTGAATTATGCGGCAGAGGAGGAAACTCTTGAGGGGCATAGTGATAAGGTTGCGTGTTCTGTTTCAATTGGTGGTTGGAGAACTGCCTATTTGGCAGGTTGTGAGCTGAAAATTTATGATTAGCCTGATTCAAATTATATTTTTTAACTGCTTCTTTGTAAGCTTTGCAGCCTTTGTAGTTAGCCGTGTGCTCCCCGCTGCAGTTAACACACTTTGGTATATTATTATATTTAGGTTTATCACATTGCGAGTAATGATGGCTTTCTAAGCATCTCACACATCTAGGTAGCCTTCCGCAATTTGCCTGTGAATGACCGAATGTCTGACAATTTTTGCACATGATGGGAGTTTTAGACTTTATGCGAATTTGAACTCTGACAATGCTATATATAAACTGATTTATTTTTAAAATTGCTTTGTTATTTTCATTATCAGTTAGATCGACCGCAACGGTAGTTAACGGTTTACGTTCTCTTCCGAACAGTCTAACAACTTTTAAAACTTCAAAGTTTTTCGAAAGTTCGTTAAATATTTCCTCTTCTGAATAGGTAATTGGCAGATCTTTTATGACAACAGAAAAAGTTTTTTGGGTAGGATCCCTATATGTGTGATGCTCGATTTTCTCTTTTTCACAGAATTTTCGATATTCTCTATAGTCCTCTATTGAGTTGAATTTAATTTTTATAGTGTCTTTTTCTAATTTAGTAGAAAAATTGTTTTTTGTAATAGCTTTTAGTTCACTGATAAATAGGGGATAATCGAGTACTTTATGGACATAAAAGGGGGGTATTTTAATGATGGATTCTTCACTTTCTTCCCTTTCGTTTGGCGAATTTTCTTCAGTTATATTTTGAAAACCTTGGTACCTATTTTTGACGGGCACGTTATACAATATTCTTTTAGAAGCATTGTTTTCATCTGGTAGATCTACGTGCATGCGTTTTAGACTTTTACTGGTTTCATTAAAACCACTGGTTGACTGTTGACTAACTGATTGTTGCGGGGCAACACCATACCTGTTAAAATAAGCATCTTTAGTGCTTACTGACTGAAGGTTGGTCAGAGTCCCTTCCGCCTCTCCATCCAGCTGCAGGACGGGCGGTTGTGATGTGTTGAACTGTTCCAAGGGTTGAATATTTTCCATTTGTGGTGGAAATGGAAGCACATTTCCATTCATTGCTGTGAACTGATCTGGCGTGTCACCATTTAGAACGTGGGCTGCTGACACCAATTGACCCCCAAAAGCGGGGGCACTTGTTGCGAACATACAGCTTTCGCTGCACCACTACACTTTCACTGAGTAACACAATATTTCGTTATGAGCAATAAACAATTCTATTGCACTTAAAAAAACAACCACTGTTAGAAAAATGGGGAGCCGCTGGTAGCGGCGCCCGTTTGTACTTGCACTAAACACGAGTTTGAGCGTAACACCGAAGCACAGCGATAAGCGGAGCGATGCGATGCTTACTCCACGACGTCTAGAGCGAGACTGACCACAAACATCTGATAACTAGTGAGGCAGGTTGCAATAAAGGAATGGTGCTGTATATACAGATTGTAGAAAAACAATTATTAGCAAAATATAAAAAAGGTTCTCCAATTGTTGAAAATGTTATCTGTATAAAAATATGTAACATAAAGTGTGGCGTACGAAGTGGGAAATGAACAGATATTCTTATTAACTCGAAAGTAAATAACTTGATTGATTAGTGATTTCGGGCAATTCAACAGCTAAGGTCCCAAGAGAGGTCCCGTATGTGTAATGCATGTTTTCTTAGGAGGCGGCGGTGTTTTCTTCCCCCGATGAATGGTAAAATTCGGCGCTGATCTACCAGTCGGCTACCGGGGATTTCCCCAACAAGGTATCTGCCATCAGCGGGGCACTACCTCAGCCGGAACAAACTCTAAGCTCCGGACCTGTCTCCCGGCATAAGTAGAGGTGTACGTAAGTGTGTGTATGTATGGGATGAGGGTAAAACAAGGAAGGGGAGAAAAAGATCGCGCACGATCCGTGGCCCATTTGTTTGGATACTGCTTCAGCATTCGCCTGGTATTGATCTGACACACCACGGAAAACTACCAATCACAGCAGCCGGCCGCTGGAATTCTCCTCATGACAATGATGGAATTCGACCTAGCTCTCTAAATATCCTGCCATCGTCGGGCCTCGCACCTCGGACCTCCCGATCAGAGGCCCTGCAGTGACATCAGTTGATATCCTGAGCCACCTCTCCCGGTCGAAAGGAAATAATAATATGTAAATTAATATTTTACGTTGATTTCCACATACGAAAAGACTGTTACATAAAAAGCTAAAAGAGTGTTTCCTTTATCGCTCAGGGCACTGTTAAAATTGGACTAATTATTGTGCAAGATTGTGCAAGAAGTAACGGAGACAGTACAATCTAATTCTTAGAAAACAATGCGTATGCAACTATAGTGCTACCAATCAAATACCGAAAAACCAAACGCAAAGATATACAGTAAATACGCGATTAAATTAAAAACCAGCACTTTAAGTCCTCACAGCGAATAAACAAGGCACGAAAAGTAAGGGGGCGTGCATTCAAAGCTTCATAAGCGATGAACGAGGAAACACGAGCAGCGTCGGCACGCGACTCGGTGGCTTGGCGGGTGGCGGGATGAGGCGAGCGACGGGGAAGGGCGGGCGGGAAGGGGGCGGGGCGGAAGGAGAGGCAGCGCGCGCCGGGCCGAGCGCGTGGGCGGATGCAACCGCGGCGCGCGGTAATGTCGTTGGCACGGCCACGAGGGGGCGGAGGCGGCGGGAACGGGGGGCGGTGGTTGTGCCGTCGGGGACGGGACAGAGGCTGCGGCAGTGGTACAGAGGATGCGGAAGACACGAGGGGGAAGGCGTCGGCCAACACCCCACGCGAGGGAGGCAGCGGCGCAGGCGATGGCAGGCGAGAGAAACAAGCGCTGGCGGCGGTGGCCGAGGAGACGATGGAAGTCGAAACTAAAGTGGGGAGCGAAGGCTGCCCAGCGAGGGCATTGGATTGGGCGGGGAGTGGAGTAGGGTACTATAGCCAAGGCGGGGACCACTGAGTAGACGGGATCCATCGCGCTGGTGGGAACCATTGAGTAGACGGGATCCATCGCGCTGGGTGGGGACCAATGAGTAGACGGGAACCATCGCGCTGGTGGGGACCATTGAGTAGACGGGAACCATCGCGCTGGTGGGGACCATTGAGTAGACGGGAACCATCGCGCTGGTGGGGACCATTGAGTAGGACGGAATCCATTGAGCTGGTGGGGACTTTGGAGCAGGCTGGGACCACGGCAGAGCGGGGACCACGGCAGAGCGGGGACCACGGCAGAGCGGGGACCACGGCAGAGCGGGGACCACGGCAGAGAGGGGACCACGGCAGAGCGGGGACCACGGCAGAGCGGGGACCACGGCAGAGCGGGGACCACGGCGGAGCGGAGACCACGGCGGAGCGGGGACCACGGCGGAGCGGGGACCACGGCGGAGCGGGGACCACGGCGGAGCGGGGACCAGGGTGAACCAAAGGACGGGCCGGGGTGAAGGCCGAAGCAGGAGGGAGTGCGTCGAAACGGTGGCAAGTTGCGCCGGCCAGGGCGGGGCGGAAGCGTGTGCGAGCCAGCGGGGGTGGGGTTCGCCCGGGGGGAGGGGGTCGCGGAGACGCCGCCGCGTCGGAGAGAGTCGACGGCGCCCGCGGCGCTGCGCGGCGTCCGCGTGGCCGCAAACCGCGCCACGACAGCCTGCCGGGATTCGTAAATTTAACTAGGAGTTCCCGCGGAGGCCTCTGTCCGCAGTTCCCGTTCTCCGAATTTCAGTGCGCTACTGCGGCGGCGGCGGCAGCGCAGGGGGACGGAGCCAAGTGGCACGGGCGGGGCGGGACGGACTGTGTGGAGTGGGGGCACTGGTTGCAGCACGGCGCAGCCTGAGGCGGGCCCGTGGGGTGGGGCCGTGAGTCGGAGGAGGACGGGACTAAACCCCCGCGGGGGCCGGTGCCGCGCTGGGACCCGGCGGGAGAGCCGCCAGAGACGCGAGACGCACGACCTCTAGAGAGAGAGAGAAAGGGGCGGAGGGAAAGATTGGAAAGATTGGAAAGTTTGGGGAGGCGAAGAAGAAAAGGCCAAGGAGGAGTTAAGGCAAGAGGAGTCGTTGAAGGAGGTCAGAGGGACAACAGGAAGATGCACTGTAGCTATAATTATTATGAAGAGTGAGCTCGGTGAGGAGTGAGCCCCACCCCACGGGCCCGCCTCAGGCTGCGCCGTGCTGCACCAGTGCCCCACTCCACACAGTCCGTCCCGCCCCGTGTTATATGACGTTTGGATGAATAAGGTTGAAATATCAGTAAGCCTGATTTTGAGAATAACTTATCCAAAACCACAAGTATCTTACAATTAGATTTGCCGTCACTGATCTGGACACAGAGTGGTGGGGCTTCGCAATGCTGGAATGGGAGAATTTGAGTCATCAATATCATCATCATTGAGTCATCAAAAACTCGCACAAGATTTAGAAGGATTATAGGGTAGGTAACGAAGGGAAGGGTAAACGGTTTAAGATTCAGTATGAAATACATAGATTCCAAACTTATGAAGAGGGGTGCGTTTAGTTCAGTATCGTTATTGCAATTATCTCTGCAGCGACTCTGACGGGAAGGGTCTTCGAGGTCACATCGAGGCGGAATTTTGAAACTATCTGGATAACTAGCTCGAATTCGCTGTCTTCAGGAGCATCATTTAGGGACCGACTGCTCTGTTCGGTAGTTCTACGAAGTTTCTTCGATCAATAACTGGTGAATACCAGAGTAGTAGTGTCACATTTGGGTCATGGATCACGCAATCTTTCTTCCTCTTTCTTGTCCCATCCTCTCCTCTTACACACACATACACACACACATATGCACTACAGACTACAGAGGTTGGGAGACCAACGGGAGTGAACACGTTAACTCGACTGGGGCAGTGCTCCACACCATGTCAGAACACTTGGGAAGAATTGCCCCGCAAGCGGACGTGGAGGTCGGCGCCACATCTCACTACCCAGCGGAAAGAAATACCGCCACGTCCAGGCATAAAAAATACCTACCCTAGCGATACTAATGGTCATAGTAGTTGACGTACAAGGAAGTATTGGTCAATCAATCAAACAAACAAACCTATGAGACCAGGTGATCTTTTGAAAATTTTCACGGTGGTAGTGGGAGAGATGCGCGAATAGGAAGGGAAATGGAATCAATGTGACGTACAATATTTTAACAAAAATAAGTGAATTACATCTAGCGTGATAAAACCCTTGTAATGTTACTGAGTATATACAATTTTTCAATATTTTTATAAAAAAATAAAGACTGCTAAAATAAATAGATAATAAAACATTACATGCGTTAAAATTATTATTTTATTTTATTTAATAGGTAATTATTACAAACAAATTAGCTTACTTGATCCTATGTGGCTAGACGAAGGCCTTTAAGCCATTACAATACCTACATCCTTTCGCGTTCTAATCTTTCGAATTCTGGTATTCACCCCAAATGGTCTCTCCATCGGAACATGCGTTAAAATACCACGTATACGTAGTGACACACTACACTATAAATGTCATTTTTATAGTGCGTAAATCACTGTAAACTCAAGGATTTAAATCATTATATCTAAGTCTTACCAGGTACCTACATTAAATTTAGTTACTTTTATAGAATATTTTTAAATAAATCTTCTCAATCTTGTTACTTCGCATTCTTTGACTATCTTATTTACCTTAAACAAATGTCTTCCAATTTTTCTTTCTCTCTGCCTCATTCCGTACCGGTTTAAAATTGTGTACATGTGATTGTGTATGTATCATATCGATTAAGAGTATGTTTGGTTCTTTTTTCACTTATGTGTTAAAAATGAACAATTTTTCCAACGCCTCAACGTCTTAAATTGTGAATTGTTCGCGAAAAAAGCAACACAGAATTTTTTCGAAGCAACTTATTTTAAACTTATTTTAAACTTATTTTAAACCTGTTCAATTTATTACGTAAGAATAATTCGGAAATTGCAATGGATAGACGATACACACTCTTGATACAGAATCAATGCCTTTTTTCTTTCCATGCAATTTAGTCTAAATTTCATCTTTAATGAGTGGCAGATTATTGCAGTGCTGTAACAATGTTTGCTTTAAAAATCAGCGTGTCCTATGCAAGGCAACACAAGCTCACCCTTTTGTGGGGTGCATTAATTTCTAATCATCTTATAGACAATAACTTTGATCATATTAGCTATAGAGGTAATGTGCTGAGTGAATGCATTATAACCCTTAAAAAGTGCTATGAAGTCGATTACTAAAAGTGAAAGAAACGTCCGTCTCTCTTTAGCGTCTTACATGTTACGCTATGTTGAAGAGGACTGTGCAACGTATGTGGCACTATGTTGAAGAATAAGAATTCGAGGTTGCCTACAACCTGAGGTGACAGCTGTGTCCGCGCTTGACAGGATAGCTCGGTGGCTCTTGAACACGAGCGATAAACTCCGGTTTGTTTACATCCACTTTATTCTGTCTTTGGATAAATAATATGATAACATCATACGTTTGGTATTCCTTCGAATCGACAAGAAATGACCTTCCCTCTGCCTCACATGGTATGGAAACTGGAGAGACAGTACTGTGCACAATTAATGAACCGTCATGGTACTACACCGTCACAGATAAAGCGCAGCAGGGGACTAGCCCCTCAAATTGCCCCACACTGCCCCACACTGCCCCACACTGCTCCGAACCAGTAATTTTAGCCGACATCGAGAATTCTCCATTGTTGGACACGAACAAATGACTATGTGGTATTGTGCAACGCAGAACGAGCGCAACCATGGGCGCTACTGGACCCAGTTATCCAATTTCATGGAGGCAATTGCAGGGCATGGGGTGAAGTAACATGTTAGTGTTATCGTCGGAATAAACATTCTTCTAACTAAATTCATCGGCGCCCTGATAGTCTCCACTGCTGTACCCTATAATAATACTAGAATCGGTAAATTAACCACTCTTAATAAAACAATAATTTCAATTATTTTCATTACTATTACTATGACAAGAACGATGACAGTTCTCATATGTTATGATATTAATTTACAAATAAAATGAGACATTTTAATTTCATTCGCAAGATAGAGTACTGATTGAGTGAATTAAAATTTCTGGAAATCGTGGTGGTTTTTGCATGATATGTAAATGCAATTGAGATGTTATCCGAAAATATCGAACAAGACTCCTTCCGTACCTGCCTCGTGCTACATTAGATCTTGTAGATATTTGCATCGGTCTGGACAAATAAATCCGAAAAGCAATGAAAGAACATGTGCCAAAAAGATGAAAAGTTCAACACTGGTCTTCTTTTCTATTGGTTTTTCTCGTCTGTCCATTCGTAGAGAGTTGTAAATGTTCGTCCGTTCGTAGAGGGTTGTCTTAAGGAAAATAGTGAAGTCTCAAGAAAAGTGCCATTTAGTGGTAGTGACCGTTTAACGAATGTGACCGTTTCATCAGGTTTCGCTGTATAAGTAACTATTATAATTTTGGCCACTTAATAATTTCTGTCACAGCTACGATGGGGCTGGTCCTATGAGAAGACACTCCCGCTGCACAAGAAGAGCGCATTCCATCGTAGCCTCACCGCGGAGACGGGGAGCCCGTCGGCACCCAGCGGCTGGCGCGTGGCGAGCCGGCGATCGAAGCAAATGGCTCGCAATCTGCGAAGACACCCCGAACGCCGAACGCCATTTCGAAGGACATGTTCGAGAAAAGAGCTGAAGTTCAAGAGTGGGCGGCGCCGGGTCGCCCACAGGGCCCGGGCAGAGCGGGCCGTCTCCCGCGGGCGGCGGAGGCGGGACGGCTGTGGAGTCTATGAGAACTGGGAAGACTGCTGGGTCTACAAACGCCACGGATGGAGGAGTGACGCAGAGCGGCGCAGAGGTGAAGGGGAACCGTGGGAGGGGCTGGGATGGCAGTGGACACGAGGTCGGCGGCGGAGGGCCGGGGGTGGAGGAGGCGTCGGAGACAGTGGAGGTGGTGATATGGAGGACGGCGGAGGAGGATCAGGGGCGGCGGCGGAGTGTCGGCGGCTGCAGAGGAAGGTCAGGGGCGGTGGCTGAAGGTCCGTGGGGGAGGGATGTGAGCGGCAGCAGCAGGGGGTCGGGGTGGTGACCTCCGTGAGCACGGGCGGAGGCAGCGAATGGGGTGCGTGAGCGGAAGGCAGGGGGCGGAGCCGGAGGGTCGCGGGCGGAGGGTCGCGGGCGGAGGGTCGCGGGCGGAGGGTCGCGGGCGGAGGGTCGCGGGCGGAGGGTCGCGGGCGGAGGGTCGCGGGCGGAGGGTCGCGGGCGGAGGGTCGCGGGCGGAGGGTCGCGGGCGGAGGGTCGCGGGCGGAGGGTCGCGGGCGGAGGGTCGGGAGCAGACGGTCGGGTGGCAGGAAGGGTTGAGGGTGGTAGAAGGTCAGGGAAGGAGCGGGGACGGATGCGACACAGAAGGAGAGGGTGGGAGTGGCGCGTCCGACGGCGCAGTGACCGCCACTCGGCGTCGGCTTAATAATGAACGAGTCCCCGGGGTCCCGCCCTCAAGTCCTACGCCCAGTCCTCACCCGCCTCCTCAACCGAGCCCTCGGCGGCCCACGCCACGTCGCCGCCACCGCCGCCACCGCCGCCGATCCCGACGTGCTGCTTCACCAGTCTCATTCAGCGAAAGCGTGTCGCAAGATGACAAGGACCCGAAGCGCGGATGCATGTGCGGCAAAACGCGAATCAGACCAGGTGGAGAGACTATGGGTTAAGACATGAATCAGTCCAGGTGGAGAGACCTAGTTAACAGAACACGACTAGACAGACAAGTGCTTACTGAAATTCAGATGCTGGGACACACTTCCATTGCAAAGAGAGTACTCACCCTGTGTTGGTATGCATTGGGGATTCAAATGGTGGAACGCATAGGGCGCAAGGGACAGGAGGAAACGTGACACAGAGAGAGAGAATGCAAGGAATATAAGACTAACCGGGGACAAGACCCGTGATTGGAGCTAAATGCGCCGGAATAACGACGGTAACGTAAGTAAAGAGTGGAAAGTAGTTGGACAGAACGAAGAGTGTGTTGCGACGGAGCATATGGGGACACACCACACTTTATATGACCACCAAATATTACATGAAATAATTTGATGAAACTATCTTGTCGATTTACATGGAATATGTAAGATAAAACAAAGATGGCTCTCAAGAGATCGAAGGAAACAAGATTTCGATGTTTAATTTGCTGATGATGAATATGATACCGATGCATAATATGCATGTGATGATATTAACAGAAAGAACGTCGGGGGTAATTAATGAAATCTACCGATGGAGATAAACATAATGGGCCGATAGGATCCCAAAAAGGAGACAAGTTGGCTTCTCCAGGACATGTATACCGGGCGATGTGGCTCAGAGATGTCACTACCGGGAGGTCCTAGGTTCGCGTCCCAACAGTGGTAAGATTTTCGACGCTATCTTGTCAGCTAAGTTGAATTCAGTTGCTGTCTGGAGGAGAATTCTAGGAGGTGGATGCTCTGATCGGTAGGTTTCCGTGGTTTCTTCTATCAACACCAGGTGAATACCGGAGCAGTGCCCTAACAAACAGGCCAAGAACCGCGCGCGATCATTCCTTCCTCTTCCTTGTCCTATCCTTACTCCTTACACCACTTACACTAACATGCACTACACAACCACACATGCCAGAAGACCGGACGGGAACGTAGAGCTTGTCCAGGCTGGGGCGGTTCCCCGCTGGTAGGAGAGGGAAAATATTTCAATAGTTGACGCGCCCGGAATCGCTAACAACGAACAATTCAGGACATATGTCCTTCCCGCCTTCTCTCTACATTCTGTCGCAGTCCACAGCATCCCTCCGACGAGACTTCCCTGCTGTTTCCAAATGCGTCTCTACGGTCATCATATAAAAAGTGTTATATATTTACTTATTTGTTAACATATTAATTTATTTGCTTATTTATTAGTATTATTACTGAAGTAGCTGCTCTCTGCGGCCTATTGTGAAATAATTAACACATTTTTAAAGTTTCCATGATATATTATCATTGCCCCCAAATTAATGATGATAAAGCAGTTGGTAAAGAGAGGCAGTGGAAACAAAACACGGAAAGACCTGCCGCGAACTCTATTTGCACTCCAAATATGTTTTACATGGATCAACCGAGATTTGAATCCCGATCGCCCAAGATGACAAGCTATGAGCGCGCTAGCTTCTCCGCTACTGGTGCCCTACTCTTGCATAAGTGCCATGTGATAGATGAAGCCTGTTCAGATCATTATGAAAGCAGCACTACTGTAACAAAACATTAAATCCTCCAATGGTGTGCGGTAATTGGACCGAAGCTCAGAGGGCATGTCTCAAATTCCCGATTACTGAATACAGGTGTCTACTACTTACCCTTGACGGGAGTACATTAAATGTTACTTCTGCAGGCAAACGAAAATGATTATTCGTAACTCAAAATTACATTTTGTACATTCCTACGTAATTTTAAAATAACGTTTGAATTTAATTTAATTTTCCCAACTAAACAAAATTAATATTATTGGACAACACTTCATTCCCTTAAGTTGACATATTTTAATTTGTTTAAAAATTACTATTCATTTGCGCATTTGCTACGAGATTTTATTTTTTGAATACATGTTTCAGTCAATGATGTTCCACGTAAGATCGGAGAGAAAAACAGTTTTTATTATTAAGGCCATAACTTCCTTTTTAACATTTTTGTCACGTACATTTAGGGCTACTTTGATCCTACAGCGGAATGATACGAACACTAGTTGGATGAGTAATATAATAGAACCAAATTAACTCACTGCAATCCAATGTCACAATAGTTATACGACTAAAGAACATCTCTAATATCAGCCATCCATTCCAAATTCAATCTGGTTTACAAAAAATATTGTTTTCATTCCATTTCTCGTTTTATGGTAGAAGAAAGGAAAATGTTTAATTAACTTGTTTCAAAAAGTACAAAGAACACGTCCTGTACAAATTATGAATTACGTTTTTACTGCATTAGCACTTTTCAGTTTTAAACCTCGCCTATCTTTTCTCGAGAACAAAATAAAGAAGTTTCAGTCTGTCAACTAATTTCTTTCACCGCAGGACGGAAGGTAACAAAGTTTTGAAATACCTGGTTGTTGTTGTAGCATCCTTTTTCTGAAAGTCGGCTGAAGGAAGAAAAGAACAAAAGTAATACTTTCCTCGTGGATATCTCATTAAAACAAACCTACGATATAAAGTAAATAAGTGGCTCCCTTCTTTTGCATCAATTAGAGGAAACCACGTTGATAGTCATTAACGCTATTTTCACTTCAGAACAATTGCTTCTGATGTTTAATTAACAGATAATGAATATAAAGTGACTTCACCTGTTCGCTGTATTTTGTACGTTTTCATATTATTCTTAAATTTAATTGTTATCAGGCAGTAGCTCAAATGAGTGTAGGTGTTAGATTCCGAGAACATTTTAAAGAACTATTATATTTGTTACTTAAATTTCCACGAGTGATGTCATGACCTGCTCCAGCATATAAGTTCGGTTTCCGAGATTTGTGGAATGCTTATCCAACCTCATAAGCAGTTTTATATACTCGGTTTTAACAACATACATAATAAAAAATGGCTACCAAGTATGGATTATGAGCAGTTTTAGAATAGTTTTCCAAGATGTTAATTGTTGATTTTGAACAAATCTTAGAAATGTATTAAACAACGTGAAGTTTATTTAAATTGAAAATTACATTTCCAAAGAAATTTTTATTTATAAACAAACAAATCTCTAAAAACACACATTCAGCATAAGCAATTGTTCACGAAACAATTTTAGTACATCTTTGACTACCATCCTCAACCTAAAATCAGAAGAATCACCAAGCAATGAAAAAGCAATTGATGTGCCGAGAATTACGATTCAGTAATACAATTGCATTCAATGGATTAAAAGTACGGAAATCTAAATATATGTGTGCGGTCTACGAGCAAGAGGGAAAGCAGAAACTGCGATTGCAGCAAATCCCTCCACAAGGTCGTTTAGTGCTCCACAAATTCGCCCGATGTAATCACATTTCGCATTTGTGTACTTGAGGCGGAAGGCTGCAGCCACTTTACCATGGGTTTCTCCAACCTCCCGCAAAACACACCGCAACACCTGCGTTGGGAAAACACGGGCGCGCTCAGCAACGGCCTTTTGGTAAAAAAGAGAACAAACACAGGCCGGTTAAAAGGTACCGGCTCGAAAACAATTACCAATAAACAACAGTATTCGCGCCCTAAAAAGGAGAAGAAACGAGGTCACGGGGCCCTTCTCTCCCTTTACCCCCCCTCCCATCCTTGGCTGCTCCTGCTGCCCTAAAAAGAGGCGGTGGTTAGGCCTCCGTTCTGCACGCCTTTATCCTCTCGAAAGACCAGGTACGTATCGGATGGGGCTCCGAGGACCTTGCATTCGATGTTGAGAGGGCTAAAGGACTCCCCTCTCGCAGAGCATCGATCGCCCACGCCGGCCTTCCCGCTCTCCACCCCGCTCCGCCCCGCCCCGCCCCGCCCCGCCCCGAAGTGGCCCCGCCTGCGAGCCCCTCCCCGCCTTCCTCCTCGCCCCGGTCGCCGTCCGCGCCCGTACATGCCCGCCACAAACTCCCTCGCTCAACCCACGCGGGCCCCTCGCTCAACCCACGCGGGCCCCTCGGTACCGACTTCCGCTCCCTAACCGCCTTCTAGGCCAACGATGCCACGTCTGCCTCTACGCCCCGGTTCCAGACGGCGCCAGTACACAAGCCCGCTAGTCTGTGGCACCAGACACGCGGTGTTCCACCCCCGCGCGATTGCTGCTCTCCTCCCCAATCCCTCCCGGTCCCCCGCTCCCGGTCCCCCGCTCCCGGTCCCCCGCTCCCGGTCCCCCGCTCCCGGTCCCCCGCTCCCGGTCCCCCGCTCCCGGTCCCCCGCTCCCGGTCCTCCGACCCCTACTCCCGGAATGCGTTTCCAGCATCCGCATTGTTTTCAGTCCCGCTGCCACACCGAATTCCATTTCCCACCTCCGGTAACCCACGCTGTTGCCCAATCGCTACTCCATTCTACTGCTTCTACACATCAAAACCCCGCGCCACCGATCTCTGCCTGCCATCGCCCTGCATAATTCATTGCGGGAGCCATCATACGTCGTCGGCCACATCAATACATGAACTCGCACCACAATGGGAACGAAGTGTTGCGAGGAGACCGCGTCGTATAATGGTTCAAGTCAAGAAGATGTAACGAGCTAAAATAAAAACCCGAGATATTTTCTTATTATGCTGTCGATGACTATTTAGTTTTAATGAATGTTTTATCTTTTCCTGGCGAATACTCTGGGCACGCACTGCAACATATCAAGTCCCTCCATATTTTATATATTTTACATATTTTTACACGTATTTCATGCACGAGGATGACACGTATTTCCTTTTTTTCACATTTTGTCATTTCACGCAATTACAACATATGAGAAAAGTAGATTGTTAATTTGTTTCTTTTTTGACTTTTGAATTAGTTTTTTCAATTTTTACGGGCAATATCATTTCCTTTCGGAAAACAATGGAACGATTTAAAGATACAAAACATTAAAATCTTATAGACAAGTTCAAGTTATTGACTTTCACTTATGTAGATGGAATTCTCAGACTTTTCTCAAGAATTTTGAACCGAAATGATGCGAACAACGTCAAGCTCGTATAAAAATATCAATACGCGTTTTTTAAACTCTACATTGTTAGTAAAAGAGGAAGGGAGTTAGCGGTACTGCAAATGGTGAAAAAACGAAAAATTTAGTCCAGGGGAGTAAAAAGTACTTTTCCGCTTTTAAGAATTCATTACCATCATCAGGGCTCAGCTTCTGATGACATGTCATCTTTTCATTAGTGCATTCTAGACGTAGGTAGAATGTTTATGAATGTTTAATGAAAGAATAAATGAATGTTTATCATGACTTATAGGTGATAGACGAGTACGGATTTTGGATAATTTTGGTACTTTTTGCTGTTTTTCTTTTTTAGGTCATTTTTTTAACCTTCGCGCCATTTTTAAGCTTTTGTTTCATTTTAGTGTTTTTTGTTAGTACATATTTCATAAATTTACAATGCCATTAGCATTCAACTAAGCCTCTCAAAAGACTCCACCGTTTCGCAAGAATTCAGTGGCGTCTTCACTGAGTTTTGCAACTTGTCTTAACAACACAAGCCTCAGAGCAACGCCCCATGAGCGGAATTATATGTATCGAGTCAATTTAAATGTAGTTTGACTTCGAAGGTTTTTGCGTTGAACGTTGCGATTTAAGAGCGAAATTATTTGGGATGCGCTTAACGTAAAAACTAAAAAATTTAAATGTAGAAATGTAACATTCACCTACAGAACATCCTGATTCCTGATGCGCAACAATAGCTACCAGGAGTGTCCTTTGGATACTGAGCTGCAGCACAGCGTGGTTATTCTAGAAACGGTTGACACCAACAACCACTGCATAAACTACAGGATAGTATACTTCCGGACACATCTGTCGTAAATATTTTCTTTATAAGAGTTTACGAGTAAATCACATAAAAAAGTGAAACCTTAAGCTGCTATTTTTGACATGATTATCTCACTGATTTCCAGGAAACCAATCCCTCAAAACGGCGGCCGTCGATAACCCAAACCGACGTAGCGTCAGAAGCAGGAAACGCCCCCATCGATGAACCAACCCCGCTAGCTTTGCCCCCTTCACCCCTCTCCGTTATACCCCGGCCACTGCTCCCCGCCCTTGTGTTAATGTGATCCAGACAAACGCACCGCTACCTCAAAGGAAGCAGGCTGTTTAAACAGGCGAAATTGCGACCGGCGGACAACCTCCTTACACGCAGAAGGCGGAGGGGGCGGTTCGAGGGAGGAAGGGGGAAGGAGGAAACGGGAGGGGAGGGCGCAGAGGCGCTCACCCGCACTCCCGAATTCCAACAAGACGAAGAAGAAAAACGGGCTGCAAAGAGACTGCTCGGAGATACACAGAGCACGCAGCCGGCGCGTCGGCAGCGCCGCCGCCGCCGCCGCCGCCGCCAGCTTCGCGAGAAAGCTGATATAATGAATAATTTCTCAAAGAGCCGAGGTTTGCGCAGCGGCGCAGACTGCGCTGCGAGCGCAGCCGAGAGGACGGAAACTGCCGCCTCCGCCCGCACCGCCGACACCGCCGCCGCCGCCGCCGCCGCCATCTCCGCCCGCGCCTCGGCCGCGGAGTCGCAAGAAAACGCACCGAATATGAGACCGTCTGCAGGACAAGACAAACTGCAAGAAATTCCCGTGCCGCGAGGCGCTGAGTGGGGCGGTAGGGGTGTGAAACCCCGATGTGCCCGCCACCACACCCGCACCCCGCACCCTGCACCATCCCGCGTCCCACGAAAGAGGGCGATGGAATTCGGAGAAGAGATTTAACGGTCTATCCAGAAGTTACCGGCAGAAACTTCTGCAAGCAGTTCGGTAAGGCGATACAGCGACTTCTATATAACTTGCGCAAGTTAAACACAAAATACCTGCTAAGTTCATGGCAAACGAGGTCCTCTTGCGGATATATTCCGACTGCAACTTAAACATTAAAATGAAATTAAGAAGCGAAACTTGGCAAAGACCGCTGCGGGTGTAGTGCAACAATTGGAATATTTAAGGCAATGCGTGGCAGGAAGTGGGCCTGCGTGGGTATTCTTTGCGAAGATTGTAGCCGTAATGGAGGCGGATGGGCGAAAATAACTTAATAGTAAATAACGGTAGTGGGTTCTAACGTGGTAGAAATGTACTTTGGAAGAGCCCTTCTGTCCTACATTGTGTACGTGGAACACAGTACACGATGATTTTAATGAACAAGGCCCAAACCAAAGAAGCCAAAGGTCGTCATTCACATGTAACTAAACCACTATCCAAACATGATGCAAAGTTTATCACGGCTTACCTAAATTAATCATGTAAGTAGAGTTCTGTTGTATTCGTAAGTGATGTAGCTCGTTTTGAAAAAAACATTTTTACAATAGACATAAATACGAACATCAAAAAATGGTGCCGAACAAATCCAATAAAATGTTTTTTCTAAGAATTAGCTTGAACTATCCTCAAAAACAACAAATAAAATACTCTCGTGTAATACTGCAATAAATGAAATATTTTAACAAAAACAGTTTTAACGAATATTACAATACCGTTGTATGTATAGATACACAGTAAAACATTTCTTTACATTTCCAATATATTTTTTTAGTTTCTGTTAAAGTTGTGTTCTGTTCTGTTAAAGTTGCTAACAAAACACGCGTAATGGCGAGCAGCCTCATAGTTGGAGTTCGCTGTCGAATGACGTCATCTGTGTCATAAACAGTGACGCACAGAGTATGAGAATTAAAGCAGATAACAGAATACGTGCCTAGAGGTAATAACACAAAATGGTCAGAGTAACAACAAAAATTGAAATCAGTGCATGGAAAACCGGCTACGTCTACGTATGAGTTAGTGACGCTTAACTAGTCAGCGCTAGTCGAGCTGGCGGACTCTAAAGACCAGATCATTAGTAGGATCCAAAAGCCTAGCTCAAAGTGATTTTAAATTTAGTACCTACGTTTCGTGTGTTGGCGTATTTAAAAAGAAGTATTTTTAATTTTTTATTTACTTATTATTGGTTATTAATAATATTATTGATTATTAATACTACTACTATTATTTATTAATACTACTACTATTATTATTATTAATACTATTATTATTGTAATTATTATTTGCATATAGACCATTACTGACCACGCTTAACGTTCTCTTCGGAGGCCCAGTCCTACTTTATCCTGGATTAACATGTGTAATTATAGGAATCAGCTTCTCTGCTGTATCCCTTGCTAAGACAAGGTTATTACACCTTGAATTAAGGAAAATTGAGGTGACAGGATGATCATGGTGAAGCTACAAACACGAATACAATTATGCCTAAGCAGGATTGGAACTTGCAGCCTCCTCGGCGCAGACGACGGCTACCTCACCGGCCTGCGCCATGGAGAGGCTTATTAATATATTATTATTATTATTATTATTATTATTATTAATTATATATTATTATTTTTTTCGATATATATTTAATTGTTTCTTTAAAAAATATAATATATTTTTATTTTACATTTATTACACAAAATCGAAACTGTTATTGCTTTTTAATTTCTTTCTCTCCCTACGTTTCTTAAGTATTCACGCGGCCCCCTCTTGTAAAGCTCTGCCATCATTGTTCGTAACAGGCAATGCGACTGTCTACGAAGAATTAATTATGGTTTCCATTTTTTCAGTGATGCTGAAGGCTAATGATCATGTGATTCTTTTCCTGCAAACAGCAAATGAACCTAATCAAACTTATTCTTTAACTTATTTATAAACTTTCGTCTTATTTGCTCTTCAGCTCTTGGTATATTCAAGTTTATCTGGTGCTCAAATTCCTTTACCAATTCCTAACGAGGTCTTCGTCATTAATTACTTCTTACCGATATTTGAAGAAAAGGTATCAATAGGCCAATCGTAAAACAGGCATCAACGAAGTATTCCTCATCTTTCATTAGCACCATAGAATATTGAATTATTCAAATGTGTGAAATATTTTCAAATGGTAATGTTCGTTTCAAAATGGGTGGATTTGAAACTGCCTCTCAAATGAAAAATACGAGAGTATTTACCCAGTTCCCGTTTAAGGCCAGTTAAGCATGGGAGATATGGGGCATCTTCGTACTGCATATTTCATTTCACAATTCTACCTAGGCATCATTCCACTTACTAAAATACATTCTACCCCCGTAATAAACCATGTTTATATCAAGAACACTAAAAAAAACTGCAAGGGATAAAATGTATTTTGAGATACATCGAAAAACGAAGTACTAGGTATTCTTTATCGTCTAGTTTCAGAGATTCGGTATATCAGGTGTACACATCGCCAGCCCCGCAAACGCTGGATATACCCGTACGTGAGAATCTGGAACAGTTCGGATGATTGAACGGGCAACGAGGATTTCCAGAAGCCACCAACGTAAGCGCTACAATTGCTGGCGCTGTCATTCGTGACTGCCTAACCCAACCGGGTCCAAAAGCGCTACTGCTCGGGCACTGATCATAATCAACCGTTTATTTGTGAGAATATAGTCATCAGGGGAGGTAATAATCCCAACATAAAGTAATTTGTGTGCGAAGGGAGAGTGGTTTTATTCGATAAAAACGCACTAACCATACTAACTAAATAATATTAACAACAAATAATTCCTTTAGTGTTTTGACCTCCGAAGCCTCTGCATTCAAGCAGGGTTCTTTTTTGTAATTTACCATTTTCTTCGCAACCCGTATGACATCGGAACTTTGTACACACTTTCAAGATTCGAAGCGCACTTGAAAACTCGGGTGGTCACCGCCGCCTCCACCGCCGCCGCTTCGAAGCCCTGCAAGTGGCACGGACGAGGAACCGACGCGACGGCCGCGCAACGCCAGGCGAGGCGCTGGGGCCACTCCAGACGGTTCTGCGCGGGAGAGCTCTGCGGCGAGAAAGCGGACGACAGGGATTTGAAGAGGTGCCCTGAGGTGAAGAGATTTCGCGGAAAAGCAAGAGAGGGGTTTCGAAAATGTCCATGTCCATATGTGTTGCATGGAAACATGAAAAAGGTGGAAGTCAGGGGTTTGAAAAGATGAACTGGAAGATTTTGCGGAAAAGTAAGGCAGGGGATTGGAAACAGACCACATGTGAATGTTTTGCATGGCTACATGAAACAGCCGTTGTGGAAAGACGAGTGACACTAAATTCCGAGGAAACTTATTCAAATTAGTTCAGGACAAATTGAATTTCCGAGGTATTCGCTCAATCCCACAATGATACTATCTGATATAATTATTACAATAATCATTTTAAGAGCAAGGACGCAACTTTCAAATATATATATATATATATATATATATATATATATATATATATATATATATATATATATATTGAAACACATAATGTGTTTCCTTACACTAATTAGAACATTAGCGTAAGTAATCAGTATATATTTTGGACTGCGCGGTACGTACGACAAGCGCGGCGAACAACGATGGGAACTAGCAACGGTCGCTACCGCCGCCGTTGCCGCCGCCGCGAGGACAGCGTGAGAATGTCGGTTACGAACTGGGCAGCGAACGGCGAAGATTTCAGCCGTTAGGACAGTCGCGGAGAAGTGGCCGGTAGGTACGGACGTGTGGCGAAGAGCTCGCCGTTAGTGCATGGACAAAGGGAACATGCGGTGTATTTTGTAAAGTAGTAGCAACTGTAGATACGTGAAGTAGAGATCGAGAATATTATTAGGATGAGAGATCAGCGACGAGAGAACAATCGATCGCGCTTGTATTATTTATCGCGGTAAGAATAACACCGGAATTGTGTGGTGCGGAACTGAGGCCAGCACGTGCAGTAGCCGTGGGTTAAGTGATTAAATCCAGCGACGGAAAATAATCAGAGTGAGGTGCAACACCGAGGTACCAGGAGCCGAATCAGGAAGGATTCGCAAGGTCACCAGCCGAGGCGATCGCTACGCCATCAGCCGCCGACGACGCCCAGCTGCTGCGAAGGTCGGCGACCCCTGCCGACACGAGCCGTGCTCCAAGCATCGAAGGTATTGGTCGGGGCCCCGAAGGTATGATAATATGTATTACACCTAATCTTGGTACCAAGGCAGAGTGTATAAATGTTGTTAGATCATGTAATTAACAAATCTGGTTTGTGAATAAATGCTGTTCATGATTGTACTTCAATTATTAATTAACTTTCCTAATGCTGTACCAACTTATCGTAGGGACCCATTCACGGAAAAGATACCCTCCTTTAGTAATTTCTTGCCGTGAAAATACCCGGCATCACCAGGTATGTCACAGCTGGCGCCCGAACAGTCTGGAAAGCGTGTAATTAAGAAATGTGGCCCTAGGAAAGTTGATAAAACATTGGAAAGTACTGTGCATGTATTTGATGTATATCAATGCAGGTTAAATATAATAGGCAGGCAATGTAAAGCTCATTATTAGAGGGAACAAAAGTAACAGTACATGTACTAACAAAGCATGCATAAGTCAAGAAAGCATAATGAATACTTGGTAATTACAGAAATTTTGTTGTTTAATTAATAGCGGGCAGATATATGAAACTATTTGAGAGTAACCAGTATAAAGTTACTACTACAGTTACTGGGTTTATGAAAGCTATAAATGTACATATTGTAAGTGATATAGTGTAGTATAATTTCAAAGATTTTGTAAGACAAGTCAATAATGTTTGAATTGGTTGGTATTTTTCATAACATGGAAGTTAAAGAATTTGTGAAGTAGTAATAATTCTTGTGGAAATATAAGGGTATTTAATATTATTATATAAATCGTGCACATTACCTGCTGGGAATTTACATTTAGCAGTGCATTGTTCATTAGTAATGGTAAAGTTTGTGGAATTTAGTGGAAAGGATACTAGGTTGGGAAGTGTGTAGCAGCATTGTGAATGTATATTTTCAACATTCATGTGGTATTATTGAGGGAAGTTTATGGAGAAGACATGACATGTAATTGTGTGTGATTGTTGTGTACATAATATAGCAATAATTGTGTTGAGAAGTAATTCCAAAGCAAATAGTGGATTTACTAAATTTGGGAGCATTTTTGTAATAATTTTAATGAGTTTATTAGCAGTACATATGTATTCAGGTGGTAATAATATTACTTATTGTAAAGAATATGTTTATGTATTGGTAGGTGAGTGGGAATTTATGTGATTACTGAATTAGTGTTATTGTGTTTTTGTGGTGAGTGAGGGTTTGTTCTTCATCAATCAGCATATGAAATAATAGTGCATTAAAACAGTCACGAAGAGTATACAGTGCTGTGGCGAGCATAGTAAATTAATAGGGTAACTGTTGTATTGTTGTTGAGAGAGGCAAAGGGAAAATTGTACGAGCATTTAGTGGAGTTGGGGTCGAACGTGAAGCTAAAAGGTAATAAAATGGAGGAGCAAAATGTAATATTGGACTCGGAGGGGAAGGTGGAGCAGGTAAGGGAGATAGATGAAGGAATGGGGAGTAATACATTATCAGAAAGCAGGGATAGTGGAATTGGAAGCAGGTTGGATGATACGTCAGGGGAAGGTTTTGATAAAGAAGTAGAAATCACGCCAACGCCAATGAACCAGGCAGCAGGAAGTCCAAATCGGGGGGGTGGAGAAGACGCCCATTCAGGCATGATGCAGATGATGATGAAGATGTGGGAAGATCAGAAGAGATTCACAGAGGAACAGAATAGGAAGATATTGGAAGAACAGAATAGGAAAGCAGAGGAACGAAGCAGGAAGTTGGTTGAAGAACTAAATGGGAAAATTGAAGAACAGAATAGGAAGACATTGGAAGAACAGAGCAGGAAATTAGACGAACAGAAAATATTCACAGAGGAACAGATTGGGAAGTTGGCAGAAGAGCAGAGTAGGAAATTAGATGAACATAAAATATTTACGGAGAAGCAGATCAAGAAGTTCGCGGAAGAACAGAGCAAGAAATTAGATGAACAGGATAGGAAAGCAGAGGAACGAATTAGCAAATTACGAGAGGAGATAAGTGGGCGAATAGAACATACTGAAGAACAAATCGAGTCGACCAAGAGGGAAATGACTAAAATTGTGGAACGAGTGGAAACCCAGGAGCAATCGATTTCCGAAAGATTCATAAAACAGGAAAAGAAAATAGAATCCCGAGTAATTAGTTTGGGTGGGGAATTGGAGAACAAGCTACATCAGCAATTAGAGGCTAAAACCGCCGAGCAGGATGAGAAAATTGAAAGGATGCGAAGTCGATGTCAAGAGGAAATTAGAACAGTGGAAGAAGATGCAAGGAAGCTGCAATTGGTAGTCAAGGAAGAAATAAAGGAGAATAAGCGGGAATGCGAGGAGAAGGTCTTGTTATTACGAACAGAGATTGAACAGGTAAAAGAATGCAAGGCATCCCCAATTACAGCGAGCGGGACGGTACCATTTACCCCTCCAAGATCACTGAAGTTTTCAGGAGACGGTAAAGAAAATCCTTGCATATTCATGAGGGCGGTAGAACGGCATTTAGCTGTTATCAACACCTCGGAAAGGTGTAAGATACAATTTTTATACTTAATGCTGGAAGGGAACGCAAGAACGTGGGCCGATACGTTTGATGAGTTTCCCGAATCATTAAAGGAATTTAAAGATCGGTTTTTCGAGCGATATTGGAATGAGGAGATTCAAATCAATTTTAAAATAAGCTTGATGAATAATTACTACAACCAGTCAATGGGAAGCTTGCGGGAATACGCAACAAAGCGCATCATGGAGTACAAGACGTTATCTCCGCCGATGAGCGATCAAGAAATCATATGTGTACTAACGAGACAATTCCCAGTTACGGTACAGAATTTATTACGTAGTGTACAGCACACCAATTTGGAGAGATTTCAGAACGTGCTGGGAGGATACGACCTAACCTTTGCAAGCGCCCCAAAGAACAGGAATGAAGGGAATATTAATACGATAAGAATGGAACGAAATCAGGAGCGAGGAAATGATAGGGGCACCGGTAATCAGGGAAATCAACGAGGAAGAGGGGGAGACGGAGGCCAACCAGAGCCGAGGAATCAAAGATCGGAGTGGAGCGGACCCAACTTCAACCGCATGGAGACAAGAAACGGAGGTGGGGGTACACCCGACCAATCAGCGCAGCCTAGCACAAGTGATAGACAAGGGAATTATTTAAACCAACAAAGTCCGTGGTGAAAGGTGGCCCCATCGCGGACGTAGAAGACGATAAAGAAAACGTGGTCTCCATCAATACGATCCAGCTAGTATCCCATAACGCCCAGCCGTGGAAGAGGAATAAAAACTCAGAAAGCAAATTGAGAAAGTGTCCCACGATTAAGATAGTATGCGAGGGGTTAGAGAAAGAAGCATTAGTAGACACAGGGTGCACGACGACAGTAGTGTCGGAGGAATTATACGAAGAGTTGAAAGAAAAAAAGGGAAAACAAATAGTGTGTTTGCCCATGCATAGGGCATATGTGCTCGGAGCCACTCAGTCGAAGTCAAGCCCGATCACAAAACAAATATGGTTTAGAGCCATGATTGGCGACCGAAGTTATGAGGTAGTGGCCATGGTGGTAAAGAACCTAATGCATCCAATAATCATAGGGACGGATTTCTTGGTTGAGGAAAGAGCGGTTATCGATCTCGAACGGCAAGTGGTGGAATTGGGGAGCCAGGACATAGAGTTTGAACCGGGGAAGGAAAACGGGCTTGAGATATGCACAGGCGTAGTGGTTGAAGAATCAGGACAGGAAGGGAAGGCGAACGTCAAGGAGAAGATTCACCAATTTAGTGAGGGACAATTGGTAATGTTACGGGCTCCCAAGATGTCGGACATACACTTACACAACAAATTTTGTGTAGTATATGAGGCGCCATATTCTATAGCCGAAATAATAGACAAGAATTTGGTTAAACTGGTAGATGATAAACAAGAACTGGTAGGTTACCAAGTCCTCAGTCAGCTAAGACCGTATCCGATAGGTGTGGAAAACAGTGAAGTGTAAATAAAGTGTAATATGGGTATTAGTTTAAATGACCACGTGTTAATCTGATTTTAGGGAATACATGTATATAAGGATTCATGTAGTGAATAAGAGAGCGTTATTATCGACAGAGACGATGGCGATAAAGTGAATTTTTCTTAGGCAGGAAAAATCCAAAAAAGGGAAGGAGGGGGTGATGAAACACATAATGTGTTTCCTTACACTAATTAGAACATTAGCGTAAGTAATCAGTATATATTTTGGACTGCGCGGTACGTACGACAAGCGCGGCGAACAACGATGGGAACTAGCAACGGTCGCTACCGCCGCCGTTGCCGCCGCCGCGAGGACAGCGTGAGAATGTCGGTTACGAACTGGGCAGCGAACGGCGAAGATTTCAGCCGTTAGGACAGTCGCGGAGAAGTGGCCGGTAGGTACGGACGTGTGGCGAAGAGCTCGCCGTTAGTGCATGGACAAAGGGAACATGCGGTGTATTTTGTAAAGTAGTAGCAACTGTAGAACAATAGATACGTGAAGTAGAGATCGAGAATATTATTAGGATGAGAGATCAGCGACGAGAGAACAATCGATCGCGCTTGTATTATTTATCGCGGTAAGAATAACACCGGAATTGTGTGGTGCGGAACTGAGGCCAGCACGTGCAGTAGCCGTGGGTTAAGTGATTAAATCCAGCGACGGAAAATAATCAGAGTGAGGTGCAACACCGAGGTACCAGGAGCCGAATCAGGAAGGATTCGCAAGGTCACCAGCCGAGGCGATCGCTACGCCATCAGCCGCCGACGACGCCCAGCTGCTGCGAAGGTCGGCGACCCCTGCCGACACGAGCCGTGCTCCAAGCATCGAAGGTATTGGTCGGGGCCCCGAAGGTATGATAATATGTATTACACCTAATCTTGGTACCAAGGCAGAGTGTATAAATGTTGTTAGATCATGTAATTAACAAATCTGGTTTGTGAATAAATGCTGTTCATGATTGTACTTCATTTATTAATTAACTTTCCTAATGCTATACCAACTTATCGTAGGGACCCATTCACGGAAAAGATACCCTCCTTTAGTAATTTCTTGCCGTGAAAATACCCGGCATCACCAGGTACGTCACAATATATATATATATACATATATACACCCGGAATATATATATATATATATATATATATATATATATATATATATATATTCGGGTCGGGTATATATGTATATATGTATATATGTATTATATATATATATATATATATATATATATATATATTCGGTCCGGGTATATATATATATATATGTATATATATATATATATATATATATATATATATATATATATATTCCGGGTGTAATAATACTCTTCAGCTTCGTGTAGCTACATTCAACGCCACACGAATTAAGGTTCTATCCACAGGCAACCTGCCCCCACAACAGCACTTTCCAGCCACAAATGCGCATATGGGCTACGGTTGCGCAATCACGCATCAGAAACTTCCAGCCTACGAAATTTTGGGAAATTCAGCAGCAGAGAAAGCTCCCAGAAATCGAGATTCTCCCTCGCTGATTGACCTCGCTCAAGACTGTGTAATACAACCTCAATTGCAGAGAAGTGTCTCTAAGAAGGGACCGGTTTGTCCGGTCAGGAAACCAATTAATGTCGTGGAGAAGCATGATGGCACTGCAAGATACAGTGGTGAATCCATTTACAAACGAGCTAACTGTAAACAAACGTATAGACGAATTGAGTGCATGGACATAACCTGCAGTTATGCTGCCAGCAGTAGCAAATCAGTAGCTGTCAATGCGATCTCTTCTTAAAGTAAGCTCTCTAAATATTGTAATCCAGGCCGTTTGATTTCAATTTTTTTTACATTTCTTTGTATTCTGGATGAATGTACAAAGTTCAGTTGATGTTCAAGTTTATATTTGTATTTACAGACATACAATCTAACAATGCCATTTACGACTAACACTAAACTACTTTTGACGAAGAGACTCGCAGAGCACCTCAATTGATTTATTCTATATTGATGAATATATTAAAAAATGATATCCGTTTTTTATTCAAGTTTGACGTTCTGTATACGTATTTACACAGTTTGATATTTCTGCTTTGGTTCATCAAGTGCAGGTTTGAGTAAAAGTTATTGGCGAGATAGGCAATGTGGTAAGTAATGTGTTTGATGTTTAGTTGCTTGTTGGAGATGAATCAGTGGGCTTTGATCTTAAAATTTGATTTTAAGGATTTGATGTTGGTGACATTTGGCAGCATTTGCCCTTATTTGGCAAGCGTTTAGGAGGAGGAGTCTGATGATGGATTTGTATCTGACAATGGCACCGGCTAAAGACAGTTTAATTTTAGGAATACGCTCTTCTATTGCCTGCTCGCGATAGTTGCCGTGCAGGCGAAAGAATCGATTTTCATGAAGGCTCTGGAGCGACAGGCCTTGTAGCTCTGCGTCTCAGTTTACTTCTCATAATTATTATTTGCACTGTTCAAAGTAACAAAGTTAAGATAATAGATTCTGTACGAGATTTCGTAACCGTGGAGGAAATCATTTCACGTCTCATTAAATAATGTATCCTCTTCGAGTACATAGCAGTACATAGTAATTTGATTGGATTTATTTCTTCACAAGCAGTAAAATACGAATGCGATGTACGGGAAAGGGGTACATTCAGCGCAAGATTTTTGAACTCCAGAATTTTACTCCATTTTACAATATAATTGAATGGTGAATAAAAGTACGAAAAAGGCGGAATTAGAAACATTTGTAAACTAAAAATGTTCGCGCACGAGAAATATAATTGTAATAATAGTTTGCATCGGTAAACGAAATAAAGGTTTTACTTTATTGTAGTGCTAACAAAATAGAATACCCAGAACTCCTGTCTATACGTCTACCACAACTAGCAAAACGAGAGCTCAACATAACGTACGCAAAATGAAGCATCATCTCTGGCCAGATGCAAAACATAGGGCCATTTCAGTGTTGGCTCAATGGATCACTGACACTGGACGAAAATATTGATCGAATAGAGGGTCATTGTCCCCCAAGCTGAAGTAAATTACTTGTTGCGGGGATATTTAATGTTTTCAAATTATACAGTAAAATATTACCTAATGTAAAAATTGTGGCTAAAATCAATGAAATATTTTCCTTTTTTACGGTCATTACACTTTCTAATTATATAGAGACAATTAGCCAGTATTAAGTGTAAGTCCTAAGATGATCGAGCTACATTAATTTTCATGCAATAAGCTGATAAATTATAAAATAACAGCATAAAATCAAATAAATAAATATGTAACTATTTAAAATTCAAAAACCGAATTAAGATAGAAATTCCATTAACCTTCAGTTCAAACTATTAGGAAAACTCTAATGATCAAACTTAACATTTCAAAACCAATTAACAATTGGAATTACAGCTGGAATTGTGATAGATAGTTTGAAAAACGTTCGTTAGCACACGTCGATTCCTTCACATTGGGCACCATAAGTAACAATACATAAAATCTGTAGCCCTGTAGATCATTTGCGTTTGTAAATAGTTTTATTTCACGCGAACGAATATTTCCTCAATTCTTGCGAAAAACGCTCGTTGCTATCCGTCTTCATAACACGGCCACACAAAAAACTGCGTTCGTGTCTGCGGATCAGACCATGTTTTCTATGTTTTTGGGCTCACTAAATCCGAGTGCGGTGTTCATTATACTCCATTACATCAGGTTTTTGACCTAACCTAAAAAATATAAAAAAAATGGAAGATATTTCTAACCGAGAACTCAAACCATACTACCTATTTGTTTTGTTGAGGTCACTAAAACCGAATATGAAGTCCATTTAACTTCATCACATTTGATTTTTTAATTTATATCAATTATAATAGATGTGGCATTGGCCCCTGACAAGTCAACTCTCATCACGTTGGTGTATAGCAGATTGCCTATATCGTGGACACCATATCATTAGCCTTCTCTCCATGCAGGCAGAGGTTTTTTCAATGTTTTTGAGGTTATGTGAAAAATGTGATGTGAAGTTAAATGAACTTCAGATTCGGTTTAAAAGACTCAAAGAACATGTAAGTAACATGATCTGACCACTCGTTTAGAAATATCTTATTCTTTTATATATTTTGATGGTAGGTCAAAAACATGATGTGATGAAGGAAAAAAGACGCCGGATTTAGTGACTCCAAAAACGTGTAGAGCACATCGTCTGATCCCCAGACACGAACACGTTTTTTTGTGTGGCTGAGTACTTCAACTTGATACTCGTTTGTAAATGAATTAGGAAGAGATCACAGAGATTAAGAAAACGTGCATAGATTGCACTTACTCCCATAGCACGTCACACACAGATTTAAATTGTCATTTGATGTTAAATAAAAGACACGATCCTTGTACAATCATGTACTCATATCTGGAGGGTGCTATGGTGCACCAGTGTAAGTGTGCAAGATTCTAATTATGCACCTGACGTCTGCTCGAGATGAAGTGCGGTAGAAACAAAAATGAATCAGTATCATAAAATATTAATGAAATAGTGTAATGCACAGCAAAAGGTGGTGATAAACATCTGGTAATGTTATTAATATTATTAATAATCATATTAATAATATTACTCATTATTATTAATATTAGTAATAACCATACAAATAATTTACTCATAATATTACTAACATTCATATTAATGGTAATAACCTGAATCAATGAATAAGTAAATATTTACGCATCAGTACAATGGCAGTACCGCATAATTACAATAACATGGAAAGCCATTATAGTCGACTCTCAGCAGAAGCATATGTATTGCCCATGGAAACAAAGGTCATCGATAGATGACAGAAGCAGACGGTTGCGTCAGAGCCAGTGGAGCGCGACAGTTCACAGAGAAAGGGCTAGCTCAGATTACGGCAGAGGGAAGCCACAGACATATGGAAAGGACCTGGCCTTTGCCACGGCCAATCAGACCGATCTATAAAGACAGCGTACACATTTCATGAGGTATCGTCAATTCATGGAGTTGAATGATCAGATCACGGGAAGTACAGTTAGATGGTGGTGATGGAAAGAGACGAGTGAGCTAGTCTGGCGCACCGATTTTTGCTCGTTCTGCGCAGCACCAGTGTGCGTCACGAACCACGTGACTACAACACGGTCAATTCGTTTCAAAAGCCACACGACGCTCGCCGACATCTTGAATGGAGAACGAAAAGTGTCGAGAAATATTATGAAATTGGCACGAAGTGGCAGTTTTCAACAGCGAACGTCCAAAATTTACACGATAAACGTGTAATTGAAAAAAGAATCATTAAAAAAATTACAATAACTTGAAACAAGGTGATAATTTCTGTATTTAACGGCTCGTAGAATTCCCGCTAATAATGTACCGCAAACTAGTGCCTGAAGCTCATTGGCTGAAGTCCGCAATGTCTCACCCATCTCTTTCCACTATGAGAAGGTTTACGGATCTGGGGAACAAACTAACGAGATGTATTTCCATGAGGCAAAGTAAATATATGCCCAGGGTGGAATTTAGGTGCTTTAAGGCCCCAAGCACAAAATCATGCAGACTCTCATCTGAAAAAATATATTCCTGACTTGGGAAAAAATCAAATATTAGGAATAATTATGATTTTCCTATATGATGAGTTAATATTTTAGAATTTTTCCCGAACGTCGGGGTCTTATGTATTGCGGATCCTAAGCAACTTCCTATAGGCTTCCGTTACGAGTAAATCTGGCTCTTTCCAAACCGACAGACCGACAAAGAGTGACACTCAAAGGTCAACACGTGTCATTCAAGAACGCACAAAACATGAAAAGAAATGACACGAGTGATGACGAACGCACCGCCGGAAGGTAAAGTCACTACTCAAATGCTGATACTGCGTAACCAGATCAGCAGCCGCGTGAGGACGGCAGGAAAAAGCAGCTTCTGGACAACACAGGAAGGGGGGGGAGTTTCGCAGAAAAGCGTCTCTCTCGGCCACCAGACCATTTCATCTACCTCTTTTACTTCCTTAACAGTCACTCCCTCTTCCTCTACTTCCTTCCATCCAGTATTTCCACCTTCTCCATTTCCACCTCCTTCAACATTTCCTCCCACCGGGGGTCTAGGGTTCGACGTTTCCCGCTGCGAATATCAGAGGTGTATCCTATCATTTGGTCCTCGTACCGCGCTCGATCTTGACTTCCTTTTACTTGTGCTATGCAATGCTTCTACTTACACACACACACACACACACACACACACACACACACACACACATGCACTATACTACTACCACACATGCCGAAAGACCGGTCGGAAGCTTAGACCATCTCCTCGAAGTTGAACCACGAAGGCAGTCGTCGTGTGGTCGGGGCCGGATCTCATTCCGATAGAGGGGAGAACATCGCATTCTCCGAGCTATAAACCGCACTCCACTCAAGAATGACCAAAGCCGTTGACGAGCCCGGAAACACGAAACCCACACTCTGCACTGCCACTGTCCCCCTCCCCCCTCGCGCTGTGCTTCCCGGCTGGAGCGTTAAACGAGCCGCATTTTCTCGGCGCCTCCGCCGCCGACCGGCGCGCCGCCGCGACCAAAGGCGCTATTGAAAGCAACGACAGGAGGTTTGTGTGGAGAACGGCGCGACGTGGCGCGAAGAGTCGTTGTGTAGCGCGGGGCGGGGCGGGGCTAGGCGAAGCGGGCGCCGGGCTGGGCGAGGCTGGGTTGAGGTTGGCGAAGTGAGGATGGGCAGGGACAGTTGGGGGTAGGACGAGCGTGGCGAGGCGGTGGGGCGGGACGTGATGGGAGGGGGTGGAGAGGGAAGTGACGAGGTGGGAAGAGTGGGGTGGGAAGGGGAGGGCGGGGAAGGGCGGAGAGCGGGTGGGGAGAGGAGTTGGGTGGGCAGGTGTGGGGAGGAGCCGAGAGGGATGGGAGGCGGGCAGGGGGAGAGAAGGGGAGGGGCAGGGCTGCGCGGGGTGAAGTGGGTGGGGTGGACGGGGCAGGAGGCGAAGGCCACGCGCAAGTTGTGCTCAAACTTGTGCTTTCACCCTTGTTTATATTTCTTCGTTTCAAGCCGCGGCACGCAACGGGTGTGGGAGCGGTGGCGGCGGCGGTGGCGGTGGCGGTGGCGGCGGCGGCGGCGGCGGCGACGAGTGTTGTAGATGCAATGGAATTCAACAAGCTTTTAGCAACTAATTTAAACGTTTGAGCTTTAGAGAGTCGGCCAACCCGGCCCGGGAAAGAGGTTCAAAAGAAAATGTGAATTTCCCCATAAAATTAGTTTTACCGCCGGCATGCGTTATTTCGTATTCTCCATTGAAAGTAAGAACAAACAAAAAGATTGCGAACACAATAATATGTTATTCCATTTTAATATTTGCTTATTGTCTTGCAGATAATCGAGCCATATAATTTCAACTGTCTATTTTCACATCTTATTTCCAAAAAAATGAAAAAAAGCAATGGCCAGAATTTATTCTTCATAATGTAGTTTCATTATTAATAAAAGTTTACAATATATAAAAAAGTAATGATGTTCGTTTTCACGCTCTATTAATATAAGAATGTGAAGAAATACAAATTAAAATAATATTTATACTGATTCACGATTTATGACGTAATACATAAAATGGCAAAGAAATCTATGGATTATATTTTGCTAGAAAATAAATCAGGAAAGTAAAAAAAATAAACGATCCATTTTTTTAATTAAAGACTAAACTTGTAACCATGTTTGCCTTTTCCAAGAATTATATGGGCAGTTATTTTCATTTGAATTACGCTGAAATTCATGCTTGAATTTTCCAACATATCTCTGACCTTTCAGTGTCTGAAAATGTTATCTTTCGGATTTTGGTACACATTTGAAACAGAGTACATCGTTTATCCGTAAAATAGACAGCTATCTTTCAACTTTCTACGGTTTTATTCTCCGTCTTTTGAGACAATATTTAAATATGATTCGCTAATGTAATGAAAAGGCACCAACAACAATTTTTTCATATCTAGTGTACTTCAATTCGTATTTACATGAAATTATTTTATTAAGGCAAGAAAAAAAACTATTTCTACGTTTAAACATGTGTGTTTACACAACGATTATACACATCACAAACAATTAAAAAACTACAAAAAGTTCCAGTATACAGCAGAAAGAATTTTTAAAGGTTTTTCACTTATTGATTTCATACTGTGATAAGTCAGAAAAAAAACGGAACAGGGAAAACGGAATCAAGTATTATAGATACGATGTAAATGTATGCACATAGGACGTTTAGAGCCAAGGAATACACGTTGTTAGGACGACCGATAAACAAGTTATTATATTCCATGCTTGATGACGTAACACTATTCATTTGGGGAAGGAACGGGAACACGGCGCCGAAGACTTTACATGCAGAAGGTGTAAAGGGAGCAGTGGAAGCCGCGGTTCTGTGAAAATGTTGAAATAATAACTCTCACGCTAATCGTCTAATGAAACTGATGTAGCAAACGAAGCGGCACCAATATTCTTTCAGTTGAGAATGGAGTAATAGTTCAATTAGGGAAACGGGTGACGTATCAGTAATTTTGACATGTTAAGCATTGCATGAATTAAGCAGTCAAAGACATTTTAATTTACATCATAAAAGATTCCGTGTTCGATGAGTATTTATATCAGGATAGATCCGTAGGCGGAGATGACTTTTAGCAAGTTGGTTGAAGGTAGTCGCGTGTAGGCGTTCATCCGAAGCACAGACAGCACAAGTCGCGCTCGCGAAATAATTTAATTGAAATTATTGATTTTTATGAAATTACAAAATAGTTTCGAATATCCCAGGAACTTATCTTGACGTTAGACAATATTACGACAAGAGGAACAGCAACGAGGATATCCTACGGACGAAAACAAGCCAGAAGAAGCGAATTCAATTGAGAAATCATCACAGCGCACAGCAAAATCATAGTAAGCCCATGAACTTCCGTTCCGTTAATTCCATAGTACCGTATGAGAACCATACGGAACTATAGTTATTATAGATAGTAAAATTAGATCACATCATGAATAGCTCAGTATAAATTGTAACAGTTCCATAATAAATGTTTAATCCTTATTATAGAAAAGAAAAACCTAATAATTTGTAATTAGTTTATTCAATTCAATTTAATAATTTGTTTCAATCAACATAACTTCCAGGAATCGCGGATCCAGGAATCCATCTTCCAGGAATAGTGTATAGAATTACGCGTCCACATACGACAGCTAACAAGGTAACAGGTTGTATGTCAAGACCCATAATAAAAATTAAAGGTAGGATCAGGATAATAACGATTTAATATTGAAAAATTTACAAGCATAGTAGGGCACAATAAAATAAAATAAATTATACAATGATAAAGTAACATCAGTCGGTCAAAAAAAAATAATTAATTAAATAAATGGAAGTAAATAGATATTTCACAAATACCGTCTCCAAGTCGGGCAACGAAGATAATTAAGTATTAAAATAGACGTTTTACAATACACTAAGAAAAATACGCTGCCAACTAGAATCCTGTACGAGATCACAACATTCGGTAGATGGCATATTGTTACGATGCGAGCGAAAAGTGCTCGCTCGAGAAAATCGAGGATCTGACGATTGATGCCTACGACACCGCCCATTGAGAAATAATTTCATGCTTAAAAAGCAATATTGAAGGCGCCGCGAAGTTATATCTAAAAAGAGTACAAATGATGTGAAAAAACGGGAATAAAAAGTTAAGTTTATCATAGGATTTAAGATGCGAGAACATATTGTACTCCTGCTGCAAATAGAACAAGTGAAAGAAACGTACAACCAGATTGTAAACCTTATTTTAGGAAGGCGAAATACAATGATTTCCGTCTACAACACCGGCCAAATATTCAGGAACATTAAATAACAGTGAGTTAACATCGAACGTTGTTTCGAAAATGGCTTCTCTCATGCGAGCACGAGCGAGTAAAGGGCACGCCGTGCGGAACTAGAAACGCATATTACCACATAAGAACTCCAGGCAAGTCTCCATATAAGAGCTGAGTCTTCGCGACGCTTTGAACTATGTTATGTCAATGACGGTGGCAATGTTCCTCCTATCGTAGAACGTCAGAACTGTGGTTGGCATGCAGCTCAACTTGTGTGTTTCCCCCTCCGTATCCTGTATCCTTAAGCGCAGCACCATCACGTCTGAAAATGTCCTAAGCTCCCATCATGTGTGTTAGTGCAGCACATGAAAGTGTTTGTACGTATGGGGAAAGGATACAACAAAGGAGGAGAGATCGCGCGCGTTCTGTGACCAGTTTGTTGAATCCGCTGCTCCGGTATCGGAGAAACAAAAGACAACAACCAACCACAGCATTCGGCCGCTAGAACTAGACAGTTGTTGTATTCGACCTGTCTGATATCGAACAACCATGTTATGAAACATTTTTAAATTTCTTCAATGTTGTAAATTTTACAATAGAATGTTCTGAAGCTCGGATGTTCTGAGTAGATTTTTATGATATCATCTTTAAACAACCCACATATGAAAATCACAGAGTGCAAGGGAAATATCTCGACAACTTTCTCGCAAATTGATTTCTGTCAAAATAGCCAAGCCATTAAAAAGTGAATCGCGTCGCACCTTTATATCACCATCGAAATAGGAAGCGAATTAAGTGTTGTGTTTCAAATACGGACTTATCGCGTTCACTTTTTTCGTTCACAACGGTCGGACAAAAGGAAGTGCAGGTAATCATTAATGAGTATTGAATGAAAAGTGACTACAGAGGCATCAGCCAAGGTAAACAAACTGTTAACACCTGGGTGGCAGCTGCGTGACCTCCACAAACTATTCGCCGCGTCTTTCACAACAGAAGCAACAAAACCGCACCTCTCATACATAACAAAAACTAAATCAAATTACGTAACAATATATGGCCCCTCCCTAAGATTAAATAGACACCCGCAAAAGAAATGAAAGTCATTGTAAAAGCATTACCTATTAAAAACTCCTGGCCACGATAACATTAATAATGTCTTAAAAAATATCCCTGCTCCAATCATAGCATATATCACAAATATCTACAACTCGTTTTTACGAACACGATACTTTCCGCAAACATGGAAACATGTTATTATTATCCCAGTTCTCAAGTCAAATAAAACATCCAGCCTAATAGAAAATTATAAACCAATCAGTTTACTACCCATGTTTTCTAAAATTCTAGAAAAACTAATCTTAAGACGTTTAAAAACGGATAGTTACGCTACCATCACAATTATCTTACAAAAATTTGGATTCATATACCACATCGCCACACACCTCCAATTACTTCGCATGTCAAAACACAGTTGAGGCCGTTGCCGTCGGAACCATCGACATCTGCGGGGAGAAGGCGGCGGCGAGGTCTCTGAATATGATTGAGCGGGTGGATTGTCTGATGCTGGAGAAGCGGTTTAGGGAGGACGAGGGTAGCAGGAGGAAGAGAGTGACAAGATCGGAGGAGAGTGTGGAAGGGAGTGGCGAGGTGAGAGAGATAGGGGTGGAATAGAAAAGGGAGAAGAGAGCGTGGGGGTGGAAGAAAGGCAAAGTGTGTGTGTGTGTGTGTGTGTGTGTGTGTGTGTGAGAGAGAGAGAGAGAGAGAGAGAGAGCGAGAGAGAGAAAGAGGTGGAAGAGAAAGCCGTGGTAAGAGAGTGATGAAAGAGTTTGGAAATACGAGAGAGAAGTGCGGAAAGATCTTAGCGTATGCAGGAGAGGGTAGCAGGTGCATAAGAAGGTAGAGGGAGCGGGAGAACGAAGTTGAGGTGAGGGAAAATGACGGAGGAAGTAGAAAGTGGTGGCGGTGTGAGAGGGGATGGTAGATGAGCGGGGGAGGGAGGGAGGTCGGCGAGGAAGATTCGCATAAATATGGAAGCGGAGCGTCGGAGAATACGTCATGATGCCTGAGGGGTAGGCCTAGCGGGAGAGGGACGCGGGGAGGTCTGAAAGAGTCTTCGCCATCAGCGGCTGGTATACGGAGAGGGCGGGGAGACGTAAATGGCGGGGAGCGGGGACGCAAAGAATTGGGTGAGGCGGGGTCCGCAGGCCGCGGGGCGCGTTCTTTACCACCCCGTTTATTTCTCTTCATCAGTAGTACGTGTTAATGCGGCTCGTAAAGCTGGAAAGGCTGGTGGCCCCCGCGCAGAGGCAACAAGAGCGAGCAGAGGCGCGGGGGCCCACGGAGATGTGGACCGGAATGATGGCGTGGACGAGTTGAAAGGAGCGGCTGAGACGGAGGGCTCGGAAACTGCGTGCCTCCTGACCTTGCTTGAGGTGCAACTTCCCTTCGACCTGACTTGAAAAATCAAGCACAAGAGCGTGAACGGAAAGGGGGCAGGACAATTTTGCTAGGATGAAATCCGGTCGGAAAGGATTGTAACTTTCGCGTGAATGCCAATAGAGGGGATTACCTACCCTCTCTTTTAGCGCCAAGTCAGCTACTTTGTAGATACATTCAATGGGAAATAAACTGCTCCCTGGGTTTGCTACCTTTCTTCAATCAATGTTGCATAAAGTTTTTTATTTTTTTTCACAGAAAATTCTTCTATTGCCTGACTGCTTGTCGACATATGTGCCTGAAGTTTGGATGACAATTTCCTGTAACCTTAAGTGATTATCGGGGCATTTTACACTTTCCATACGTTTTTTTTATTACGGATTAGCCAGAAACGGTTTCGAAATGTTCCTAGTACTATGCCTAGATTTGGGAGTAAGAATCAGGTTAATCTTTCAACAGGACACTGGCAGTCACAGGCCAGTGCAGAAAGTTCAAAATCAAGTGTCTTTGCCTCAACAAATTCACCCCATACACACTGAAACTTTAAGTAGACTTGATACAAGCATGCCATGAGCATCTAGTGATAGTATTATCAGATGCTAAGAAGAACTTATCCTATTTATGTACTGTTTTCTTAACATTTTTCCGAAATCTAAATTGCCACGATCTTTCCCCTTTAAATATTTAAATCAATATTCTGTACTCACCGTAATTGGCGATCTGGAATCCAATGGGATGCATACATGTGAATATTGACTAAACAATGCAAAAATTAACTTGCAAATAGATAAGGTGCATTATGTTATAATCTTTTGCGCAGGCAGTATGTTCACGTATATGTGAACAAATACAGATAGTCGAAATTTAGTCAATTCTAAATGTAAATATTGCCAAAAGCTTAAATACTTTAATCTATTCTGAAAAAAATTATTAATATATCCATTCAAGCTTAGGGAGAAATAATTATTAATATACAAGCACAAGAAGGACAAGTTCATTTGTTTCAAGGAAACAATAACATTTTGAAAATTAATATGTAATATTAAATAATATGCACACCGCAATCATAGATACAATACAAAGGGAATATCAAATACATTATGTAATCCATTTCTGAGAAAAAACGATATCTGATGATAATATGGTAAAAGATTACCAACTGCAGAAAAAGGCATTTAAATATTTGTTCAGACGTTCAATCTACTTGTGGAAAGGCTTAGAAACGAAATTGGTCCTAAAGATAGGTATTTAATCAATTCAACATCCTTGAACTAACGTACAAGAGGGGAAACAGCAAAAACTTTAAGCTAATGTGGGAAGAAGTGAGAGGCTGCGGACATTGAATCAAAACATTATATAAAGGCTGTAATCTTACAACTAATACTTTTATATCTTCGGATATAACCACTTGAATTTACATTCATCCGTTGTTTTCCTTCTAATCATCGGTCACATTTTTTAAAAGGTGAGCAAGGCAAATCAACCAGCATCTGAGAGCGGGCGAATAATAAAATCGAAGCGCTACGACCACAACACCAACACTGGAAAGGTTTTCAATAAATTAATTCAATTCTAAAATTATTGTAACGCATAGGAAGCCTACTGTGGAAACTAGGGCCCTAAGGAATTTCTGAAGAAGAGAAAAAATTGAAAATTTTGGAAACTTTTAAATAATTTAATAGGACTTGAAAACATTCAAGCACCGAGCACGCCCACAGAGAGCAGGTCCGAGTATGGAACGACTGAGTACCGTGACGAGCAATGCTGAAAGTGAGACGGAGGCAAGCGATCGGACTTGTATCACAGAGGTGATCGATTAAAAAAACACGTCTTAAATAAATTAAATGGATTCGAGGAACATTCAATTAGCGAGCATGTGCAATGGGTAAAGCAGCGTCCAGCAGGGCAGCATCACGTGAGGGGCCAGAGTGGAGTCACGGAAAGGGTCGAGAGGCCTGCTAGCAGTTTTGCAATAACGAAGAGACACGCTACTTTTTAAATAAATTAAATCGACTGCAAAAATATTAAAAGTTTTAACCATCAGTATATGAATAGAAACGTAGGCGGGCTCAGCACGTTAGGGCCAGAAAAGGCCCGAGGGAGGAGGACTACAGAAGGGCAATATGGGGCAAGTTGGGAGGAAGAACGCGCGCGCGAACGGGGGTGCGAACGGCAACGTGGAGAGCCACGTGGAGGGCAACGTGGAGGGCAACGTGGAGGGCAACGTGGAGGGCAACGTGGAGGGCAACGTGGAGGGCAACGTGGAGGGCAACGTGGAGGGCAACGTGGAGGGCAACGTGGAGGGCAACGTGGAAGGCAACGTGGAAGGGAACGGAGGCGAGAACGGAGGCGGGAACGGAGGCGGGAACGGAGGCGGGAACGGAGGCGGGAACGGAGGCGGGAACGGAGGCGGGAACGGAGGCGGGAACGGAGGCGGGAACGGAGGCGGGAACGGAGGCGGGAACGGAGGCTGGAACGGAGGTGGAAACGGAGGCATGGAGGCGGGAACCGCTGCGTCAAAGGGGGCGGGAAGGAGCTGACAAGGGGTGGCGGGGCAAAGGCGGCGAGGGCGCGTCTCACCCGGCGACGCCTCGGCGCCGCGCTGCTGGAGGGAGCGGCGACACCCCGATACGCCGCGTTTTATGTGCGCCGGAAGAAGCGCAGTATTTCAGCCCAGGATGTTTACAGGCTTAAAACTGGCAGGCGAGAAATTCTGACCGCGCGGCCGCCTTCCCCTCCGCCGCGGACAGAACGGGAAGCGGCGCGGAGCGGGGAGGAAGAGAGAGGGCGACTGCGAAGCTTCTACCACAGCCGGCCGCTGGCCACTCACGCTGTTATCGCTCCGGCTTCGCACTCGCGTGGGCGTTGCTTTATAGGCGCCCCGCAGGCCGCCTGATACTTCCTCACTGCGGATTGCCACGAAGATAAAACATGTTACTTATTCAATTACTTACTATGTTCAACTTTCTTTGACCTGGGTGACTTCTACGACAGTCTATTTTTTGCGGCTGCATGTTGTTGGTTGTTGTAAAAAGACTTACCTTCACGTTTTAAGTGCATACCCGAGGAGAACTTCCATACTGTTAGTAGTTTCTTCAATATATTTCGGACAGACTTATCAACAGGATATATTATGAAACATAATATTCACTTCTGGCTTGTTACATTCAAAAATATATAAAATACCATGAGTGTAAACATTGTTGCTATAGATGAGTAACTGTTATTATAACTCTGTTCTGTGAATGGTCAACGGATCATTCCTTCGGCTGGCCTACTCTTTTTATGATCGGAAAGCCAAACGAAAAACGCAGTAAACTTAACTCTATCATTCTCAATCACGGATTTGACAGAAGGGTTCGAGAGCAAAGAAAAAACTTTAGGAAACTGACCTTACAAAATCACATTTTTCAAAAAAAATGTCTCTTTTTTCCTGTTCAGCAGATCACGCTTTTCAGGGAGTTCGACTGGTACATCACATTAACACTTTGAATTTTTATCCTGTTTGCTATTTTATTTTGGGTGGGTGTAACCCTTGCCTGATGGTGATTATAATAAATGTAGTTTAATAATATTGCATGTTACTTTGACGGGGTTTTGTCTGAACGGTTTTGAATATATTAATCTTTAATTTTTTGTTCATAGACCTGAGTATATTTCGTTAGCAATTAATCTGCGAGTTGAATTAAGAATTGTTTCTATTGCTTTTCCTAATAACATTAATTAGCTAGGCATGAGCTTGTTCAATTAGCACAATGTGAAATTTCTTTACTTTACGTGATAGTAGGAATATTCACAGAGAATTTAAACCCTCGTGTTCTGATCATAACAATTCTTCGTCTACATTTCAGACTCCTTGTTTCAACGAACTACATTTACAACTCTTCCCAAACGTTCCTACTTCATATTCAAGAATTTTTTAAAACGTCTCTCTCATTTTAACTACAATACCTTTCCCAGAGTCTTCCATTCGCTCTTCTGCGTTTCTCAGCTGCAGTACTTCCTCAATCATCTCACGTTCGTACTATTCCACGGCCCAATAAGCGTCTGCCTTGAGTTCATTCACGAACCGAGACGCCGAAACCATCTATCATGCTTTGGACAGAAACAAATTAATCAACGGCGTGGCTGAGCGAGCTGAGAATAGCTCTTTCTTTCTGCGTTCCGTTCGGTTGGCGCTGAATACCTCATGAATGATTGTGTCTTTTTAATTGAATATAAGGAGCAGATCACTAAATCCTCCCACAATGCAGCAATTGCCTAACAATGCAACTCTGTTTTGGATGAGACACTCAAATTGCAAATTACAATTGACGTTACATCGTTCAGTAAATTAATGTATTTAGATTATTTAGGAAAAATATCCGTAAGTTAAGGCTCTGTATATGAATTACAAAACGTGAGTGATGAATTTTCCCAAGTTACCCATTCATTGTGAATGAATGAATGAATAAAATACTCTAGATCTTTCAGATACGCTCATTCAGGCGTATGTTTGCAGTGTATATCATTATTACCTTCCAGAACGAAAAGGAAATCACAACATTCGAAAAATGTGACACCCACTGCCGGTAATAAATCTGTTAATCGCTCTGAGCGCTCTCGTGGGCGACTACTGTTTGTAGTGTCGACTTGTCTGTTGGTTGCTGTAGGTCCACTCGCCTGTGTGCAAGTCGACGTGTCTGTTGGTCGACTCGATGGGATACTACGACCACCCCAATTACGAAAAATACTGGAAATGTGTGGTTGGAAGTTATCCAGGGCGCGTCAACTACTAAGGTCATTAGTCTTGCAAATGTAGTACACATGATTTTTCCTCGGAACGTGGGGGTGATCTTCCCCCGCTGCATGGCGACATCCGGCGCCGACCTACCGTAGGATAGCTGGGTTTCCCTCAACCAGGTTACAAATAAGTCATTACATTTTAGAGATAAACTCCCAATTTTTCTATGTATCGTAAGAGAGATTTAATACTAGATAATACATTTTGGCGGGGATTTGAAGTTCTGTAGGAGACAGCCATGTTACGTTTTTTGAAGCATTAACCTACACGTTTTGATACGTCTTTTGTGAGATATAAGTACATTTATTAAATTTAATAAATGAGGATAAATTTTTATTCACGATAATTTTGACTAATTTTTGTTTGATATGTTTATATATGGAATAAGGATAATAAACGTTGTTTACAGCAACATTTAAAATAGACTGATTTCAACCCTGAAGCAAATACTGACATAGGAAGGTCAAATAATATTTTAATAATAACGAAATAACGCAAATTATTCTTGGTGTGTGTGTGTGTGTTTAGAAAGAGAGAATGACGCTTATGTAAAGAATGAGTGAATTATCATATCTGAATGAGAGTTTTCTGAAAACTTTAAAACGGTTTTCCTATTTTTAATGGAAAATGTTAAATCCAGATAAGGTAGTGAGTTCTTAGGTTCAATTTCCATTATGAATTAGGAAAAATTCGGGAACTCAAAAAAACTTATTCAATTTTCCTTAAGTTCCAGACTTCAGACAGATTATGTCATCGATATACAAATAACACCCACAAGGCCTGTTCTTGTAAAAATTATTTAAATGTAAAAAGTATTGGTGTTACATATCTCCCCTAATCATCAAATGGCTTACGTTTTAGTATTATTCGAAAACGGCACTTCGAAGGTATTTCTTTTTCGTATAATAATAATAATAATATCATTGTGATATTAAAACGATGGTTCAGTAAGAACATCACGTGACAGGACCGGGAAGTCTGCATGCAATATAAGAAACTTTGACCCAATCACCGCATGCAATTGCTTGTCCTGAATAATTGCATACTAATGAAGTATCTCGAATGCAAAGTGTAGAGCATTTTAACTGATTTGTCTCTCTAGGGGCGACATTACAATGAAGGCTGCAGTGCACTATAGTGATTATTTGCCACAGCGAGCTATGAATATTCAACATTAATTGCCAAGCATCTGGAGCAATATTTCATATTCATGAATGACACAAATCAATCAATTTATTATTTTTGTGTCTAAAAAGAGTTAACGAAAATGTCGCTTGAAGGCTTGAACTAAGCAAAATTTCAAACCTGCGGTTAAGTATTGATGGCAACAATACGCAGGATTTTGAATGAAAGTATTGCATATTAATTACAGTATTCACTCATATTTTAAAAACTAGTGGTGCTACAACAGCTCATATTTTCTCGCTTATTTGTTGCAATATTATGGTATTACTTGAAATTGCGTACTCCAACATTACCAGCTCGAACATCAAACCACGTTGTTGACACTTAAAAAAATGATCATTTACATTTATAAATGAGAGCACTCATTTATAAATGAGTACTCAGAGATTTTACATGCCATTCTTTGAAGAGCAAATTTTGAAAAACAATTTCATGAAGAAAAAATATCCTTGATAGTATACGTCGAGAAGATGTCGAAGAAATTTTAAACTTACTGTTTCGAAAATACCGAGTTCAACTAAAATGGGATGTACACCATCATTACAAGCGCAATTTGTTGTCTATAGGAAACATAAATTAAGAAAAAAATGGAGCAGTCTTGGAAATAATTTTTAAATTGCTATCACGTAAGCATTATACGGAAACGACTCATACTTTCAAAAAAACTGTGCCTGACTTTATATCACGATCTAATAAAAAACAAAGATATATTTCTTAATGAAATTTATCTCCAAGATTGCCGGTGAAGGATGATGCAAAATCTGAATTTTTTCAGCATTTTTGGAAAATATACCCACTGAGAATATGAAGTGTGCCATTTTTAAAAGCGTATTTTGCTATATCGGAGGTAGGAATTGTATCCAGAAATTTGGAGCCGTTTTTGAAAAATATCTCAAAGTGATTTTGAAGCTTCATATAAAGTAGTTCCAAAAGTCAAAATATCAATTCCAAAATAGCAGGGCCCAAATGCTCAACAACATCGGTGGAGGAATATCAATTTTGAAGGAAATCGTTTAAACGGTGTGAGTGCTAGGCACGGACAAACAGAAAGACAGACAGAATGACAGACGTTTTGTCATAAACCAATTGTTGGGTATGAATAACCCACATAATATGGGGTCTGGCCGCACAAAATATAAGAAGTAATTTATTACATACACGAGCAACATTTTTCTATATTTTAGGTATCAGCAACACACAATTAGAGTTTTACGGTCACAAATCACTACTTACCACAGCGGCAATTCAATATTTTATTTTTACTACATAAATAAACCGTTTGTGAAAATCTCAGTGATCAAGTTTTTGGTATAATTAGCTTTCCTGAACAATGAAAATGATGAAATATATTTGGTATAAATATAAATGATGCACTATTATAGAAATTAAGCACGTGGTGGAATGATATGAACAAACGTACACGAGTCAGCTGTGAAAAACTAAGCGCACACCCACTGTCGACGTCCACTAATTCCACCCAGTTTACTTGCGTAACGAGTTTCTTCTACACAAATATGTCGTGTTTATGAGCCGAATCGCTGGTCATTAATCACGTTGCCAATGCACATTGCCGAGGATGACTCCCTACTCAATCATGGTTTCTACGATGTGACCACAGTAACATATTTGCAGTCAATTGGTTTAGAAATTTGAAATGCATTTTCCAGAACTGTTGTCATTGTCATCCATATTTTAATCCATGAATTACAATAATGACACTATATTCTCCACCGTGCAAGATTGAACAAGTGTGATGCCCCAGTTTGCTAATGCGGCAGCGCTGATGGTATTGTCTAACAGAAGGACAGCGACTTTAAAAATCGGTTTCAGCATGGATGTTTACATTTGTGTCATATTGTGTGCAATCTCACCTACAGACGCCTTATCTTTCCTGAGCTTCTGGGTGGCGTACGTGGATTGATGTATCCGGGCTCGACAACTGCTATAGTTATTATTCACCTTACAACAGTGAAAGTTTTTAACCTGGGAAGTGTCGGTATTCCTCTTCAGCGTACTACACAACGCCTTGTGGGGGATTTCCCCTTACAGGTGTCCCCCCAGGGGAACCCCGTTCCAGCGGGGTCAAAACTCAAGCTTTCGACATGTGTGGTAGTGTATTGCATAATATGTGTGTTTGTGTAAGGGAAAATGATAAGATATAGAAAGGAAAGATCGCTTGTGGTCTGTGGCCCGTTTGTTGGGGGACAGCCCTAGCATTCGCCAGACAGTGATCGAGGAAGTCACGGAAAACTACCGATCAGAGCAGTCTGTCCCAAGAATTCTCGAGACTTTGGATGAATTCGACGTAGCTATATTGATAGTGACCAAAATTCGTCAGCGTCTGGACTCGAACCTCGAACCTCTGGATCCCGACCAGAGTCGCTGCAAAGTCAACAGCAACGAGGGTCCTGCAGGGGCACAGTGTTTGTGACATGCACACGTTACACTTGAACAGCGCCATTCCGAAGTGCCAATCTCCCTCCCGGTAACAATGTGGGGCTCACGTTGTTAGGTTGCGTACGGGTCCTCGGGCCACAACGGGGGCTACTTAGGAGCGGTCATAGGTTTCCCTTTCCAGATAATACAAGATCAAGCCGATAGTGCGCGGCGGTTTCAGCGTGTAGAGCATAGCAAGGACACACACTGTCAGAACTCGAAGAGCACAAGAAGAAATAGGGGAGCCTGGTAGGTAACATTATTACACCTGAAGGAACCACCGAAGCAGTGTTTTTTCTACTTAGGTCATCTTGTCGGTTACTTAGTACGAGGTGCATTTCATGTGAAAGTTCCGCGAATTTACCGCGCCGGGAAATTGTCAGAAGACATCTTCCTTTATAGTTTTAGTGGCGATAGAGGGCGAAAAAAGTAGAAGTGCGTGTATATCTCTATAAGCTGTAAACATGTACGTAGGAACATTGAGAAAGTGCCGAAAAACAGCTTAAGTACCTCTGACGTCCAACAGCAGCTTTCTTCTAGACTGCAAAGGAGTAAAGGACTTAGTGAGGAACGTAGGGGCACTGAGAAACCCAAGAAGTATGAAATTCATCTTGGTTGGGTGTAACGAAAGAAACAATGTGGTCAGTTTTACACAAAGCAAGTATTTATCCTTTCAGATTTTGTAAAGTGCAACAACCACAACGCGAGAAAACGCTTTATTTTCACTTTGGTATCTGCCTTACACCGCTTGGCTACCGGCCTTCCTTTTGAGTACACCGGTGACAATTTACAATCACGCAGATGAGACCGAATGTGTTCAGAGCTGCCAATTGCCTTAGAAACACACAATTAACACGCTCAAATTCCTGGTTTATTTTGCGCTAGCTTTTTTCTTTATTAACAAATGTATTTTTAACTGTAATTTAAGTATATTTTATTAATCGTGAAGGTAGCTAGTACAAAATATCGCTTCAATAATAATAATAATAATAATAATAATAATATCTCATTTATGTTCTTGGGCTTTGTTTTCTCTTATTTTACTTATAATATACTTAAGTTATTAATTTGTATTATTGCTGTTGCGTTGCTATTGTTCTATCAAAGCACACTGGCGTTGTTTGTAAAAAAAGTCTGTATCTAAATCAAAATCGATCCATTTACCTTTCAAGACCTTCTACAGCAACATTTAGTCCTTTGGACATGACGTGTGGTCTTAAAACAGGAGAAATCGTAACTTCTGAGTCATTTCAAAATTATCTCTACTACGTTAGTAGTACTAACAATATATACGGAACAAAAGGTAAAGGATCTTGAACTATCGCTAAAAATATGTTTATTCCTTGGATGTTACGATTCATGTCGTCGCAAACCGTTTACGTTATCGATACAAAATTTGATATTGTATATTATAAAAACTGACTGGAAGTTTGTATTCGTTATATCCCACACGATTCGAATGCATTTTTCTTAGCTCCTACCAACAATCAATCTATCCGCGAGAATACCAAGTATTATCATTCAGGTCCCGCAGCCATGCGCTACAGGGGCTCATTGTCATACTTTCGGCTTGTTTATTTTCTTTCTTCTTTCCCATTTTCTTACCTCCTTGTTCATATTCTACTTTTTTTACAACCACCCCCGAAAAAACACGCACCGTAAACGCAAGCCCGGTACTCCATTCTCTGGACGCCCAAGTCGTTGAAAAGCGCCTGGAAGAGGGGCAAGTGGGGGTGAGTGGAGTGAGTAGGAGTGTGTGGAGGGGAATGGAGGGGCGACGAAGCGCACCGGACGCGACTTTGAGGTGGCGGCCCGTGCCGCCTCCGTCGCCGGCGCCTTGCTTCAACGCCGCGTCAGCCTCGGGCACTGAGTGCCCATGGAACCGCACCGCCCCCCTCGCACCGCCCTCACGCATAGCGCACGTTGCGGGAAGCGCGAACAACAGGGTGTTGAAGCTCGGGGAAACGACCGGTATGTTAACGGAAAGTACAACGCTGGGGGGTGGCAATGGTGGTGGTAGTCGTCGTGGTCGCTGTGGTTGCGATGATACTGGAGGAGGAGGCGATGGTGTTGGCGCTAGTGTCATTAGCAATACTGGCAATGGTGACGCCAGTAGCGGCAATCGCTACGCCAGTAGTGGCAATCGTGACGGCAGAGATGGCAATCGTGACGGCAGAGATGGCAATCGTGACGGTAGTAATGAGGGTAATGGTGACGGTAGTAGTGGTGGCAACAGCTTCGGTGGCAGTGGAGGCAAAAACGATGTTGACAGCGGCAGTGGTGACCTTTCAGAAGCAAAGCGAATACGGCAGTGTTAAGGTGTTGGTAAATACGATATCTATGTATGAATATCTGAAGGCAGCAATTGAAGTGTACAGTATGTCACAGAATAAATCCACACAAATGAATATGGTCTCAATGGACATGCATGTTGCCCTGCTGACAGTGATAATGGCACATAGTTTAGTCGGAGTAGCGTCAGAACAAAACTGCGACAGTTCCAGAGCAAAAATCGACACAAAAGGCAGCTAATCCAGAGCCGGTTCTATTGGGATACAGGAGAGAAGACGACTGCGCCTGGGAAAAAATTACGTCGATTTGGTAGCGCGACGGCGGCGGTGGCGGCGGCGGGCAGCGTGTCGGCGCCGGCGGAGCAGGTGGCGGGAAGCGCCAGCTGCGCGGGAAGGGAGCGCGTGGACGAATACCGCTCATAGGCGGGGGGAGGCGGGGCGGGCGGAAGGAGGGAGTTCAAGAAGATGCGGTGGAGGACGCTGTCGCAGGGCGTCGCGCCGGCGGCGGGGGAAGGCGGGGAGGGGGATCCGTGCGGGTGGAGGGCGGGCGCGGGGAGAAAGGGCGGGGTCCATCAGAGGGACCGCAGGGCAAGGGCTGAGGGGCGAGAGCGGGCGTATCCCCGAGCTCATCAGAGCGCCGGTCTCGGCGTCTCGGGCGACGCCGCCGCCGCATCCGCATGAATACCTAACTACTCGCCCGGCGCGCCTGTGGTCCCCAACGCCGCCCCCGCGTCCGCCCCCCGCCGCGTCGCGGGCGCGCCCGGCACGCCCCACCGCGCTCATCGGGGCGCGGGGGTGGGGAGCGGGTGGCGGAGGGAGAGGAAGGAAGGCAGAGGGAAAGTGCGCGGGTCACGGAGGGAACGCCGGGACGGAGGTGTCAGACGCAGTTACGGCAGGCGCGGAGGGGGCGGAAGAAGGTGATGACGGTGGCGGCAGTAGCAGTAGCAGTAGCAGAGGCACTGGCATTGTCAGTGGGAGCAGTTGAGCAATTAATGTAACGATGACAGCGGAAGAGAACGTGTCGGTCGTATCTGTTGCAATAGTGGAATCAATAGCTGTATAGTTTTAGATACCCGGAGACGATACCAGGAGACGATACCCGAATGCGGCAAGATGTATTCAATTTGGAATGGGTGACAGAAGGTACCAATAGGAAGATGAAAGGACCGGGTCGGTGACAAGTATGAGACTAAACGGACTGAGACGAGAAGAAAGAGTGGATCACGTACAAAACGGAACAAAATTGGAAGAGGCAAGTTTTGAGGAATAACGAGGGGAGAATTAAAGAGACGATATAATTCTAATTGCTGCGAGTAAAACGGGACAGAGCATATTATGCGCATGACATAACAGCACGGTGTCATATCAAATGAGAGAATAAAAAGGGTTAGGCAACATGTGAAGTTATTAATGAGGGTGGGGACTGCATGCTTCCAGTCGGAAGAAATACGAGATGACGAATGTCGGCACCCATAAAATTTTGTCTGTTACAGAGAAAAGCAGAAGTCAGGCAAGTGAAAAGGTACAGAAAGCGTAATGATGGCAAGCGTCTTAGAATAAAATAGGATAAGGAGCAACGAAGCGTTTCAACATTCAAAACGTATAATTGGGCAAATTCTTAGATGAAAACCCTTGACCTCAGAACTTCGGCCTTTTAGGTTATAACAAGAGAAGGCCGTGGCGAAACGGGTGTGCCAAGCAGGGTGGCTGGACTCAGGACGAAAGCGTACTACGCGAAGACAGAGACTGCGAGACGAGAGAACGGGCGGCCGGGTGCGGCTGGCCACGGCGGGCAGCGGAGTACCTGGAAAGAGCGGTACGCTAAACGACACCAGGGCTGCATCTCAGTCGGGGAGGCTGGGTTGATTGATTAATTAATTGATGATTGCGGACGCGTCAACTGCTAAGATCATTAGTCTCATTAAAGTAGTGCAAGCTATTATCGCGGGTGGTGGCGGTTGTCTTTCCCCACTGACAGGTGAGATCCAGCGCCGATCTAAGTCGGCTTCCGGGGTTTTCCCAACCAGGTATCTTCCATCAGCGGGCCACCGCACTGGCCGAGACAAGCTACAAATCTGCTGACAAGTATGGTAGTTTAGTGGATAGGAGTAAGTAAGTGGCGACGACAGGACAAGGAAGAGGAAGGAAATATCGTGCGCGGACCATGGCCCGTTTATTAGGGCAGTACATCAGCATTTGCCTGGTGTTGATCGTAAAAACCACGATCAGAGCAACCGGCCGCCAGCATTCTCCTCCAGACAGCGGCTGAATTCGACCTAGCCGTCTAGATAGTGTCGAAAATTCTGCCTCCGTCGAGACTCGCACCCTAGGTCGTGTGGGTCATAGACACAGTAGTGACATCAGCTGACGCCCCAAGCCGATAGTTCATGGAAAGAAGCCGCTGGACTAGAGGCGGGCTGCGAGAGCGGGAGACCTTGACCGCTTTGGTGGGGCGCGAATGGAACCGGGGGGAGGAGGGGGAAGGGGGGAAGGGCGGCGCCAGCGGCACCGAGCAACAGTTTGGTGCGCCTGGCAGCCCGCCCAGCCACGCCCGACCCGGCCCGGCCCGGCCCGGCCCGGTCGGGCACAGCCTCGCTCAAACGCGAGTCTCCCACTGCGACTTCCGATTCGACTGCATTTGCCAGAATTGCTATTGAAAACACGCCGGGGCGAGGGCTAATGCGAGTCCTTCTGCCCTGCCTCCCGCCCCGCCCGCCGTGCCGCTTCGCGCCGCTCCAAGCGGAGCGCAGCGGAGCGGGAAATGTAAAACAAGTCGGGAAACGCATAGAACCGCTCGATTCCACAGGTCTCGGGTCGCGACCGTAACAATAAACATAATCGACCGCGTACCCGCGAGGTGTACAAAGTTACCGCGAAATGACACAATAAAAACGCTCGAATCGTTTAAACGTTTCACCCACTCGTTTCGATGTCTTTTCATAATTACGTGCAGTTACTGTGTTAAATATTTCCTAGTAGCCATTGTTCCTAAGTAAGGAAGTAGTTAATTTTAAAATTCAATTTTCTTTCTAAAATACATATAATCAACTTTATATTAGTAGTGACAGAAATAACATTAAATATTCGAACTTGATTTTTTCATAATTTATAATCTTTTGTTGAGAATCAAAATAATTCCGACGTTATGTGATATTAATTCACGTTTTTCAATGGAAAGTTAAATATTTGTGAATATTTGATGTTGTATGCAGACACTGAAAATGAAATGCAACAGCACTCTTGGCCATATTTATGCAAAATTTTCATAAACACTGTATTCGTATTTTACCGACAATATTACCAATATGTACACAACAATTATTATACATGTTCGTTTGAAGTTTGGTAAAGAACAAAACGTCTCTGGATATCTGATTTGTTGAGGCCACATAAAAAATAATTCTTGTTTAATTAAGGCCCTTATTCACCAGCAAGTTTAGGTAGTGAACTGATAAATGTTAAAAGTCTTGGGACATGTTCTCAAGCAAGGTGACTTAAGTGCACATAATTTCTTCACGGGGTGTACGCAAAACAAGTAAGTAGTACGGAGGCATGATATCACATAGCCCGGGTCGTACTATGCATACAAATAATCACCTTGTACGAACAAATTAAGTAACCGCTCCAAGCATGGTACCACTTGCCAACAGTTTTAACTTTTAGTTTGAGACATGAATGAAACATACGACTAATTTTATACATGAATTCCTAAACACTTATATGGCAACGAAACTATCAGTTTGTCCATTGCGAAAATATTTCTCTTTAGTTTCATGAGGACACACTATAGTTACGTTTACATCAAAACATCCATCATTCGTACTATAATAATATATACCTTACCTTAAAAAACTGCTTCCTTTTGCTTCCCTCTTATTTTCAAGTTCAGAAATAATTCTGAAGACCGATCAGCAGTAGTATGCAATGCTATTCGTACATCACCTTTCTACATAATGATTTTCGAGACTCAAAATACGTTGATGAAAGCGTTCACCGTGTTCATCGCTTCATAATTTTTAAGAAAAGAGTTAAGATAAGAGCTCAAAAAGAGTAATTCGAGAGTAATGCATCCCATTTAGTGTGCAAGGACATTAGGGGGTTGTCATAATTGTCTGCCCTTCATTTCACAAGAAATTCCTTAGTACAAATTGAAACGTCTGCCACACCTTCTTTTAAACATCATTCAATAGGTTCTCAAAGGATACATATTGAAAAAGCGTGTACCATTATCCCAAGAATAGCACACAACTTTTTCATTAAAAATATTACATATCCAATATGATTAGCCTACAATGGTGTAATCAGTCGTTTCTTGAAAGTCGTTTTATAAAATATTCATTACAACTGATCTTACCACGGCAACAAACTTCTTCAAAATTAGATTTAAAGTCTTGTTAACTTCCTTGACTTCGAACTCGTGTGCTTGTCCGTCCAACATGAAACTATACCACCATAACGGCCGTTGGACAAGTTAATGTCCCTAATATGAGAATATTTTTTAATCCAAAAGTTTAAAAGAAAATGGCACTCGTGGCATAGAATTCACCGTATTGTGCATTCTCCTCACAAAACAATATATACATTTTCAGATCGAAGTTGTAGAAAATTGTCAAGATATCACTTAAAAACACGTCAAATGCAAACACAAAACTATACATCAAATGGTTTAAGAATCAATATTGAAATATAGAATTCAATAAGAAATAATTTTTTAGCTCCAACATTTTGGATGTAGAGAAGATTCGAATAAAAGTTGGACTTTTCAAATTTCAGAACATTAAATGAAAATCGGAACTGTACGATATATAACATAATTTATATATTCCAGAGAACTGAAAAAAAAATTGGAGCGATTTTGGGACTCGTTTTAAAAAAGTAAACTTCTTGGGCATTTATCTAAAATATTATTAAAAATATCAAAACGACTGTTTCAAATTCTCTGGGATTGGAAATGGCAGATGAATAGAGAATACCCATTTTAGTGAAAATGAAATAAACAATTTCGGCGCTAGATAGACTCGGTGCTTCACAGTCACATGAGAAAAGGTTCCTGAAGCGTAACGCAGACTTTCAGTATATATATATATATATATATATATATATATATATATATATAAGAAAATGTAAAAATACTCTTTCCTCTCTTACCAGAATGTGACTCTTTCCCCCCCGGCTAACAGGGGTAGTCCAAAAGACATTCTGGGTTACTTGGTCTGTATTGCTATTGGTGTAGTTTTATCCGGTAGGTCCATCTCGGCTATAGCCTGATTATGGGTGAGAGTACGCTGGAAATGGAAGAAGAGGGCCAAAAGGCGACACATAGCTGTTGAAAAGTCCCGCCATGCCATATTACACGAGCATACATCCACGGCCGACGCAGAATCAAACTCGCCAACTCAATTCAACTCAAAAAACCTATCACAGATTGGAATGGGTATATTCTGTCAATTGCAAAAATGTATTTTTCCCTGCACGAGGTTTTGTTACCCTTCTCTCGCAAGTATCATCCGGTATTATCGGAAACTATACATTTTTATACGAGTGGAGTCATCTGAGCGTCTGCAGATTTAAATGGTTTACTTGCGGATTTGTGGAATGATTTCATTATATTTTGCACTATGGTCCACGATAACATTTACCTCCCAGTTTAGAGGATTCATAAGGATGATTTCACGCTTGTTCTACAAACGAAATTTCTGTATTTTCAGTTTTAGGATAGCATGCATATCTTTAAAAATGAAGACTCACCCATTTGAAGACTTCAAGGCCCGTGGCGAGACGTATTTAGGCCGTGTATGACAATGTCAAATGCGGTAGTGAAGGAAGTAATGTCAATTCCTACGTATGCCATCGGCAATTACCTGAAATACAAAATAAAATATTGTATGATGAGTAAAATTCAATGAAAGCAGAATTGTCTGGAAGAAAAATTCGCTTTACAACACATTGGCATGATGTTCACTAGTTGTAAATTAACAATAAAAAAATAATTTAGTGACACGCTCGCTTATCTATTCCGTGAGATCTAGAATTAACTCAATAACAGTTCTTAATACCTACCATTACTAATTTAAACAATTCAAATGATGCATCATAACTTAAAAACATCGCCTTTTTCAACTGTTCCTATCCCTTCTGAATTCGTTTCATGTCTTATACATTACAAAGAAGCAGTTTCCGCATTAGAGATATTATTTTGAATGAAATATTCAAATGTTTCGAAGACTGACTAAATAAAAAAATGTTAACTTACGAAACATTATTGCCGTTTATCCGAGAAACATGCAAAGAACCGAGGAGATTTTTGAAAGCGGGAATGAATAATGTGAAGTGTTCTATGGAATACGTAAGTGGAACTGAACTACGGCATTGAAAGTAGTTGCTATGACACAACCAGTTTTCCGCAGCACGCACTTGTATTTAGGGTTACCATACGTCCTCTTTTCCCCTGACATGTCCTTTTTTTAAGCAAGAAAAACTGTCTGGGTGGATTTTACAAGAATGAACGAAATGTCCTCTTTTTATTGGAAAGGGGTTACTAGTGTTTTAAAATGCAATCGACCTTTTCTCTTTGAAATGCGACAATGAATCGGCAGGTACAGCGTATTGTACAACGTATTGTTTAATAGTGATGGTTACAGATTCTGTGTTTTGTGGTGTAAATACTATTCTACGAGCGCTGGGAGATAATATTGCACAGTGGTGTTTATATTTCGAGCAGGGTGCCAAAAAGAAAAGTTTTGTTTAATGACATACTTAAAAGATCAAAGCGTTTGTGGCAACGTTCAAAGCGAAGTTTTAATTGTTGAAGGAAATTTCATCATCTATCAAATGTTTCTAGTACAAAAGTGGAAAAGACAATAATGATAATGAAGTAGCCCTATTGTGTGATTGTGAAAGTGATGTCAAGGATTGAAGTACTTATTTGGTCAGTAGTATTTTTCTCTGTAAGAAAAATAAATTATTATATTAAAAATGTATTTCAAGTACCCTCGTTTAATAAGAAATGTCCTCGTTTTCCATAATAGAAGTATGGTAATCCTACTTGTATTGTGGTGTCTGTTTGAACAGTTTTCTCCGAACCTCAGCGCAAAAGCTAGTTTCCAAACTTTCTAATTATTATTTTGAAATACGTAATCAACAATACAGGGAGCAAAACATTTCTGCAATTTACCGGCAGAACTTTTGGATTAGACATACGCTAGCTACGAACAGTAAGTGAATTCTCCGGCGCCCAGAAGTGGAACCATCGCGAGCCGATAAGGGCGCAACGTCTGGCGGCTTATCTTTCACTGCTCGAGATAGCGCTGCGGGCAAAGCTAAGACACGTCTCGCGAGAATTCCGTTAAATCTCGCGGAGACTCGCGACCGCCGCCGTCGCGCCCGTGGCTAGATGGGAGTGAGAGGGTCGTCCTCCCGACCCGTTCAGTCCCACAAGCCAATTCCCGGCGCAAGTACAAGAAAACAATGGAAGGACGCGAGATTACGCCGCTAGATTGTGGTGAAAATGGGTATTAAGAAAGAGCTGGCGGAGGGAGGACTAGAGAGAGCGGGTGGCGAAATCACGGTGCCTTTTCCCCCTCCCTCTCATCCCGATTTCGGGACATAAAACTGCGAGCGGACTCAAAAGTTCTGATAAAGCGAGTCAGCGGCGATTCCTACTCGCAGGAGGATATTTTGGAATAAGGTGGCACAAAAGAGCTGGAAAAGATACTTCAATTGTGGTTGACATTTCTTCCTTCAAATGGTCCATCGGTAACATTAGAGAGTATTCATTTTACTCGTATTTATAAAAACAATTTGTCAATGAAAAGTATTAATCTGAAAAGTATTGATCAAATGTTGGTACAGTTGTGATGTCCTACTTAAATGGTTGCTTTTAATTGCCATTGCTCATTTAATACCTTGAGGATGCTTATTTATGGGCATTATTCGTCTTTCATTGAATAAAATTTCACAGAATATACTTACGTTGAATTTTTTCCGAATTTATCTTTCAAAACTTCATCAAAATATATCACGAATTTACTTCGAAATATAATATTGTGATCATAATATTATATTACGTATTCCCAATCATAATAAAAACAAATTATTTCATAGGTTGGTCAACATTAAAAATATCATAGAAGTTGAATAATTATGACTATTTTTATCTCGGTTTTCACATACGAGTTCCTTTGAAGGATGATAGGCATCATGATGACCCCTACCTTCAATTTCTGAAACTGCCGTACAAAATTTTATCAATTTTGAACCTTGAAGACGAAAGGACACGGTTTTGTTAGGAAACGTCATCGGCTTATATCAAGTTCCAAAATAGTCAGTGTTTATTTCCGACAGTCGCTCTCAGTCTTCTAGGTGGTCATACTGACAACCACTATTCATTCTTCGTTAAAATGTAACTTTATTTTTTTTAAATTGTCCTTTTTCTGGAGCATACATATTTAGAAAATGTTGAACCATTTGTGTAATAATGTCCATTTAAGGAAAAAGTTCTTGGTAATTACTTCCTTTAGTGATCCCAATTCAATCCAACATTGAGAGATTGTAGAATAATAGCTATAAAAATTATCCGCCCATACAAGGAATCACTGGGGCCTCGTGAGGAAATCCGAAGAAAAAGTTATATTATACTATACTATACGATACTATAAAGCGATTAAAAGGCTATCTGCGTAAGTTTCAAGCCAATTTACCATTTCAGAGTTCTTAGTCTCCCGGAAGAAATGAACTAACACAAATGTAGGTAAATAAAATTTAAATTAATTTAAATTGGGATTTTTCTTTTAGAGACCATTAGGTCTCATTATATACGTATCCATCTTAGAAAGTATTAATCGATTGCCAAAATAGCATGTCCCGTTATATTTAATTCGTTTGTTTCCATTAAAGCTGTATACTGTGCGTTAAAAGAGTCCTGCTTCAGAATATCACATGTATTGCACATTTTAAACATATATTAAGTACTTTTTTATACATCTGTTATACTGGGAGCATCCCTATGTGCACGAAACTTTCACGCGCCATTCACTCGGCCTCGCTCTTTCGCTTGTCAACTGAACACATGGCTACGCGAAATCAATATCACTCATTTTTTAAATACAGCGTGATTATAAAAAATACTAAAGTATGAAGGTAGAATTAGAATGCCCTAATACCCACGCACCTAACGATTGGAAACGAATCGGGCACTGGGCAAAAAAGGTCGGCACTGGCGGATATGCAAAATTCACGCATTATCGAACGAATCAGGAAGTGAGGGTTGCAGAAAAGGTGGACGCCAATCCCCCACAGGGATTTGTAACCTGCACCAAATGCAGACCGCTAGTTAATTGCCTTCAGGGTAAATCCAAACCCTCCCCAAAAAGCATCCGCCTTTTAAAAATAGAACCCGAAGGAGGAAAAAAAATTTAAAGATCTGATAGCGCATTCATTTGCATTATTAGTTCCATATTTTGCATTTTCATCGGGCGAATTGGAGACTTCCTCCCTCCTTCGTCTCCTCGGAGGTGTTTGTTGCTCTCCGTTTTTGAATGCCATTACTTTCTTCCGTCCGCCCCCCCCCCCATCTGCGTTCTTCCCCGCGCTGGCCAAGCCACCGGCCATCGCCTGCGACTGCGACTGCGACAGCGTCGGCGTCGCCGCAGGTGGTGCGAGCGGCGGCGAGGTGGGCGGCGGTCGGCAGTCGGTGCCAGCGCTGCGCGCCGCGTATTTCCATAATTCCGGCGGAGACGCCCCGCCCCGCATCACGTCGCGCCACGCCTCACCCCTTTGCGCCCCGCCCATTCCTAATGCCGCGCACACGGCGCCGTCCGCGACCCATCGGAATGAGGGAGAAATATGAGGAAGGGTCGGGGGCTGGAGAGAAGGAAGAAAGAGCACGCGGAACAGACGTGAAAAAGAAATCAGAGGATAATCAGGAATAACCTATTACAAACACCACCCCCACCCCCACCACCACCACCACCACCACAACAAGGGAATGTTTCCTGTTATGCAATTACCACCAAACGTTGCCGTTCCCACAACTACTTATCATGAGGTAATTGTTATAAATTATGTTTTACTGATCAAGTGATTAGAGCAATTGAACATATACCGAATGATCCACGTTCGATTCAGGGCTGGAGCAGCCACTTCTTTGAAATCAACATAATGATAATAATAATAATATAATAATAATAATAATAATAATAATAATAATAATAATTATTATTATTATTATTATTATTATTAATATTAGTATCATCATCATCATTATTAATATTAGGCTTCTTCCAACCGACATTTACGGACTGCCTCGGGGGACTCGCAACGTCTCGCTGATTTCCAGATTTTCAACGATTGTTGGAGATTTTCTCAATCTCAGAAATAACCTCACGAGGATGAGAAATTAGCCCGTTGCACGGGCATTACGGATAGGAATCACGACGGTATAGGAAGCAAAAGGACGTCGCACGGTCGATGGCTCTTATTCTGGGCTTATGTTCTGTTCCGGCAATTTACTCGACGTCATTAGGGAAAGCGCGGAAACCGTTGATCGGCGTAGTCGACCTATGAATTTGATTCCGAAGGGCATCACAAGTTACCGATGATTAACTTACGGTTTCTAGCAATTTGCCTAAATGAAGCCTGTGAACTTCAAATCGACGATTATTATTATTATTATTATTATTATTATTATTATTATTATTATTATTATTATTATATTATTATATTATTATTATATTATTATATTATTATTATTATTTTTATTATTTTTATTATTATTATTATTATTATTATATTATTATTATTAAATTATTATTAATAATATCAATCTTTAATACTTTAATAAGTAATTTGGGTGAAAGTTAACAGCGGTATGTTCTGAGCGTTGCATCTTTCGAGCCCATTACCCGAAAGCTCATCTTTAAGTATTAAATGGACCTCTTTTTCAACTTACATTTGAAGTACGAAACTGAAAAGTTCAGGTGTTGTTAATAAGTGTTAAATTGTTCAGGTGTTGTCTTCTGCATTTACTGAAACTTTTTTCTGGTTACTTTTATTATCCACTCTGTAGAACTTTATTTACTAGAAATCGTGATGAAAATAATCGCATCATGAGAAAATGTATCTACAGAAACATTGAACGTCTTTTAAAATTGTTATTTCGTTTTATTGTGAGTGATATATCTGTTGCCTGTAGAAATTTCGTAAGTATAACTTTAATAGATTCTGAGAATTTCACTCAAACATTTCACATTACTATGATAGGCACTCCGTACCCCTTCAATCGTAACGAACTCAAAGGTCTGGGCCGATGGTTCGCGGCAAATAGAAGACGCAAAAAATCCATGTCTGTGAAGCATTTCTATCTGCATTTCATTCCAATCCGTGAAGCATTCTCCATAATTATTCGTATCAGTTTCAGCTAAAACATCCATTTTATTAAGAACAAAAATTGTATTGAAAAAATTAACTGTGTGACATTCTTGACTAAGATGATTATGTCAAATATGGTGGAAATTAGAAAATAAAAGAGAAATTTTATTATTTATTAGAATTAACTTCGACATACATTCAAATGGAGATTCCATATGGTAGAAAACAGTACAGAAGATAAAGATGGTAAAGAAATGCACGTTGGTGATAAGGAATGGCAATGAAACAATACTGTTGAGAAGGAATGATGTTCGATGGTTCAATGGAGAGAGTCGCATGACAGTGCGGGGAAGGGAGAGATTGGTATGACAAGAGAATATGAATAGATGATGAAAAAGATTGATAATCCAGGAAGAGGAATGAATAAGGGCAAAATACTTGCGAATAGTATTTTTTAAATTTTACTTGTTTAAAGAATCTACAAATTATTTATTGACATTATCAAACGTTCGGAAATCACTCTGCACTTCTGTACAATTACTCTTAATTGTGTCGTTTCAATGCTCCCAAATTATACTTCTTGTTGATCCAATTCATTACCAGTATCTGAGCATTATAATCCGAAAGAAGTCTAGGGGCATCCCTCTGATGTATTGAAGTAAGCGATGGACAACTGTTGGTACTTCTGGAAGAGCTTACGAACCTTCATTTCCAATGTTAGATCTCTGCGGGTGCCTTGTATGATGTACCTCGGTGCAGTGGCAATTCCCATTGCGCTTTTCACGTAACGGAAGATGAAGGCTGAACGCACACACTTCCGTAAGTTTAACATCAGATGAAGCAGCAGCAGGTCCTCGGCTGACCGAGCTGTGCGGCGTCATGAAGCTCATTTCCACACGACGCCGCACAACTCGGAGTGCCCAAAACACTGATTTCAGGTCGGCGCTGATTGAAACTACAACCAAAGCTTTTTCTTGGCGTCTTGTCAATCGTCGATAATTCTACCAGCGTTTTCTTCTTTTGACTGATTCACGGTATGCAAGTCAAAAACTGCGTACTGCTCTCTTCAAACATTTGAGAAAAAATTGTAATACCATTACAACATAGCAAATTAAGCATTGTGAGAGGCAGACGAAAGTAAAACTATAAAACAATTCATTTCATCACGATACTTAATAAAGATAATAAAAACATTTTAAATCACTAATATATATATATATATATATATATATATATATATATATATATATATATATATATATATATAGCCCCAGCCACACACGCAGCTGCGGCGCCGCTCAGATACGTCCCCGCAAGGAGTGCACAACGCTATTGTAGGAGGGAAAGTATCTGCTGACCGCAGCTCAGCCGCCGGTCTTACAATTTCTGGCGGATGCGAGGGGTCAGTCGGTAGGGATTGTGACGCGGTGTTACCCCTCCAAGACTAACCGGACAGCTAACCGCTCCTTCTTCTCGAGAAAGTCGTCGGCCAGGTCGGTTGTGCAGTCCCGGTTAGGTGAGTGAGGAGTGATAGACTCCATCTTGGCGAAAGCAATTGTATCGAGTACGAGGCGGAATAGTGGCCGTGAAAGTGAACACTTGAGTTGCTGTGAGGCGGTAGAACTGTTGAAATCAGCTCCACGAGTGAGAGTGAATCATAAAGAACGACCTGGGACAAAATACGCCGTTTATTAAACACGCGTAAGAACTTCGTAATAGGCGTCAGCGTGCCGCACGAGAAGAGCGGTGAAGAAGAGGCGATTATTCTGTTCTGATGCCAGATATATCACGACACAAGTTGGGGCAGATTCGGATAGGATCTGGAGGAGGATGAAAGTAGATGGCGCTTCGGACGGCATCGCAGACGGACGGTTTGCAGAAGAGCGAGGTGATGGAGCGGCCCGAACTAGGCCAAGGTCGTGAGCCCACGGCGCCGGCGTTCCGCGCGGATGTTGGCGAACTCAGCCGTGCGAGCGAAAAGTAAAGTAAATATAATCATTGGAACTGTTCATGAGGGGCAGGGGACGCGGCAAGTACTCGATCGCTGTGCTCATTAGACAAAGATTGAGGGAAATCTGAATCTTAAAGCAGAAACTGTTGCGAACAGAGTGAGCAAATCGAGAGAAGTGAATGCCTTGTAGACTATGTGATATATTTCATTACCAAATGATTCGATGAAAATAACTGATTGTAAATATTTAAATGTTATACGCAGTGTTTGTAGGGAATTGTCGAATGTTATGATAAGCGTGGTAAAATTCATTGTATTCAAAGACTTTCTCCACATTCTCCGGTCGTTTAAAATGATGATAAAAAGGAGTAAAAAGTATAAAATCGACATACAAAATCATATTTTGCCTAGAAAATAATCTGATTTCAGTTGTTATGAACATGCTATGAAAATATATAGGCATCTGGGTACTGACAAATTCATGCAATAATTGATATCAAAAACTATCACACAGAAGCAGGTTCGAATTCGACTCTTTAAAACAAAGAACACAATTTTAAATTTCCCTCCAGGCACATCATCTAAGGCTAGCTCAGATTTGAATCCTGAGATTGCGGGGACAAGCTATTCTATAATTACAGGGACCCACTGAAGCCCTGCTCTACCACTGCACCAATTCCTTCCAATTACATTTCCTTTGTTCCCAATCATATTTGTTATCTATTCCTGGATGTTTACTTCAATGTCCAACACTCATTCAATTTCTTCTCATAATCAATTTTTATATATATGAAGTGTCCACCCCATTCTTCTCCCTTCTTCACAGCCCCAGTCTTATTCCTTCACAATCCCATTCTCCTCACTTCTCAACGAAAGATCATCACTTTTCAAAACCAATCATCTACACACTATCCTTTCTTCGTATTTTTCCTTATCTCTATATTCCATTTGATCTTTTCCCTTCGTTCATTTCCACTCCACTTTCCCCTATTTTCACTCTCTATTCTCAGATCCGAAGCGAACGCTTGTCAGGCATCCCGGAGCTAAATGGCGGTAAACAGCGGACCTCTTCCGCTGATTTCAAAGTTAATCTGACGTACAAACTGCGCGCGCGTACCTCCCTCGTTTTTCACGCAAAGCATTCCCGCGCCGCGCTGGGCCGCACAAATTTCATTTCCGCGTCCGCTGTCGCCGCTCGTTGCGCAAACTGGAAAGAAGCGTGTTTAACGGCTAACTCGGAAGAAACGCGCCCTGCCGAAACGCCGCCTGATGTTAAGTCCGCACCGCCACCATGGGAAACGCAACGCAGGCTGGAGATGATGTAATACTTCGAGAACAGAGTTCCAACTAACATTTTTGTTGCTTGGAGTAAACTGATGATAAAGTTTCATTACCGTATTCTTCAGTCATTTCTCCACGAATAGTACCGATTTTTATTTTGTCGCATACAACTTGCGCAGTAGAGAGAAAATACTGTAATGCTGCGGCAAAAAACAGCGACTTTTGGACAGAAAAATTAAAATCGTGGAGGCCTGATACACAAAACAGATAAATACTGTTGCAACGTGTAGTAAATTACTTTCACTAACACCGGGAGAGGTGGCTCAGGGCATCAAATAATGGCACAAAAAAGTGCCTCTGACCGGAAGATTCTAGTTTCGAGTCCCGACGGGGGTACAATTTCCCACACTACATAGCTATGTCGAATTCAGTCGGTATCTGGAGGAGAATTCTAGCGACCAGCAGCTCCGATATTTCGCGACTTCTTCAAATAATACCAGGCGAATGCCAGAGAAGTATCCTAACAAACGGGCCACGGACCGCGCGCGATCTTTCCTTCCTCTTCCGTGTCCTAACGTCACCCCCTTATTTAGAGATACTCTTACACGCACTACACTACCACATGTGTCACGAGACCAGTAGGGTGCGTAGAGCTTGTCCCGGATGGAGAGGTTCCCAGCTGGAGGGCGACATGTGGTTGGGGAAAACGCCGTTAGCCAAAAAACAGTTCGGCGCTAGATCTCGCCAGCCAAGGCGGGGAGATCACCGCCACCTCCCGAGAAAAAAACATGCACAATACTTACAGGACCAATGACCTTAGCAGTTGACACGCTCGAAATCACTAATCAATCACTCAGTAGTGGTTTGTATATTCTGCCATACTACTTATGCAGTATAGAGAAAATATTGTAATGCTGTTGCAAAAATATCGGCGATTTTGGACAGAAAAACTATTGTGGGGCCCTGAAGTGGATAAATATCTTTCCCAAACGTAGTAAATTATATCCACTAACACGATGTGTAGTCAGAATCTACGTGTAGTGCGTCCGTCCGTTTGGATGTTTAATATTATTAACGTTAAATAATATATTACGTGAATTCAGGTGACCGGAGCAGATCAATCAAACCCTGCAGACCTTCACATGTATATTCAATTTTAACCATATGGGTACAACTTCATAAAATCGTTAAATTATCTACAAGCTTCTATCAATTACATCATGTGCTAATGTTTATCAACGTACTTGCTAAGAATCAACATATTTTCAAGTTCCTACAATCAAAGTTACAAAAAATTCTCCCGATTGGCAAGCAACTCAATTCATGGCGTTAACTAACGTGAAATACTTCATGGCGCTAAGCGCGATGACTGGATTGAAATGCAACAGCGTAATGCCGGACACGTCTGGACAAACTTTCAAGAGTTGGAGCTCGATTTATAGACCGCAGTTGCTCGCCCCAAATATCATACGTACTTCCTTTCGACGGACGAAATGGAGTAGTACCATTTGAACTTTCCCATCTTGAAATTGAAGCAACTCGTTAGAGTAATGACAGCACTCGGTGGCACGCTCAGAATGGCTGTTACTGTTTTCCTGAAACTTGTATTTAATGAAGTGAGTATAAAACGAGCGCTTTAAGTGGCGGAGGACAGAAGCGGCGCACGACAATGGTACACACCGCACAGTGCTGGTCTGCGGCAGCCTCGGGGGGCCAGGCGCAGCAGAGAGGAACTCCGAGCCCAGTTCAAAGAAAGGGAGAAGGCCCTCATTAAAAAATACTACAGATACGTATATCTGTTGTCGTTAACATTACTATTATTACTATTATTATGACCATCATTACCATCCTCTTATTATTATCATTATTGGTGTATAGGCCAGTACTGAGCACGCTACTCGATTAACGTGTGTAATTTTTACAGGATCAGTTTTTCAGCTGTATTCCTCAGTACGACAAGGTTGTTACGCCTTCAAGTGTGAATTATGAGATGACAAGATAATGATAAGGAGTGAAAGAACATTCACAAATACGACCATGTCTGCGCAGGACTCGAACCTGCAGCCTCACTCGGCCCAGACGACAGCTGCCGCAACCGTCCTGCGCCATGGGGCCCAATTGACAACAACAACAAAAACAATATATTGATAGCGAATTATCCATCTACAGATCACGCAAATTATTATTATTATTATTATTATTATTATTATTATTATTATTATTATTATTATTATTATTATTATTATTATTATTATTATTAGTATATTATTACTTTATTAATATTATTATTTCTGTTTCTAAGATGGCTCATGGTGAGAGTGCTAGCTTTCCATGGTGTGCTCCCAGGTTTGATTCCCAGTCGGGGTCAAAATTGTGCTGTAGCTTTCTAATAAAACTGTCTCGTTTCTGCATGTCGAAAAAAAGCCGGAGCGGCCAAGAATACTAAATATATCATGATCGACATATGTCTCCCTTAACTCCAGACGTGGATAAGAAGGACCAGACAATAAAATGGCAAATACACACATTGTTATTCCTTTCAATCGTGGTGTCTCAGATGTCAACATAACACTGATAAGTACGTGACTTTCAGTTTTTAAAATACGAGTATATTAACAGGCAAAATTGAAAAACACAACACAAAAAATCATGAATTAAATGTTCAAATTATAATAAAAATAAAATAAACGCATGGAGGTTTAATGGGATAGGTGGCTCCGGAGCGAGATCATTGCAGCGCCCACACACAAGATGCAGATCAGAAGAGGGACTGGGGCGGGTGGCGGATTGGTGTCTCCGCGCGCTGAGAACTCAGACCATGCAGGACGGCAAGAGCGCGGAGCGGGGTGGGCGTGGGAAGAGGTGAGGATTGGGATTGGGGTGGGGACTGAGGTAGGGTCCGGGGCGACAGCTGGGGCGGGGACACGGGCGGGGACAAAGGCGGGGACACGGGCGGGGACACGGGCGGGGACGCGGGCGGGGACGCGGGCGGGGACGCGGGCGGGGACGCGGGCGGGGACGCGGGCGGGGACGCGGGCGGGGACGCGGGCGGGGACGCGGGCGGGGACGCGGGCGGGGACGCGGGCGGGGACGCGGGCGGGGACGCGGGCGGGGACGCGGGCGGGGACGCGGGCGGGGACACGGGCGGGGACACGGGCGGGGACACGGGCGGGGACACGGGCGGGGACACGGGCGGGGACACGGGCGGGGACACGGGCGGGGACACGGGCGGGGACACGGGCGGGGACACGGGCGGGGACACGGGCGGGAGCAGGGAGATGAGACGGTTGCAGAGGCTGGGGGGCAGGCACTGAGGGCGGCGACGGAGGCGGCTGCGAAAGGCTGCCCCCCGGCGGGAGACATTTAAAACCGAGCAAGTCATAGAAATTCTATAACTACAACGGCAAGCGCCGGCTATTCAATTACTAATGCATATCTCCAGGGGCCGGCGAGGCACCCGCGCCGCCGCCCGCCGCCAAGCGCAGGGGTGCCGAAAAGGGTGGCCGGGCAAGGGCGCGGCCCGCACTGTGGCAACCGCTAAACGTCTCCTCTTCTTTCCCTTAACACTCTTCTACTAATTTCATTCCTGTATCCGCAGAGCACCATTCGGACATGGGTGCAACGGCGGACCATGAAATAAATTGCAATATATTTTCATGCGAAATTTAATATGTTAAAGAACTAATTACACATGCATTATACGATATACTACAATCATTATCCACTAATTTTGTGTTCAAATATTTTCAATTTTTGAAGAATAACAAGGGTGTATACACACACACATAAAAAAAATGTATTCTTCCATGATTGCTGCGAGGTCACAGATCGTTAGGTCCTTTCTTTTAAGAACTAGTTCAACGTGTTGATCTGATTACTCAACTATTACCTACTTCGACAGATATTGAAATTATATTGTAACGTGTTTATGGCAGCTCTGGTAGTGATAGAACGCTGGAATTTCCACAAAGCGATTATGCAATGCGACGGTTTCAAATTCTTTCCTAGGGCTTAGAAAGGCGAAACCATCTCCTAGGTCTTAGAAAGGTTATAAAAATAAAAGTAATATACAATGAAACAACTCTTTAACGAAACAAAAATAGAGGAAGAAAACTACGCCGCAGTCAGAGAGACAGAGACAGAGAGAGACAAAAAAAGACAAAGAGAGCGAGAGAGCGCGAGAGAGAGCGAGAAAGAGCGAGAGAGAGCGAGAAAGAGCGAGAGAGAGCGAGAAAGCGAGAGAGAGCGAGAGAGAGCGAGAGAGAGCGAGAGAGAGCGAGAGAGCGAGAGAGAGCGAGAGAGAGCGAGAGAGAGCGAGAGAGAGCGAGAGAGAGCGAGAGAGAGCGAGAGAGAGCGAGAGAGAGAGCGAGAGAGAGAGCGAGAGAGAGCGAGAGAGAGCGAGAGAGAGCGAGAGAGAGAGCGAGAGAGCGAGAGAGAGCGAGAGAGCGAGAGAGAGAGCCAGAGAGAGCGAGAGAGAGCGAGAGGAGCGAGAGAGAGCGAGAGAGAGCGAGAGAGAGAGAGAGCGATTATTTCCTTCGGTACAACTTTATTTCGCATCTTATCGTCTTTTAATTCTGTTTATTTCCTTGTTCAGACTAGAATAAAACAGTCATTGAATCCAATATAATAAGTCTCCATGTAGTGGATAAAATTGCTCAGTATTATATTCGATGTAGTACGGGTAAAGGGTACTGTAAAAGACAATATAGTACAATTAACACTATTGACTTCTACAGCGTGAGACTGATTGCGTGTTCGCGTGATTTATTTTGGCATAAAAATATGCAATATTATGTTCAGGTTTTATGCGTAAATCGCGAAAGGCTGTTCGCCAACTTAGTAGGTAAGCGTCAACTGAGTTATGTAATAACGTTAGGAGGTACCGCGCAAACAGAAATTTACGAATAACACAGTGAAACTCAAAACTACACATTTTGCCGTTCACTAGCTTTAGAAACTTCCTATTGAACAGTCAGATACCTGTTTATCTCATACTCTACATACTGTTCCTAGTTACCATAACCTACTTCACGTACCCTAGCCACCTAATGCCGGATAATGTCATCTTCATCTGACTAAAGACCAAAGTGCGCCTCGAAGCGGTTCCAACTGCGGAATTTATACACTCATTTTGGATAATGTGAACATTATCCGGTTACTTCGAGAATTACCCCGATTCTGAGTTAGTTCTAACTACACATCTTATTTTGTGTTTGACGCATTACTTTGCCTAAGATCATCAGGACGCTCTGTTCCAATTACGTATTATTATTGTGCAAAAAACTCATTTCATTTTCTCATTAGACAGTGGAATATTATTTTAATAATTGTAGAAGTCCCTCATTTTTTTCTTTCAGAAAACTACATCTGATAATCATCCTTATCAAACCGTGAACAATTTCAGGTTTTTATTTCCTTTGTCCCCTTCTCAATCCAGCTCTTCCTCCTGCCAAACTTGAATCTGCACAGACGTTAATAATTTTCTGAGAGAATACCTAGGCATCCGAAGCAGAAAAGAAAACACGTGAAGACAGACCTAATTTCTGTGCCATAGATACGCATACATTATTTATGGGTTCATATACTTCCTCTAATGGATCTAATCACGGTTTGATCTCTGAGAACGTCTCCCCATCGCCTTCATTCTTTGTATTGGGGGATTTTTGATCTATTGATCAACTTTTTGATCTATTGATCTAGGAGCAAGCGTTGGCGGATGTTTCATTCATAGCATTATAAGCCCGGCGTTCGAAAGTTAGTGACTGGCAGTAATGGCAGCGCTTTTAATATACCACCAAAGAGTCCGCTTGATTTAAATTTAATCTAGTCGTTTTATATTTACAATTCTGGATTTTAATGGTTTCGCTTTGACACAATAGCATTTCCATGTTTTGTTATTGATTCTCATTTTGTGTTTTCAATGCAATAATGTTTTTGTTTTTTTATTTAAATAGTTGTAATGTATGTGAAATCAAAATACTGTGATCTGTTTCACTTGATTCAACGTTATTTTGCGAAATTTCCTGTACGAAAAAATGTGATTAATTGAAAATCATTTTTTCAAAATCATTTGAAATTATTAGGGAAATAATTTTATGCCCAATAATATCTTGAAATATGCTTTTAAAAATATGTACTTATCACTTAAAAATGCCAAAATATGCAATTTAAGATGCAATTAAATTAACAATATCCCATTTCCTGTAGAAATCACTCTTCATAAAATCCAGGATAAACATGCTTGGAATGAAAAGATATTTCTGGGCAAACATAACATAACCTAGCTTACTTGGCGGGAGAAATAACTGATGTAAATATGCATATAAGAGTAGTACATTGTACGTCTTATTTCATTTTTTCTGGTTGGTGGATGAAAAATATGATATCAAGTAATATTCCACTTTGTCTTAAGAATTTTATCATCTATAGAAAACAATACAAACTATGACAAGCTCCTTTAATCAATGATTGCTCACAAATAAATAGATTCTGTGAAAATATGGAACGTTTTACACGTAAGTCTATTTTAACGAAACATGCAAAATATGCTCATATATTTACCCGAATAGCACCAAAAGGAAAAATCGGCGAATTATACACAAATATGAACAAACATATTAATCTACATAGCATTCAATTCTAACCACATGTTAATAAATTTCACTTAGCCCTGAAGCTCGTTCGACGAGTCTTGCTCTGTTGTTGGAAAACTGACCATTTTTACTTCATTTTCTCCTTTGCAGTAATAGAAAGTTATATTAATTTGCTGGGAAATAATTCTGATTTGTACACAGAAAAACTCATTCTGCCGATCTCTGACTCACAAAAAATGAATAAGTAGTGCAGTCAGTAATATAGTTTATGTCCACATTTCTTTAATATCTTTGAAATGTCGGTAGTTGCAAATTTCCAACTTTCTTTTTGACGCCCAGTTCGAATGCAGACAGGTAGGCGGTCCAGAGGACAAGGACCCGTTTCTCGCGATACCTGTACGCTTGTGTCGGAATTCCGGCCGGGGCATATACAATTGCGGGTTGGAAGCACTTCCGTAGATTGGACATTTTCTGTACTTGCAGTCCTGTCCGTAGGGACACATAGCCATGATCTTTCTTTTTTGGAGAACTAATTCAACATTCACTAGTTGCTCCGCTTGCAAAACTTTTCTATACATCAAGAGATGCTCAAAGATGATATCACCGCGATTATGAGCGGGCATGGCCGTAAGGGAACGATGGATTTTCCACGAAGTGATTACGTATATCGACGATCTCGAATATTTTTGTAAACATCCGAAGTACATAGAAAAAGAAAATTTTCTGTAGGTTTCCAGAAAGGTTCAGATAATAAACGTTCTAAATTTAAAAAAAGTACCTCATTTCCTAAAATATAGAGGAAAAGCGACACTGGGGTCTGCTGTTGCCCCTATTGATGTGCAATTGCTTATTAATATAATACGTAATAATTAAAAACAACACTATAAAATATGTGCACCACTAGTTTTTGTATCTATCTCATCTAATTAAAGGCTCAATTAATAAAAAGTCTTAAAAACTATTAAAATGTCTTCCCATTCACATTTAGGTAGTCATAATTGAACTAAAATTTTGTCATAACAGTAATTGGAAAATATTTATTTATAAATTGTAATAAGTGTATTTGTTAAGCGTTACTGGAAATTATTATTCTACTGCTGAGGTTAACTGGGCCATCTTTTGCTTTTTAATTTTCTTAGATTTGATTTTATCAATTTAGCCACATATTCATTACATAATATTACTAGGTAATATGTAAGGAAAAATAATACAAAATATTAATTTTCTAGCGGAGACAAAAAATTCGGCGATGCAGAAAAGTGGAGAAAAACCTGTTCACAGACCGCCAGAATAATGTCTATGTTGAACACTGTATATTATGAAGAAATATTCCAAACATGTACACGTTATTTATTATTAATCGTTTTGTAACAAAATACGACACTTACACAACAAATGGTAACGATACTATAGCATAAAATCCGCAGTTTGCTTACCGATATAAATTAATTTTCTGAAACTCGAGGCGAAATGTTTAATTTTAAAATGTTGTTAACTTGTCTTAGTTGGTGTTTTAATTAGCCATTCAACTATTTATCGTTAAAATATGGGATGAGACTCTGGAGCTCACGAACGCGTGCGCGATTTGTACTTCTCCCTCGCCATACGTCATATAGGCGTTTACTGTTCATTGACAAAATAAATCAATTCAAATGTAGTTCCCGGCTATTCTGTCGATATGGTTGGTAGAGTAATGAATGCACAAGTAAAGGCAACTGCGTGTACGTAATTGAAGAGGTGGTGTCAAGGATGAGGAAAGAAAGATGGCGCGAGGTTTGTGGTCCTTTCAAAGAAGCACTGTTTTGGCATTTGCCTGGTATTGTGGGGCGAAAACAGAAATACTACTGTGCAGCCGGCCTCTAGAATTCGCTTCGAGACCAGCTGAAGTCAGTGTAAATGTATAGCTGGTATCGAAAATCAACACTATCAAGATTTGATCTCTAGATCCTTGAAATTAGAGAAGCTTCAGGAGCCACTGAACCATCTTAGCCGGTGCTTCTATGAATAGTTTAGATAGTTGTTTTTCTGACCTTCGCTATAGGCATACTAAACTCTTAATTAGAAATATTAAGACATATCCAGTCAAATGTTTGTGAAGTTTAATTCAATTAATCCCATTGTCATTCCTAAAACATTGATATTATGTAACACCGAGCATCATATGCTGTGCAAATTATACATTCAATAATTGCAAACATTTCTGATTTCATATATACTGTGATGGTATTCATTTATTAATTTTATTGACATGCAAGTTTAAATTAAATTATCGAGAAAAAGTTAATTTTACCTACTCATATATAATGGAACAAATAACTCCGCAATGGGCAACAGCAGCCAGCACCATAAAGACTACAAATGCGTATTGGAACATCCCGAATTAATGTTAGTACTCTTTTTAAATCTCTACAAGAACATTTTAGGTGGACTGGCTCACTTAACCTCCATGAACAGTTAACCTAACTCAACCCTATTCTCGTTTTGCCAAAATTGCCAAAAGATTCATATGTAGTGAAGATCCATATGGAATGAATTTGAGAGCGTGTTCGAAGAGTAATGCAAAGTGTATAAAGCGAGATGCAGTAGTAGGAATTATAAGTTGTCACAGAGGTTTGAAAACTGAATTGTTTTGCGACTTAAAAACGTTTTGCCTTACTACGAAGAGAACGAATATTCATTTATGCAGACTTTGTGTAGACTACTTATGTCGGTTTAAACATCTTTTTTTTATTATGAAAAATGTTTCCTCTTTTCGTACGAAAATGGCACAAATATTACAGCAGAAAACAGACCAATTGAAATCTCCTGTAATACGACGAAGCATCTCAACTGCGCACGCAACACACACACGCGCCATAAACAGCAGAAAAGCTGGACGGCGCCCCGCGAGGTCGCTATTCGGTGCGGCGTTCACGACGCCGACCGCGCGCCGCGGCAGCAGCAGGGGCATCAACTCGCAACCAGACACGCAGCAGCGTCCAGGGTAAATTGTGACGTTTTCCTTCCGGTGAGTGACTGCACTCGGGTCGTCTCTCAGCGCCGCGCCACGCCTGCTGCCCTCCGTCCTCACCCAACGTCCTCGACGACCCGCCCGCCCGCCCGCGAGCGCGCATGAGGCCGCTTTCAGCTGCGGCGGCGGCTTCGCGGTCGCGCCGGCGGCCTGCAGTGCTGGGGGCATCCGAAATTATTTCGGGAGGGACGTATTCAAGAGGATTGCGGGCATTTCGAGTGCCGGAGATGTTTTCTGCTCGTCAGGAAATATGTACTGACGCCGCGAGTTTCAGAAGCGCTGCTACCGCCGCACCAGCGACACCGCCGAATCGTAAAAACTGTTGCTCGCTTCCCCGCCCCCAACTTCTCAAAACTACGGAGTGGGCCGACCGCAGAGCCCGGAACGCGCAACGTCTGCCTCTCCTTCCCTTCCTCTTCGCGTGGCCGTCTCCTTTCCGCGCGGCCCCGGCCCCGGCCCCGGCCCCGGCCCCGGCGCCCACCCGGGCCGCGCTTCGATGTCGACCTCCGGCCACCTGCAGTACTCGAGTGGCAGTCCACCACCCCCGCTTCCACACTCGCCCTCGCCCGCGCCTGCGTCGCGCTTCGCCCACCCCGCGTCCACCACACCACACCAACTACTCCGCTCCGCGACCTAGGGATAAGCGTCAAATATAATTGCATAATAGTATAATAAAGTATAACAAAATCATTGAACATGACCATGTAAAGAAAACAAGACAAGGAGAAGGGAAAATGGGATAGAAAAACGAGTGTTAAAAAGAATTACTAGAAAGAAAATGACTAAAGGAGAAGTATAAAGTAAAAGAACAAGGACAAGACTTAAGAAGCATACAATAAATAAGTAGAAGTAAGAAGTAAATGAAGTAAAAGAAGAAAAAGTAAAAATAGAAGAAAAAGGTAGAAGAAAAAGAAAAAATAGGAGATCAAAAAACAAAGTACAAGAAAGAATCAAAGAACAAACTAGAAGAAAGAATCAAAGAACAAAGTAGAAGAAAGAATCAAAGAAAAAAGTAGAAGAAACAATAAAAGAAAAAGTAGAAGAAACAATAAAAGAAAAAGTAGAAGAAAGAGGTAAGAGAAAAAACAGCATTTAGAACTTTTCGTCAATTTCATAATTGACACACAGATTCCATATCCCAGGTACACCTGACAGGCTATCCAATCGTCGCATGGGCCAATAGAATGGGACACTGTATCATTCCCCTCCTAGAGCCTCCCATTCGAACTGCGCGCCTCCAAATTCAGAGGCGCCTCGGCGCCCCCGCCTCGCCGCCCCCGCCACGCCGCCCCCGCCACGCCGCCCCCGCCACGCCGCCCCCGCCACGCCGCCCCCGCCACGCCGCCCCCGCCACGCCGCCCCCGCCACGCCGCCCCCGCCACGCCGCCCCCGCCACGCCGCCCCCGCCACGCCGCCCCCGCCACGCCGCCCCCGCCACGCCGCCCCCGCCACGCCGCCACGGCCCCGCCGCCCCCGCCTCATGCGTAACTCCTCCCCGCCGGCGCGCGGGCGGAGTTAGGCATGAAATGATTCTCTCAGAAAATGATTCTCTCAGAAAATGATTCTCTCAGAAAATGATTCTCTCAGAAAATGATTCTCTCAGAAAATGATTCTCTCAGAAAATGATTCTCTCAGAAAATGATTCTCTCAGAAAATGATTCTCTCAGAAAATGATTCTCTCAGAAAATGATTCTCTCAGAAAATGATTCTCTCAGAAAATGATTCTCTCAGAAAATGATTCTCTCAGAAAATGATTCTCTCAGAAAATGATTCTCTCAGAAAATGATTCTCTCAGAAAATGATTCTCTCAGAAAATGATTCTCTCAGAAAATGATTCTCTCAGAAAATGATTCTCTCAGAAAATGATTCTCTCAGAAAATGATTCTCTCAGAAAATGATTCTCTCAGAAAATGATTCTCTCAGAAAATGATTCTCTCAGAAAATGATTCTCTCAGAAAATGATTCTCTCAGAAAATGATTCTCTCAGAAAATGATTCTCTCAGAAAATGATTCTCTCAGAAAATGATTCTCTCAGAAAATGATTCTCTCAGAAAATGATTCTCTCAGAAAATGATTCTCTCAGAAAATGATTCTCTCAGAAAATGATTCTCTCAGAAAATGATTCTCTCAGAAAATAATTCTCTCAGAAAATAATTCTCTCAGAAAATAATTCTCTCAGAAAATAATTCTCTCAGAAAATAATTCTCTCAGAAAATAATTCTCTCAGAAAATAATTCTCTCTGAAAATTCTCTTTAAAACCAGTAGAGTGCTTGCTGATTAGTTTGGAAAGAAAAAGTGGTGTTTGTTCTCACAACTATTTTTCTAATGGACACCGGAACATCCCCATTAAGTTACATCTTTGCCTTTGATGCAGATCAAAGTTGATTTTAATCCAATAGTCTGCCGTCATTCGAATTTCCAACCTCATGATTCTATCGTATCCATAGCGTGTTTTTATGGCCAGCTATTATATGACTTGCAGGTATATCGAACTCGCTAGAAAACCTCTGTACAACGAAAATGGTTTACCTGCCCCTTCAATTTCCTGTAGTCGCTTCACCCTTCTCTCAGATTGCAAATCACAAGAGTGTGTTCCTCTTTTGCTGTCAAAATCTTTCATGTGGATCAGTTACTTTTGATGTTATGCTCATTGAAATGCAACATCTCCGTGCGTTGTTGCATTTCGTAAAGGACAGTAAATGGTGTTCATTTAGAGCAGTCCGACGACTCTCCCCCATGCGGCAAGCTTGCCGCTCCGACTTTTCCGCCTCTGCGCGCAGTTCTCCTCTGCACCTCACTTCTCTCCATTCGTGGCCACTTCCACTTCACCCTATCAGGCACACAGCCACTGCACTACGGCCTATACAACCTCGCCCCGCGGCATTTCCACCCCTCTGCCATGCTCCACTCCCCCTCACTCACCCCCGCCTCATTCCACGTCGCCCCTCCCCTTCCCTCCGCTCTCGATTTCCTCCCCGACTCATCCCTTCCCACCCGAGGCGTTGCAAAGGAAATCCATTCGATTTCATGTTGCCAATAACCCCCTCGCACGAAGATACGAGACGCCGGAGTAATCTCCGGAAGTGTACGCCAATGAACTTTTCAAATCACTCCGAATGAGGGGGAGAACTGCAGAGTTGCAATCAAAAACTTCTTTGCCTCCGCTGCTCCGACAATGCCGCGATGGAACACTTCATCAAGAAAAAGAACGCTAATCATAGAGGATTTCATATTTCCGCCGTGAACTCTATTTAAGAAGCGTGCCTCTCCCCCCCCTTTCGGTGGGGCGCGTTTTCTTGAAACCCACTCAAAGGAAGCGGTGAAAAGCGGAAAGTTTGAATCAACAGAACAGACGAAAGAAGCAACAAAAAGGAAGAAAAAAGTTGAATGAAAAGAACTCAATCCATCCCGTTTCCGAGTGGACTTGAAAGAGTACGGAAAGTAGCTTGGAGGGAGAGAATGTGCGACACTAGGAGCTCTCCACAAGCCTCGGGGTGGCGAAGGGGGTGCACAGAAGGAAATTTGAAGCGTTCAGCGCACAAGGGGCTCCAGTCTCCTTCTGGTCATTCTGGACATATTTCTGGTTAATTCTTAGTTTAGGGTACGTTTCACGTAAAAGAACGGGTCACGACGACAAAGATTCGTTCTCTTCGCTTTAGGTTCATTCTGCTGCTGTGCAATGTCTTCGCAAACGCATGGTTCCCGAAGCATTTTAATGCCATATTACTTGTTCCTTCGACATTGTAATGCCAATTATTTTCAAAGGCAAGTTTTCCAGCTTCTCTCGTCATGATACAAATCACTGCGAGGCTCATGCCATCAGCCCTCGCGATCACTAAAAACAGCCTATCCTGCATAATTACCAATGAAATTTTATAAGAAAGCACTTGAACGGTTAAGGTCACTCTCTGAAATTAATGAAATTGAAAACTCCTTAGTCTGGTATTGGGTAAACTTTCACACTCTCTTCGCAAATGATCGTATTTTGGCACCATTTTATAACATTAACAGACTCATCTTATTGCATATACCCAAAGAAACACCAATTCAAAACCTCCATTGCGAACACACTGGCCTCCAGTATTCAAACGACGCAGTTTCAAACACGTTGTGAAGATAGAACACTACAAGCTTTGTTTATAATCTAATCTAACGAACAGTTCACAGTAAATGAAAGCCGTATCCTACAATAAGAATTACTGTGTACATATTTCGTATTAAAATATCTACTATCCAGAGCTTAAATAGTACTATCACTTTCCAGAGCTTAAAAGATTAATTACACGAAGGAATCGATTATTCCGACGTTTTAAACAGTACAAACCATTACCTGTAATTAAATAACCCATAAAAAAATTATGTCTATTTTCCTCACAAGAGACTCGATTCCCGCGTACTTCAACGCCTCGTATTACACCTTCCCCATTTGTCTGTCGCCCACACCCAACGTGGGCCATTTAATGATCGGCCCCTCCCATTACGGGCGCGGGATGATGCGTTCGCGTCGCGGTTCAATGCCACGGGAAATTGGCAATATGGTATTTGAACTCGGAAATTTGCCCGCTGGCTTGGAATGATATTCATTGCCGGTGGACCGCGGGCGGACGGGCCGCAGTCGCCGAGGGTGATATTCCTTTCATTTGCAACCGCGCCCGAGATGCGAAAAAAAAACGCTAGTCTGTGCCGGTGATATAACTGCCTGTCCGGGTAGCTGAGATCGTTAAGGCAGTAGTGCCGTAGCGATCTCGGACCGAAGGATCGCGGCTTCCAGTCTCGCCTCGGGTATGGCTGTATTTGTGGCCGTTCTTTCACCCCCTATCATCACCATATCATCTTCTCAGTCACTATACCGTTAAATGCAATAGTGCTAGCTAATGACCTAGATGTTGACGTGACCTCCAGTAGCAAAAACAAAAAATGAATGATATAAAGCGTTGGGCGATGATATTGTATTGTCGGTACAAAAGTGGAACAAAGTCCTAAAACCGTGTTTTCAGAAAAAAGGAAGATTCCGCAAATTGTTCCAACTCAATATATTTTGCTAGGCAGGTGATAAAGCTGTTTTATTTTACGCACACAAAAAGTACGTAAGAATGCTTTTAAGGAGAATGAAAGTTGTGAAGTTGAATTTTTCGTGAACATTCGCATTGTTTTGTAACACTGTAGAAACTAATATCTATAAAAGAGTGCACAAACGGCAGAACTTCAGCCATTTCACTATTTAGAACATTCTAATCAACAAAACAGCGATGAAAATAACAGAAAAAACATTAAATACGGTTTAGTAAGTTTCAGTTTTATACCAATCATATAGTCTACATACATTACACTTTGCGACACATCTACATCATAATCATGAAGGACAAATTACAAAATCGTTTAATCCCAAAAGTTATAAAAGTTCCATCTACAATGGCATACATTTATTTATTTATATACTGTCAAAATCAGTTAAAAATGTGATGTTCGCGAGGTCGAGAAGATGACCGAAAAGCTACATTCACTGTGCAGGCGCGAGCAAGAGACCATCTTAGTGTTTGCGCAATGGAATACAGGTAAAGAGAGAAACATTTAATGGTGAAATACACAATTCACCCAGAACTCATTATAATACTTGTTATAACTACATTGGGTCTTTCAAAATAAAACATTTTGCAAGGAAACTCATGTATTAATATTGTAATTAAGTATAAATTCGTTATTATAGTTTATATAATACATAGTTTGAAATTTTATGAAAACAGTCATGCAGCAGATAAGATTTTGCGTTCTATTTGAACTTTTGTTGGAATTTTAACTATTTATTAGTAATGTGTTACAACACATTATATATAACATATAATAAATGTGTGGTTTATTTTTAATGGCCTGTTTACTGACACCACACGCATATAACGTCTTCGTAATGTGTTATAAAAAATAAATATCTCTATTGCATGAAAATAATTGTTACTCCATCTGTATAAAGACGTTATGATAAACACCACTGCTTTGTAAATGAAAGGGGAAAAGCAATATCAGTATTCCAAACTAAATAAAGAAATTTTTCATAAATCACTTGGATGGGTATTTGCGTATTATTAGTTCACTGTTTCTATAATCTCAAAGTGTGGGACGATTTACTACCCTAGAATAGTACGTCGTAAATATGCGGGAATATACATTCTCAACATACATGCAATGAGCTGTACGAAGGCTGACTAAATTTGAACGAATTCTGAATATGTAACTGAATGAAATACATTTTGTATTGGAGTGTTTTATATGTGCATTTCATTCTTGTTTTGACTGATTTGAAAAACCTAAAAATGACGTTACTTTAATATCAATCAGTGGCACGTCGTTCGTATACAATGCAGTAAGCAATTTCAATTTGAAGTGAAAAACATCACTGAAAAAGTATTTCCTTCATTTTTTTTCTTAGCTTGTTATTTCAGAAGCAATTTGGAGTATCTCATCTAATACTGTCTCAGTTTTGTAAAGAACATTCGTTTCAGCAGAGAGATTTGCGAATCGTCGAGAGTCGTTGAACGTTGGCATGATCCTCAAGGTCAGAGCGGCGCTATGCGGGAAGTCTAGAGCATTAGCAGCTTTCTCCTTTGCTAAGGAAAATCTGGAATGGAAATTTCAGACCTGAAAAAAAGCACGAAATGATGGACGAAACGTCAGTATCACATCCTTCGACGCGGTATTACTTGCACAGACGAGAATACTTGGATGACTCTCGCCTCGGATTTTAACGAAGAGTTGTTTCTAGTAAAAAGACTGGCGAAGGACCGATTTTAACAACTCATCACTTTACCCTCCTGAAAATACAAGTCGAGAACTGGCAGACCTGTTTAATAAACCATGAAAACCAGTTATACAGAGGGTAAAGTCGGATAATGGCATCGGTGGGGGAATAAAGGCCCCCTAAAATAACTTGAATTACGCGCCTTAGAAAAATGAGGTTGAGGCTGTGTTCCTTGAAGAGCTTCGTTCTTCCTCCATTCGAGATTCAGTTCCTCTCCGTTCTTCGAGAAGACCGCATGTTTTGCTGTCGACAGGTGCATTGTAATATCTGCTCACTTCAAACTAAGTGATATTTTATGGCCTCTAAAGTGATTTCAGTGAACTATTATAGTTGCATGATACATATAATTGAACTGGGCGAAGGTAAAATTCTTCTTAAAATCTAATTATGTTATAAAAATGTGGAATAAAAATGTTGATTAGATAACAAGAGTCATTTTTGTTAGGTAATAGGAGCCGGTCATCGATTACTCCAGAAGTAATTCCATTTAACCTTTTTCCGATTTAAAGTGTCACACGAAAACAAACTACATATAATAAGCAAACAATGGTTGTTGTTATGCTTATAGAATGCCAGTTAAATGAACACATATCATCGATAGGCCTAAATACACCCTGAAATTTTTGCAAACAGCGTTGAAGTGTATCGACGAGGTCAAATCTATCCGGCAGAGTCCTAAATCAATGGAAAGACATTATATCAACATTTCATATATTCCATACATGGAGTGACATCTTCGAATTCAACGCCTAGAAAAAGATGGCAATGTTACGAAGGATAACTTATGTTCAATTTACGTCGTTCTTCTTAATTGGAATGAAAGTAGTTTTTAATGCAAATGTGTAACAATTTGGCATATTTTCACTACGTGACTTGTTCTGAAAGAGTAATTATTATGACACTTTTGTGCAAAATATAATAAATCTTTCTAAAAGATAAACGAATAAAAAATATGGTCAGTTTTTTATGTACAAAGAAGTATTGAATTACTGCACGTTATATAAACAAAAAACTTTATTCTGCGTGTTAATTGGAAAAAGATTGAGTCTCCTCAAGACTTGCTCGTCCACTTCAAAAATGGTTCATGCTCGTCCGCTTTGAAAATTAGCTTTAATGAACATCTAGAATTATCGTCGAGAGAAAATCTATTTATTGTTGCACTTGAAAGTATAAAACACAAATGATCATCAATAAAATAACTCGTGTGTTATCCAAATCGGCAATGGTATTGCAGAGATGCATGAAATAAATGTGCATGTAGATGCTTAAGAATTTAAATGAGCAATAATATAGCAATGAATTGTAGAAATTATTGTAATATGCCCCAGTAGCGTAGGCTAGTTTAATAGTATGTTTTTAACTGGATATTGTGAATAATGAATTCACTACATTTGAAGACTAAGATTACCTCTACTCGCGGCACTAAAACAACGTATCATTAATTTTGGATTCTAAATCAACATGAAATAAGCGTGTTGCTGAATTTTATTTTCATTAATGTTACTTGGTAATTTACACTGAAATAATGGCAACTATACACTTTACTGTAAAGCATACAAATATTGGGAAAATATTTACTTTACCTTGCAGAACAAACTAAAACTGTTTCCCTTTCAACAGCACACAGTGTGAAAGGCTTTATGTCTATTTACGTGATAAACTATTCTCTTTAATAATAGTAATCAATATGTTTTAATAAACATAAATGGAAATTAAAACAAATACAGGGGATTTGAGATATTAGACGTGAAAGAATGACATTCATAATTACAAAATACAAAATGATTAACTAAATATTTATGTAATTTAATGCCACAGTTCGAGCAGAGTCTACTCCTTTCTATAGATTAACTCTTTTGGAATGCTCCAGCACTTCACGTAGGATTTTTGTATTTTCAATTGCGTGGATTTGAAGGTCTAGTATAACCGTTACAAAGTTATTTTTACCGCATTATTGCCCGAATAAGATTTTTTTGGAATCGGAACCAAAAATAAGCGGAAGCTTACCTTTGGAAGCGGTAATTATATTATAATTTTTTTTCGTTAATCGGCCGACTAGGACCACGCATGCAAGCATCCTGCATTTACCGTGGCTCAGTTTTTATTTATTATCGCGGTGGCAGGTGCTTGCAACAACTTTTTGGGGGGACCAGCATTTTTAGCTGGATCCGATTTTTATCCCCCACGGTTGTTAGCCCTGGGGGTATGGAAGATGAAATGATGATATGATGATAATGGGTGTGAAAGGACAACACATACAGACATACACAAATACATCGATGCCCGAGGCGGGACTCGAACCCGCGATCTTCTGGTCCGAAACCACTCCGGCACTACTGCCTTAGCGATCTCGGCCATCTGATCGGCTTATAATATATTATATTATATATATAATTATTATTAATATCAGGTTTAATTTTCGTAGAAATATCTGGATTTTTCGAAAATTACAAACTTAAGTTTTTTCGGCGTCTTCATACAACTACAATGCAACCTGGGGAGGATAATTTCCATTCTTTGTCATATCTTACACCATGGTGTCGTTACATACTTACTACTACTTTAAGCATTCACGAACTTTTTTGCGTTTGCGATTACAGAAAATATCAGTGCTCTATAAAATACTTCATTTTTGCGTTAAATTTGCTTAGTGTTTAATTTTATAATATCAATAATAGTAGATTATTTCCCTTCAGAATTAATGAATCGCACATACCATTAGTGAAATGTACCTTACGCAACAAATACATGCTACTAACCAACCATTCACGAACTGGCTTAAAACGTAGCTGTAGTCCAAGCCTTTAGACGGTGTGCCGTTCTCTATATAAGAGCCAAAGAGTTCTAAAAAATTTTTAAAAAAATGTAAAAATTTCAAATAACACAGGTTTGTGAGTTTCCCTCCTCGAGAAAATCGTTTTGAGCCGAACATACCCTGAACATTACCTGCACCTTTGTGAATAAAAAACAACTCTACTTACATCTCTCGTTTTATACCACTATAACGAACTAGCTACTCTTCTATGCATCTTTGTTATCATTATCAATAACAAAATTTTTAATATTAGCAGCATTCACATTAAGCAATCCGGTAAAAGAGAAACAATTGCAGTCATAAAATTATTTTCCATTCATCGAGTGTTGTTTGTCGGCAACGAAGCCAAATTTATAGGACATCAAGCAGTTTAATGTTTCGATACAAAGTCGTTTCTCCACATTTACAGCGCGATCATTTACTCAAAAAGGATTCCAATATCATTTTCTTACCTCTGTGAATTGCATTGTAAAAACATAGAAGCAACGGGAAGATTTAAAGACACTGTACCTTCGCATTTGCATTAAAGATTCACCATTCTTACTCATTGAATGGAAAAATATTACTCAAGCTGAGAATTGACTATTAATTTGTACAGACCAACACGTAGTCAGTGCATCAATGTTTGGGGGTTGATTTTTTTCCGTTATTTACGAGAGAATCTGCACTAACTAAGCAACTGAGTAAAAGAAGTACTTAAAACTATATTCAACTTACATTCGCCACGAATTCAAGAATAGTAACAAGAAATACGTGCTATTAAGAAAGAAAACCTTATATGCAAAAAATATTCAGATCGTGAGTGTATATTTCTAATAATAAAAAATTACCGTGACAGATATTGATGCGTTCTTCGGGAGATAGGGCTTTTGTCATTTGTTTGTATCGTTATTTTTGTTATTTGCAATATGCAGTTGACACATTTAACATTTGAAGAATCAAACAATTTTACACTTGAAGATTCGATTAATGGAGAACATCAAATGAGTGCCAATATATTACAAAAGTGTCATGTGTTTATATTGATCAACAAATATCTTTTAAAGCATTCCTCTCCCACAGGTTTTTGAAAAATTTAATATAGTTACAAAGGAACACTTGAAAATATTGAGAACATAACTATCTTTTGCATTTTATCTGCATGAAATAGAGATGTTTTGTAAGAATGAATATAGATCGAGTTTTTGTAACATATTTTCACTTCTTGGAAATGTGCGGAGGAGTGGCCCGTGTAATATGTAATTAGAAATTTTTACATTGTGGATTTTTCGTCGGTCATTGAACAATCTTTTCATTCACGATTACACTAAGACGTAGAGTGGTGTACGGATATTGTAACTATAATTTAGAAGTGAAAAACGGAACACAGTCAAATATTGATAATCTTTTAATAAATGTTTTCGAGACTATGTGACACAACCAACAAAGCCGAACTGGAAAAGCTGAAAAAATAAGAAACAGCCGAGATCCTCAAATGGTCCGGAACTACAGACACGGAGACAATTGAGGCAATAGAAAGCCACATATCTGGACAATCCCATTACGAAGCAGCTGCCGTGGAAAATGATCCCGTGTGTAACGGAGGAGAGGGGCGCTACGTCGAAATCTTGGCGGCATGGCGCGCGTCTGCGGCGTGGGGGGAGGGGGGCAGGCGGAGGGGGAGGGGTCCCCACGAGAGCAGATAAGCCGCTTCGGCTCGCACCCAACGACATGGAAACGGCTCGAGTTCCCTCGTGCGGCGAGATGAAGGAGGAACGCACGAACAATAGAGCGGAAGGAATCCGGGGCGCTCGCGCACGGGGCGTCGCCGCCGCCGCCGCCGCCTCTGCCACCTCCGAGATCGCCCCGCCCCGTTTCTAGGGCCCCGCCCACACCCGACGCCCCGCCTCAACGCCTCCGCCACGCCTTCGTTTCAGCCACGCCTCCGACAAAGATTCCTTGCCACCTCTATCATATCATCTTCCGTTATCTTCCTTTGCCTCCTCCATGTTCTCTCCACCTCTGCCTCCACCACCCGTTCGCCTCCGCCTCCCACCTAGACCATCACTTCGCCTCCGCCTCTCACCTCCACCATCATTTGGCCTCCGCCTCCACTGACTCCCCCTCCACCCTCACCTCCACCACTCCTTCCGTCTCCACGACGCCTCTGCCTCCACCACGCCTCCGCAACCGCTACCATTTCCCGTCCGCCAACCCTTCACCACCACCACCACTTTCCCTCCGCCTCGCCCCTCCTTCGCCGGCGCCTCCATCCCCCTTCACCTCTGCCTTTACCACCTTCTCGCCTCCGCCATCCGCCTCCACTATCCCTTTGCCCCCATCTTGACACCGCCACCTCCACCAACCCTTCGCATCCACCTCCTCCTCCACCACCTCTTCGCGTCCGCCTACATCCCTTCGTCACTACCGCTGCCGCTGGCTGCTGCCAATCGGAACGCGCTTTACACCCTGGGAACAGGGGTGTTGTCTGTGCGCCGTAGTCAAAGATGATGCAACTCGTAAACAAAAGTAATGCCACAAAATATTTTAGTGTTGTTTCCCTCTTGTAATAATGTTTAGTTATATATCTACATATGATACTGGAAATGTTCTGCTTATGAGTAAAACTATGGTTTGTTATGTATGTATTATTCTAGAACTTGATACCGATTTTATTACTCTTGCAATACACGATAAACTGTTATTTGAATAACTAGTTATTTATAATGTTAAACATCGGATGAAAGAATAAGAAATTAACTAAAGCTTATTTTTCAATAACAGAAATACGTAAGATTAAACATGACTGATTACAGCATATTGCGTAATGGGATAATGATTTCTCAATAAATTGTATTAATGCGTTACTCTTGAAATTTTCTCTCTTGGGAAATAAAGAAGAAAATATTTCAAAAACCTTCAACACGGTCTTTTCCAAATTTTAAGATACTTAATTATTCATGTCAAATAGTGACAATTCATCGAAAGCTAGCAAACAAATTAATGACGGTACTCAGTGTTTGAAAACTCGCGCGCTATCATAATGCTACAGATGTACCAATACATGCGTCAGCGGGAAGTAGACATTTCAAGGGAGAATTTGGAAGGTGGCAGTGCGAACCAAGAATCTGTTATAGAGACGTTCAAAGGAAGTAGGAATGACCGATGTATCTTTGATACAGCGTACATCTGAAGGCTGCAATTTGAAGACCATCAGTGGCATCATGTGATTGAAATTCATTGTATTACTTCCAGTACATCTGAAGGACTCTGATTTTATTACAAAAGTTTGTTAAAAGATCTATTTGGTTCTTATAGCCACGTATTTACTATTCAACTCAGGAAAGTAGCATTTTATTATATTCGCTTTTATTTATTGTGTTTATGATTGTTCCATTTTAACATATTTGACAGTGCACATCCATTCTCAACGACACTGTAAGTGTAACACCATAATTATTATCATTTGTAACCTAACCAACAACACAAAGGCGCGACATCTCTTAACTTTTCTGAATGATTTTCCCAGTTACCAACGATTAATATAATGATGGGATATAATGACAGAATTTGAAGAAACGCTGAATTGTTCGAACCAATTTTTCAATTCATTATGTTACGCACTCAGAATTCTTTCAAAATCAGTCTACTTTCATGCTAGTCATTGAGTGAATATTGCGAATATTCATTCTTTGTGATAGTGCATAATATTTAAAAACTGCATATAAATTGGTAGAGTTTCTGAGGCTAAAGTAAACGTGAGCTAACTATACATCTACTCCATATATCACATACTTGTGACGAAAATAAATCAATGTCAAAGTTAAGTGTATGGCGAACGCATTGAAATGAAATGAACGCAATAATTTTGAAACTGAAGAATGTTGTCTTTGTTCTAAACCATTTTTTCCATTTTTCCAAATGGGGAAAACGCATTGTATATTAAGATAATGAATATGTAACATTATTAACTATTTTTTAAAAAGACAAAAAGTAAACAAAATGATTTATACTTATTATGTACTAATGTGTTCAAAGGTACAACCGTCTTCCCTATAACTTTCGTGGCGTCTACATCGCGATACGTCGAAGTGAGGAATCCCTATGGAGGGTATCTAAGATAATGTGAGTAGTGAAGTTGGTGAAGTTAAAACTCCGTAAGAACTAAACTTTAACAAATAAATACGCAATAGGAATTACTTTATTTTCTGAGTCACTATTGATTCGGTATTCTTATTTAGAAGTACAACGTTCAAGGCAAATTTCAATGTCCCTATTGTGAGACTATTAATAACGATTTTATCGCGTATGTTATTTTAATTTCAAATTAGGACTACAATACTTAAACTAAAATACTCGTAAATGGCAAAAATACAGCTAGATGACGCTTTTCTGAATCTTTATGTATGTAGTTAATTATTGAAAACTTGGGAAAACTATACATACAATCATGGGGAAACTTCTCTTTCCCTTCATGCATTTCCCCGACGCCAAAGTACTCGCTTTCAAGCAAGGTGAACACATATCACCGTCCAAAGTTGCTGCACGCAACCCCTTCGTGATTACTGCTAATGCTGGGTCAATAACATGGCTTCTGTCGTTAATGACAACTCTATCAGGACGAAGCATATTTCTAAATGCAATTCACGGACCACAAACAATATGTAGGTAGTTTTATATCTACTTCTTCAGTTATAACAATATAATATAATGTTTTCTAATAGCGTATTTTTACAGAGTTAACAACAGGCGTCCGTAAAACAATTTGGCCGTTAACAAATTTTACTCATGTTCTCTTTGAATTCGCCCCTGGCAGTTTACAAGGAATGTGGAAAAAAATCAGGATGTTTCACGCATTCAACTAAAACTTAAGTCTCTAACAAATGTCTAACTAATGTCCTTGACCCATTTTCCGTCAGTGCGAGGAGATGGAGGCTCTCTGTTAACTAGCAAGTAGTATGCCGAATTTGATAACGTGTGCAAATCTGACGTATCGACTGTAGGGTATAAATTATCATTATGGATGTGTCTGGAAGAACCACACGTTCATATGCAACAGACAACTAACCCTTAATTCTCTATAATCTTCCAGATTCAAGACGCTGGCAGTACATAGACATTATTGCAGCTCGTATGTCAAGGCGCAGCACACTTCGAGCTGCAACTCTGAAATACAATACGCCCTTGAAAATATCCCAAATATGTCAACACGAGGGTTCAGAGAGCATCAGCTAAGGCCCAGAATCTCACAAGAACCATAATTCCAACTACAACCGTGAAACCACAAATTCCAGGTATTCGCTAATATCCACCCCTGTTCTATTCCCCGTTATATCAAATTTGTGTGTTCAGATCATGAAACCAATGAGAAAAACACAGTTTCAATTGAAGCCTCACACGTAAGATTCGTCTAGAATAATGTCTTAAGCCAATTTGCAGACTTGTCAAAAGGGATGATGGTGATTTTTAATTCATCGAGTGAAAACTAATTTCAACTACAACTTGAATGCACAAATGATTCTGCTCTTGTTGAAACCATTGGTGCATGAATACATCGCGTCAAATGTACGAGTTATTGCAACAAACAAGTTTCCAGATTCAGGTAAATTGCCTAAAACCCAATGTGATAAGCACGACGTCTAACCAACACTCTGGCACACACCAGATCGCATTCCATTTCATGAATCTTAAAAACAGCATAACTCAGCTGAAATTTGCAAAGCACACACAATGTAGATAATTCTCTGGACCTCCTTACACTGACAGCTAGTGGCAATGAATTCCGCAAGAAGCATCCTTCCACCTGCAGGTCAGAAGCCAAACACCAATGATACCACTCTCCATACACCTCTAAGTAATACGTTTGCAGTTCACAGATGGCGTTGCAGGTCATGAATCTCTCAAGACACACCACACACACACATTCCACTACAATTCAGAAGCCAAGCAAGCCGGCATAATTCGCCGGATTTGCTCCTGGCCAACATTCTAGCAAGTGAGGGGCGGCTTTGCAGATCATGAATCCCGCAAGAAGCATACTTCCAACCACAACTCCGGAAGCGCGACCGCTGCATGGTCCCGGGGGCTAGGCGCCCACCGCCCTTTCGGGGTGGTGACGGGGGAAGTAGCGTTGGCGGTGGGGGCGGCGGCTGGGGCGGTGCCCTGGTGCTGAGCGCATTACGCATTCCGAGCTAATTTGAGGCGATGAAGCGGCCCTGCGGCAGCGGGCAATGGCGCGGAAACGCTCCGCCGGATTTGGCTGCGTTGAGGCTGAGCAAATATTGGTCCACGGCCCGGCGCCAGGTTCGGCGCGCGGTGGCCCATCGAACGGCGCCCCCCCCTCGGGCCCCTCCCCATCCACCCTCGCAACCCGTGCCCCCTCCCCAACCTATATGGGTGACGACGGGGGCGCACGGAGAGCGAAGTTGCCGCGCAGATGTAGAAGGAAATACATGAGCACACAAGATGGGCAAGGGTGGAGGGAGCGGTATGAGGAATGTTTGATCAAGGGGGAAGGGAGGCAAGACTAAGTGGGAGTAGAACGAAATTAAGGCCTATTCCGGAAGTAGGGCACATATGCCTATGCTACAATATACGATGAGGCATATTCCGGAAGTAGGGCACATATGCCTATGCACAAATATTGAGAGTTGTTTTGGGGGTAAGCGAATGTGTAACATGGAAATGTTCTCTATTATAAATGGAATGAAACAATAAAAGAATAATTCATATCTAAACCTTGCATGGACCTTAAGAAGTGTCTATAGTCAGTCTAGTGGCGTCAATAGGCGTCTATAGTCTTCAGTCACTAAATATCCAGGTATTCCAGGGTATTCCAGTTGAAATATTTTTTCGAACAAATTTGTTTCGGAAGTGGAATTGCCCTCCTGCAATTATATAAAACAACAAAAATACAAGTTTGATAAATGTTTCATTAACAGTTATGTGTCACTTAACTTAAGCGATATAATTACGTTTACTTCTTTTAGTAATTCGTTGTCTAAAGCAACCAAACTGCAGAGTACAAATAACATAATTAAGTAATACTTTAGCAGAGCGTCTTCACATCTACGATACAGTCCAATTCGATAATGTTATATCCAAAAATTATATTCACTATAATTCCAATAACAATGCATACATATGCATTCTAATATTACTGGAACCCTATATGGGTCCACTTTGAAGGACGAAGGCCTCTTTCCCGCCACCATATGGTGGAAATGAAAAGAAAGGTTTGAGACGTAGACTGCCAAGACTGTCCAGCCCAGATAGGGAAAGCGAACAGAAATAAGAAGAGAAGACAGTGCGCAATATGTAGTCACTTGCATATGGAGTCGCTAAGTCATTCTCCTAGAAGTGGGCTGAAAAAACATGGAAATCGCCGAACAGTCGTTTTATGATCGCAATCCAGGCGAGACTCGCTGATGTTCAACACATTACGCAGCATTTGGCACCTGCAGGAATTGTGCACGCGACCTCCGAGTCATCGATGTGCTAAATCGTAAGGCGAGGCATTGACACTGTTCCTAACTGATGCTGCTCTCTGTATTCCCGTACACCGAAAAAGCTGCAGGGTTTAGAGATGAATTACTAACAGAAAACAGTTTGTAAGTACCTAATTTAAAGCTAATCTAAAGCTTAAGTTTTCTACGCTTCACGATTTCCACGATAGCACATGTGTCTGTAAAATTGAAGAAATATAATCAGACTGTAGTACAATATATCAGTACCGAGCGATGCATTTAGCTTGAAAGAAAACCCATCGTAAGTTCTACATGAGACGAACACATATTTTGTGCCAACTTGATAAGAAATGCTTCGCTGCTGCGTACATCTAGACGTCTGCGCTAGTGAGTCTTATCTAGAAGATTAACCAGGGGCGCCACGAGGATAAAAGAGGCCTGGGTCAGTAAATCCCCAGAGGTCCGTCATTTCAAACAAAATTTCCACCCCATCTCCAATACATTAACAGAACTCATTTCTCCATGCAAAAGAAATAACTTATAGGGGTTAATATGAATTAGAAATAAATACATCTTTTATTTGTTTTGAATGGAAAAAAATTGGAACTCCAATTAAGTCGAGGCCAGCGCAAGGTTCCCTAGCTGTCCCCCTTTCTGGGCGCCCCTCGGCATAGAAGTTGTTTTAAACTGTCATGTACTAGGGTGGGGGTGAAGGTTGGACACCTGCATACTTTTTTTGTCAAAATTTGTTTAGGTAAAGAGTTAGTTTTATTGTTCAAGACTTTTACTGTTAGAACATTTTTTAACCATGAGTAATATTTTCGTCATAAAAAGCTTAGTAGGAGATTACAAAAAGCTTCGAAATCATCGCCATGCATAATAGCGTCTTCAAAATTCCAGTCCTTTTTACAGCAAATTATGCCCTTTAAGAAATTGGAATCTTATTTTATTACCTATCAATGAAGAAACCAGTTGCAGACTGAAAGCAACGTAGTGAATGCTTAACTAATGCTTGAAAAACGGACACTGCCACACTTGATTCATTGCCACAACTGGTTTGGCTTCGGTGTCTAATAACACACTCGCCCGTGGTGCCTTAGCAAAGTAGAATGAAAAAGCAAATACACAATAAATAAGAAATTAAATAAATAAAAAATAAATAATACGAGGTTTGGGTCATAAGTCATTGCAACTATTCTTTTGAGATAATACAAGCACGGTAGGAAATAGTGTTATAAACATATGAAAGGACAAGGTATGAACTATGTCATATAACGACGCACCAGAATTGTGTTTCTCATATTTATTAAGGTATTTGAAATGACAGTATTGGTTTCATGTTTTGAAGCATTTTAGCATATACGGGTTCACAACATTCGAATAGCAATACATATCCGTTCTATATACTCCCGATTACGCAAATGCTCGATTTCCATACGTGCACGTCTTACAATCATAGGTCGTCACATGCGTTGGCGATCACAAGTTGAAACGCGTCCTGACAGAAACTCTCCTGCGCATCTCGCGACTGTCCGGTATGGAAGGGCATTACTTTCATGAGTTTCCACCAATTCCCCGTGATATTCTGGAGCATTTTTTTCCATGGAGAATGGCTATATTCGTGAATTAGCGCTGCTCAAAACGGGTTACATTCATCTCGCACGGCGGCAGTCAGGCTACTGATTTGACATTGCTCACGGAGTCAACCGTTGACGAGAACATACATTAGAACGGCATTTCTTTCTCGCGACGTCAAAATTCGATAAGTTTTCTGTTAGAAAATCAAAAAAGCTGCCAGGACGTCTGCGTTGATCCTCGTCAATAAACAATAAATAATAAATAAACAAATAAACAAAAAATAAATTAATAAATAAATATTTCAATAACTTTTCGCGGAATGCCCAGTAACCCTTCGAGCTCCGCGACGACATAGCCCTCGCACTCCCTCGACCGACTCCATCGCGGGCCCAAGGGAGGAAAGCGGGGACGGCGGCGGCGGGTCAACACGCGCCGGGCCGATGCAACGGGGGCGCAGGAGGATGCACTGAAGGGCAACTGGAGGGGGAGGCCAAGGGCGCCCGCGGGTGCAGCAGGGCGCGAGCGCACCGGCCGCAACACCGCCGCCCCCGCCACCCCCGATGCCACCGAGCGGCCGGCCGGTCCGCCCGCCCTCCAAATTGGATCCGCCGGGCAGCCGCCACCGCCACCGCCGAACCCCCGCTGTCTCCGCCTCTCCTCCACCGCCACCGCCACCACCTACACCACAGCCCTAGTTACCGCTCCGACCGTCCATCGCACCCCTGTCATATCCACCGGCACCTCCCCTGCGCTCCTCAATCGCTGCCGTCCACTCTCGCGCCTCCGCCCCCTCACAGTGGGCAACAGCAAGGACTGACGGGGATAATTCAGAAGAGATCTATTACATTTAATCTTATGGAAATATCTTTTCAAGAAACAGTTTATATTTGAACGGCGATGTGATATATATTGTATAATATGACCGTTTAATAATAATAATAATAATAATAATAATAATAATAATAATTAGAAACTATTGACCATATCGTATCATCTTGCCAAAGACCGAACACTTGAAAAACCACAACAGGGTGTGTAGTTACTTCCATTGGCAGATCTGTACCGGCCTTAAAGTGCCAAACACATGCTTAAAGTGGTATGAACACTCACCAAAACCGGTGACGTCTGTTGGACTCTATACAAATATTGTACGTAGAAAGAACTGTAAGTAGACTAACAAATGCAAACTGATCGCACGATAGCGGCAAACCGAATATGGTTTGCCGAGATTTGGAGAAAAAAATCGTGTGTACTTTTAGATGTCGCAGTGCCTTACGATCGTAATCAAGGGGGCAGAGAAACGTCTGAAATACAAGAGTTTGGAGATCAAGATCAGCTGAATGTGCGGCGTAAAAGCACAGGTCGTACCGAAAGTACTCGGAGCTCTTGAATTTGTTCCGAAGAATTTGTGAAAGAACTTGGCTAAACTCCCAGGTGATTCAAAAGACTGGGAAGGTCAAGAAATTCTTTTTATTTAGAACAGCTTACATTTGTAGAGGCCTAGATCTGCTCCTTAGGCAACTGGTTGCACCCTACAGTAGAATTCATATTTAGCTGACTCGTCATAGTTATGCGAATGACGAGTTTTGATAATATTTATAAGCGTTCGGTATGCCATAAAGAACATGTAATTTTTTTTGTATACCAGCATTATAAAAGACCTTTCCTGATCAAAGAAATTGTTCAAAATATGGCATTTTGCGGCACAGGTGATATATTAGCATTTTACGACAGGAATGATTGCGTAATCGCAGCGAGAGAATCGTGGGGAGGTAGAGGTAAACGGAACAGCCGATCACCACTTATCAGACGATCATACAGATGTCAAATATCCAGATTTCACGAAAGGGTGTTTCGCAAAATTCAGTTTGATTTTTCTTCTAAATTTTTGAAGTTGGTATACAAAATAATAGCGTATGCAACTCGTTTATAATGTTGCTTTATTGCATTCGTAAACATTTGAAAACTCGCTCTTAACGCCGCTCGTTTTCAAAACATTTACCCATGCAATAAACATTATTATAAACCAATTGCATAAACTACTATTATAAGCATATAAGTTTCGTAGTAAAAATTGAAGCTATTCACTTCTGTAGAATCACTGTCTCAATTTAACCTTTCTTTTCACCTTCTGACCTACACCTTTTAAATAAGAACTTATATAAGAAGATTAAGAACATATTCGAAAGACAAACGTAATTCATATTCAACGTATTTTTAATTTTGGAATCTCCATACTGCTTCTGATATTTTATACTTTTACAGTTTTTCTTCGTAACTAGAAACATTAAAACTTTTTTTAAAATTGAGTTCAAATTCGTTTTTTTTTTCTTAAATTCTCTTGTTTGTTCCTCCTGAACGATTTGCGCCGACGTCATCGCTCTTCCGACTCCAGCGGAGCTAGCTCGAAAGCCAGAAATTGCGCTACGGAGGCCGCTGGAGCGGCGACCGCAAATGAACGAGTGACAGCGCCCGGACCGCGGTCGCGATTTTCGCATTGTCGCCCACGTCACTACATCAATTACACGGGCATGGCCGTCGCCGATTCCGTTGTCAGTGCCGGTTCCATTCGTCGCCAGAGACATTGTCTCTATCACTGATTCTGGCATCTTCATTTCTCACACCATTGCAATTGTCACCATAAATTATTTTCGACTTCTCGTGGAACCCAGATATCGATTGTTGTTTGTTAATGAAACAGGACATAAGTCGTACATAAGGTTAGGATTTCATCTCAATTTGTTTGCAGGACCCCTTTTCTACTGCATGAACGCGTCATTCGTACAGTAAAAATAACGGAATTAGCATTTCTCTCGAACAACGTACACATTCCCCCATCTTAAACCATATATGCAGTTTCCACCGTTATTCTTGTTTAAAAAATAAAAAAAATGTATAAGACACTATCGAAGAAGTATGGGTTCGTAGGCTTCCGCGGCCGGAGTCAATGCATTCTTGTCTATCCGGGATTAGCCGCGTCTCGGTCAATTCTACTGACGTTTCGGCCATCTTGCTTGCTATATCAGCAGTATAGTTCTAAAGAAGGCCACAGCAAGATGGCCGAAACGTCAGTACAATTGACCGAGACGCGGCTCATCCAGAATAGCCAAGAATGCACTATTGAAGAAGTATTGTGTAGTGTTGTCCCCACTTGTAATTATAACTATAAATGTGTTAACGGATTTGTAAAATCAGTGTTTCTCGTACATCTTTCACTTTCGACTTCTTTTTAGTGACATGAGAAAAAATGGTTTTGGGTACAGACGTGACACGTGCTCTACATTATTATATCATATACGCAAACACAAGTATATTTGGGGTCAACTTGTTAGTATTTCCACTTCAACTCATGATAAAGAAATATTAAATATTAGAAAAGCGTTTTTCGTTTTTCTACGCAATAAAATATTTTAGTTACATATCGGAATGTTTCGGAACTTTTCAGAGGAATAGGTGAAGAAACCAGGCGCTGGTATTTATTTATCACAAACATTATATAGACAGGTACAGGAATTAATTACATTTATAGTGTAAAACTGATGTAATTCTTCGCCATATTTGTTCAGAAAGTCTACCTATACTACATTTATTTCAGGTCGGCAAGCCCCTCGGGGATCGGGGGAACTAAATCTTTGCCTTCCTAGAGAGAAAAGTCTTTTCGTCCCTGATTCAATTTCATACTACCACAGTACGTATATGTCTACGAGTTTGCGTGCGGTTTTTGGTGTGCACTTGCGTTCGTTTGCATATGCTTCGCCATATTGCATATCTAACTTGTCAACATTCAATTTCACGATATGTTGTTGAGCTGTATATCCTTTCCAAATGGCACCTGATCATGCATTTATTACGAAAATTATATCCATTTCGTCACGTTACTCGCGAGAAACGAAACATTTTTGCTCTCGTTTTGATTGCGAACTACGGCCTTCGGTAACAACAATCACAATTTCGAGCAAAACGCCTTTTCTTCTGCCCCTGTAATGTAACATACTATTACTTACATCTTCACCACGCTCCCCTCCGCTCCAACCCACTCCGCACAGCGCACAGCTCTCAACTCGAGGCTCCGCCACAAACCCTCGCCCCTTCATTCCCTTTAGCTGTCAATCCCCGCCCCTCCCCACCCCACCTCACCGCGCGCAGTCCCGACCCGCCCTTCCCGCCCCGACGACCCTAGCCCGCTCTGCTGCTAAACAATCCGTAAATACCTACATGCGTTGCGGGTTGCGTTAAATAAAATAATGTATAACAACAAATTTGGGGAAATCATTTAGAACCGAAAATCCCCGAGTTTTTTTTAAAAATCTCAGTTGCTTAAAAGCATTCCCGGAAAATTTGGTTAAAATTGCCAGCCGCATTCCAGGGTTATGCTGAAACACAGACAAACACACATGTATTTTACTCGGCCAGAACCGTCGCACTGGACGGGTTCACACAGCATTTCTGCGGGCCTGTTCACACGAGCTTGGGCAGTCGTGCGAAGAGGCAGAGCCAAACGGACTATGTGAACACTCGCATAAGTTCGTAATTAGGCGACCTGCCTTATCCACTGACGTCACTCGCAATATATTTGGTGAAGAGCAGGTGTCCAACCGGTTACCGCAATGTACTTCGACGTGAACAGAATTAGATTTGCGAGTGTTGAAAATTTGTTGCTGCCCAGAAGCCCCATCACTGGGGGGGGGGTTGCTACTAATATTCTGTAGAAATAATGTGCAATTATTATATACTGTATAACTTTCTTAAACGCACAGAAAGTCGTAAGATTACTTTTTACATATAAACGTTAACAGTGGCAGTTACAAAATATATGAAATGTTTAATATAACTTTTAACATAAATGTTTATTAAAAGAATAACAAATTCCGAAGTTAGTATCGCAAACAAATAAAATTTCTTATAAAAATAAAGCGTACAGTTTTTTTACACAACAAATCACAACTGAATAATAAAAGACCGGAAAATTGGTTCACATTAGGAGTTTCTTTTCTTTTTAACACAAACGTCTTGTAGAGTTGTTTATTGAAGAAATTTACATCTCATTCTAGCAGAACACCTTTAACTATATTTGATTTATTTTCGTCAAAGAAGAGTAAAAATAGTATGCGACGAATGAAACATGAGTTTTTTGCATTCCAGCATTATAAAATAACCTATTATGTTGCAAGATATAGTTCATAATCGGCCATTTTACGGCACAAATGATGACGTATTAGATTATGTGTGACAAATGATTGCGTCATCACACATTCAGCCAATCGTAGGCAGAGAATCGGGGGAAGGTAGAGCTAAACGGAACAGCCGACCACCGTTTACTCGCACGATGTCAAATACTGAGTCGTCACAGGGAAGTTGTTTCGCAAAATTAAGTTTGATTCTCTTATAAATGTACAATTCTGTTATACAAAAAAATATAGTATGCAACTCGTTTATAATGTTGCTTTATTACATTCGTACAAATTTGAAAACTCACTCCTAAAGTCGCTCGTTTTCAAAACGTGTACTCATGCAATAAAGCTTAACATTATAAACTAATTGCATAAACTACTATTAATATGAGTATCTACTCCCTATACTTAATAAATAATTGAAAAATTAATGAAAGTACTAAGACAGCTTAAGAACTTAAAAAAAACTAGAAATTGAGGCTCACGAATTATAGAAAATGTACAAGGGGCAGTCAGAAACAAATGCTTCTTCATGTTTTTTCGGTAACTTTTTGAAAAATCGGAAAAATTCATACTTTGCGCGTTTCTTTAAACCTTCTTGCATATTCCTTGGCAGTAACAGTTACCATTTAAACGTTGGTACCACTCTACATTCATACAAAATGACTACCATTGATGTGCGGTTAAAGCAGCGTGCTGTAATGTAATTCTCGAATTTAGAAGGCCAGTCGCCTATTAGCATCCACGATTGTTTAAAGAAGTTTTACAGAGATGCTACAGTGTATGTTAGCAGTGTTCGGTGGTGGGTTCGACGCTGCAGAGAAGTCGGAGACGAAGAACAACTTGACGTGGCAGCTGCACCGCGGAGCAGTCGTCCACATCCAGCGGCGACTGCGGAGAATATCCAGCGCGTCGATGACATCATTCGAGAAAATCGCCGGGTAACCACGAGTGAATTGTGTTCTTTAATGTCACTAGGAAAAGATTGTGTCATAGCTATCATTGAACATTTGGGTTATTCAAAAGTTTGTGCTTGTTGGGTACCCAAAACACTGACACTATCCAATAAAGATGCGAGGAAAACAATAGCCGCTGATCTCTTGCATCGTTATGAGATTGAAGATCAAAAGTTCTTATCAAAAATTGCACAGGTGACATGGATTCATTTTTTTGAACCAGAGGCAAAGAGACAGGAATTGCGTCACTCCACCTCACCCCGAAAAAAGAAACCCAAATGTGCACCCTCTGCAGGGAAGGTTATAGCTGCTGTGTATTGGGACGAATAAGGAGTGATTCTTGAGGACGTTTTGGAGCACGGAACAACAATTAACTCCAATCAATACGTGGAAACGTTAAAGAAGATTAAAGGTCGCCTCCGGAGAGTTCGTGCTACGAACATGACATTCTTCTTCTACAAAGTCTGACATTCTTCTTGTCCACGGTAATGCAAGGCCACACACTTCTCTGCTCTCAACTGCAACAATTGCAGAATTTCAGTGGGAGGTCCTTCCCCACTCACCTCACAGCTCAGACCTTGCTCCTTCTGACTTTCATGTTTTCGCACCTCTAAAAGGAAGTTTGCACGGGCATCATTTTCAAGACAATGGAAGTTTAAAGAACACCGTGCCCCAATGGATGCGGAAGCAGGAGAGCAATTTTTACCGCCAGGGAATATACGCTCTCGTTCACCGTTGGACAAAAACTATACAATTAAAAGAAGAATATTTTGAATGATAAATTATTTATAAATAAAGTTTGCGAAATAAATTCATATTAATTTAACTTTTTTTCTTTGAAGAATAAATACGTAATATATTCGAAGGTATTTTTTTCTGACTGTCCTTTGTATGTTCATCGCTAAGCGATGTGAATACAGGTTTTAATATTTCCCTAACGGGTGCTCTTTTTTATTTCATTTATGTCCTTCCGCATGTACGCACGTGCATGTTCCTTCTTAGAAACAGGTTTCTCCATTTCTAGGATTACGCGTCTGCTCTAGGCTAGGGTCAAACACCATTGACTAGGCACTTATTCTCTTCTTCACGAATCTGACTTTCCGCCCTCTCCGAGCCGAGCTCACCAGCAAAGTACATTTCAAAATGCAGTTTACATTCCGAGTAAAGTGTCGTCCCCCCAAGAGTTTCTGTAACAATCCCCTCCAGATCGGATTCGCGAAAGCAGGCTGTTGAGAAGTTCTCTCGGAGGGCAAGCAAAGGTCAGCAAACTTCCATGAGAATGCTGCTCAATATCCGAAGCAAACGTATTGTTATTGAATTGAATTGATGCCTTATTTTACGGGCCATCAGGCTCGCTCTTCCGTCTGACCACGCAAATTTCGCTACGCTCCTTTTCACCAACTAGCAGAGGAAGGAGGTATTTCTTGGGTCGATTTTTTAATTTAGCTCAGGGGCGTCATTTAGACATGATCTTTTACATGAAAGTAAATCTATTAACATGGGAGAGCCGGCTTTACCTCTCCTCCGAAGGAAGTCGTACGAAGTATTTTCTCGCCATTAAAAATCCACGGCTTCGATCGGGTTTGAACCCGCCAACTTAGGTATATCAGTCCGATACGCTAACCGTTAGTGACATTCACTAAAGTTGTCTTCGTAACATGAAACAAGTTATTCCACCTGCAGTCAAGTGACTCCCGACGCCACTGTTGTAATTGATTTGACACTGCGTTCCGTCGCAATATGAAACAGAATTTACCGCATACGAACCACAGCTAATCCCTTGCTGAGTTTTGTTCTGAGCCAAAATGGCCGCTCTCGGCAGCTATTCTCACCGGAGACTGTATTGGATCCCGATAATGGCGAATTTTCGACACACTCTAAATAGCTAAGTCGAATTCAGCCGCTGACCGATAAGTTTAGCAGCCGGTAGCGCTGCCAAGCAGCTCTTATTGGTAGTGTCCTGTGGTTTATCCGACAAATAACAGGCGAGTACCCGGCGAACCCTGGCAAATGGATCACGAATCGCGCGTGATCATTGCTTCCTTTTTCCTAACCCTTCACACGCACACATACATGCACAACTTTTCCACACATGTCGGGAACCTGCCGGAGCTTAGATATCTTGGTGGTGCCCTATTAAGGGAGATAAGGACAAAAAACATTCACTACACTAATTGGACTAATGACCTCAATCTATCAATCAATTCACAACTCTTCCGTTTTTTGTTCTATAACAATTCAAAATTATTAGATGTGACCGCTCAATAAAGGTCAATATGAGAAATGTGCCTGGTCGCTCGCTTTTCCTTAAAAGAGGACTTTTTACACGTGTGTTATGAAAAAAAATCTATCGGTTCCACGAACAAACTACCTTAATAGGGGAGACAGCTTAATCGAGGTAGCCGTTAGGGTACGTTTCTCTGTACATGACGTTTTGGAAAAGCCCCGATCATGCCACTACACCTGTGATGTAAAGGTCGATGCCACCAGCGGAAGTCCAAGGCATGGGTAGCACGCCGGAAAAACCGCTCCACACAGTTAATCACCTCGCCACAAGACAGCAGAAGGAAGTCAACGGCGCCCTGAAAGTTTTTACGCTTTACGAATGAAATACAATTAGGCAGGATTTCAATAAATTTAAGAACGTTTGTTGTCACTATCATTTATATATTTATACTTTTATTTTTATTTATATATTTTAATTTTTTTTCTTTTATATTGATTTATATATTTCTAGTTTTACGCCACCACTACCGGAAAACCGCTGCTATACTACTGATTGTTTCCTTTCCCGTCGCTAGTTGCGCTGAGAAGCTCGCGACATGCCACGGTGCACAAAGCGTGCCACTGCCACCAGGAGGAGACCCTGTCATCACTGCAGTACACAGAAAGCTACAACCGTGAGCTGACTCGAACCCACGACCCGGCGAACTCGACAACCTCGGCCACCGGGCTGACCGCTATTGATGTCGTTTGAGAGTTCCGAAGCGTGTCCCTGGCCCTGGCCCTTGACCTTGACCTGCCATCTCCCCAACACCACGCCATCCGACCTTTCGGCGATGAACCGCCCTATGTCAGCCGGTGCGAGTGCCCAACTCCCACAATTCGACCTCCGGCTTCGACCTCACTAGCTACGTCTGCACTCCCTATATAGTTCTCTGGGATGGGAGGCGCCTGAGCTAGCGACGGCGTGCGCGTTACGTTATGGTCGGGACATGAAAGTAAATGAATAGACGAGAAAGAGACGACGAACAGACGAGGAATATAACACAAGAAAATTGGTTAGGATAGTAGACTTGGAAGATAAGGTAGTAAACCGACTTGGAAGATAAGATAGTAAACAGAGTTTGAAGAAAGTAAGCGAAAAGACGACAAATGGAAGCAATGTGGATGAGAACAGAGGTAGGCGAAGTGAGCATAAGGAGATAGGATTGTGGCTAAAGAAAGAAAATGCAGGGAGATACTATGTGTGTCGGACTACGCGCGAGGAACATTTTCTCGTGAATTATATACGGTTGACGGTGGAGGGAACAGCAATGGTGCACGCGATTTCATGCTTAAATCTCACGTAATAGAGGATTTACAGCACGTGATTTCACCAAAGTCCTGAGCAAATTGTCGTAAATTTCTGTGTACTACTGACTTTCTGCCAATAGGGAATTTCACTTAAGATTGTTGCAAATTGAAAGATTGTGGAACAAGTATCACGACCAACTGTTTCCCAGAGCTGGCAACGTGTTGTTTCTGTTGCCACACTCCACTATCGGATGAATTTATACTACTGATATGTAAAGAACAATAAATATATGCCGATACCGAGCAACATTTGTATACTTTTCATTTTATAGTTTCCGAGATTAATATAACTAATAGTTATCAAAAGTGCCGCTTAATTAAATAATACCAATTTTTTCCTTTGCAAAACCACTCGTGAAAGTCAAATACGCGTTAGTGAGTAAACTTTTTACCTTCATGCCTAAATCTAGCGAATAAACATACAAAATTAAGCAACTGCTCTAGATCTCTTTCATCGCTCGTCCGTGACCGGATATCGTGCGGGCAAGAACAACCTTTTCAAGAACTTCATTTCCCGTCCCCGCCAGCGAATTCGGATGTTCGAAATCCTTCGTGTCTGGCAGAAGACATGGTCGCAAAGGAGAGCTACACGTTTACACTACTTGCCTTTCGGCGGCGACCGGGCGTGGCGCAACTGCCCGGGCCGGGAGGGGGGAGCGGAGGGGAGAATACGAGCCGAACCCGGGACGGGCGTCGTTATTTGGGCCCCGTAAACGCGCCGGCCGAACCGTATTAAACTCATAACGCTGTCGTAAAGGGATCAAAGAAATAATAAAACCGCGCTTTACATCGCCCATGGCATGCCATGAAAAGACTAATCGTAGTACGAGACCGTATACGGCTGGTGGACTGCGGTATCGGAGAGATATTAAAAAGTTCTATGAGGAATGTACGGGAGGGGCGATATACCGCAATATGCCGCCAAAATGCGTGCAAACCCGCCATTAACAGCTTTTTTATTTGTATCGACTCTCGCAGTGCCGATGGAAATTTGAAAACATGTCCTGTAGAAAGGGCAGTGAAAGGGAGCTTTCAAGTGGCATGTGATGCAGTTCGTGTAAAGGAAGGGCCAAGAAAATTATTTATTCGTCGACGTGCTTCGTTCGAGAACGAACATCGGAGGACAGGGCAACTTGCACATTTCAACACCTTTCTTAAAAGGTTATACCTTGTTTTATGTGACAATCCTATTGCAATATTTGAATAAGCTCAGACTCTTGTGGAGACTTTTCCTGTGCCCACATTTTATATTACTAAATCGTAATCGTAATCGACAGTCAGCGTTATATTTCTTTACAATGAAGACGACACTCAATATAGAGTGACATTATTAGTAAACTACAATTACATAAAGACGTTTGACTTCAGAACATTAGTATCTACACAAAATTTGTCTTTGAAATGTTTGCTGCACGAGTAAGTAGAGTTAGTTATTAATATTATCGTTCTTATGATATTTTAACATCTTCCACATCTTTGTGTATTAGCATCTTCATGTATTAGCATATGCATTAGCATGTATTAGCATGTGCACCGATACTTTGTTTTAGCTCCTTAAAATATGTTTGTAAATACAATTATTTAGTGTTTGAATTGTTTATTGAGCTGGCACTCGTATTGTATTACCTTACGACATAAACATGCTTTATTACATATTAATGTATCACGTCACAGTATCTGTATTGATAATTTCCAGAGCGTGCTGAAATTCAAAGTAAACTGCGCAGCCGCCGTCCATGTGACGTATTTTTCGTTAGACACCCAGGTAGGCGGGGAATATAAAAAAAACAGAATTATTTCACTTATTTGCGCGCAGAAATGGAAAAAAATTATGGAGACTCTGGCCATGTGAGGTGTGTCTATGGTTTAGTTACCCACGAACTCGGGAAAAAATAAAACACAATGGAACAGTTTGGATTTTGATTGAAAATGCAAGTACTTGTTTGTAAATCCATCTAATTTAATACTCGCTTACTAACTCAATTTTCAAACTCTTGAGTTGCTGATTACGACGCAGCTAACGTCATGTGACAGCAAGACTCCGAGGAAATGGCCATATCTCCTCGGACCATTAAATATTTGCTACACACGTTCTGCGTTACGGAACAGCAATTTGTTTCATACTTATGCTGGGTAAAGAACATTTGTACTGTACATACACTTTACTAAGTAATTTCAAAATTCGTGATGCTTCAAAACATTCAATTTAATGCAATGTTACACGAGAGTGTTTTGTTGTGCTTTAACAGTGTGCCTGCTACTTTTTAGAAAACTTTTTTTAGATATTGTTCAGAACTATATTTTTTTCTGTAGGACATTAGTACATTATATCTATACTTCACTCTACATTTGCTACCCTACACAATGAATTTGCATTTTATTTACTTCCAACTGAAAGTCAAAGAATAAAATTGCTTTACCTGTTTTCATGTAAAATTGAATATTTCAAGTGATTATTTTGTGTCACTGATGAACTAATTCTGTATGCGAAACTACGATATTTTAATTCTATTTCATCAATTCAAGTCATGCGATAATAAAACTAAGTAACGATATAAACTAGAAAACATCAACGGGCAAAACAGCAAAAATAACTACAAAAAACAACAAAAATTCAGTCGAAGAAAATGGTTGAGTCACGACCGCATCCAAGAACTGAAGTTGTCGTGGCAAAAACTAACTCCAGTGACCCTCCACGTCTCTTCAGCATTCGGATTTCTATTCGAGCGGAACTAGAGAGCGCCCGCGGCAGGGATCGAGAAGGGGGGCGCGCTGGCCGTGATCGATGCATCGCCGATGAGACCTCGGGCTGGACCCCACAGCCAGGGGCAAGAAGGGCGGGGGGGATCGGGGAGTGCAAGGCGAAGGGGACAAATGTTGCAGCATCAAGCGGAGGATCCGGAACCAGTTGTTTAATCCACTGGCTCCCAACTCCAGCGTCTACTTCAGCGCAGGACGTGTCGCGCGGGCCGGCCGTCAGTTCCGCCACAGGAGAGCCTGTGATCGCCGCTCCTAACGTCATTCTCCATTGAGTTACGTCTACGAATTCCTGGTACATTCGGTCGATGCTTCTTCAGCTTCAAGCATTTTCCTATCTAGCATATTTTCGTCAGAACACAAACTCGTTACTACGGTTAATTTCTTCATTACTCGGATGAATTAATTTTGTTACTTTATTTCTATGCTATTCCTTTTTACGTGCCATGGTTTATTTACTTCGTTTACCTATTTTATAATATGTGAAAGGTAAATAACTCTCATAATTATTAAAGTATCAGATACTATTAAAAGTGATTTCAAAACCTGAACACAAACTTATTTTTAGAATATTTTCCCCCGTCCTATAGATTCAAATAGTCCGCATCTATAGTGAGGCTAAGAAATATACCATATTAAATTATAGAAAGGAAAAGTATTGGAATCTAAAAATGAACTCGAATTTTCGATCCTGCAATCACGTATCAATGAATGAATGAATGAATGAATGAATGAATGAATGCACGGACGGACGAACGCGTCGACGAACGCGTTGACGAACGCGTTGACGAACGTGTTAAATGACATTTTCATCTAGTGCATAATATCTTGTAATACATAAACAGATTTAATGAGTGGGTTTATTTCTTCATGCTCATTCGCTTGAATCGAATTCTTTCAGATTTAGTAAACTCAATTAACCAAAACTGTAATTTTATAACCTTAGTTTTTGTGGAGTATTCCAGCTGACAGTTGATGGAAGGCGGTTTTTTGTGGTAATTAAATATTATTTATTATTAATACTGTTTATTACTGTTATTTTTACAACTTATTTTTTATCATCATTATTGCCCTTAACATTAATATTTTATTATAGCTTCGCAGAAATGAAAGAAAGGTACTACACGGAGCTTACTAGTTGTACGGCGTAACCAACCGCGATAAACCAATTGTTGTGACGTCACTCCTGACGTGGCGGAGTTCATGCAAACCGCCACAACAGCAAGAGCGCCGCGGCCAAGAAGGGAGACGTCTGGCCCGGCAGTGATGGAGGCAGCGCTGGCGGCGGCGGCTGCAGCAGCTGGGAAGGAAACGGCGGAGCAGACGTGGGAGGAGCGAAAGAGGAGGGATGAGGATGTGAGAAGGGGGGATTGCAGGATCGCGGTGGAGGTGAGTGTGTGGGCGGACGGGCCCCGGCTGAAGCGGCGGCCGGAGCAGTGGTGTGGGCGGCGGCTGGGGCAATTCGGGAGCGCTGTAGAAACTAGCGGCGGCTGTGTGGGTGGTGGCGGCGGCGGCGGCGACCGAGTTGCTTGATGAAGCAACTGCGGTAAGGGAGGATGAGCAGTAGGAGGGGAAGAAGATGGACTGGATGTGCGGGAAGCACTACGAGTGTTGGAAAGGATCACTAGGAGTTGGCGAGATCTCAACGGAAGGCTGCGCTGTCAACATTTCAATCCCATACACAAACTGCATCATGCAAGACCGTTGATTCTTGACGCCAGTTTGGATTTAAAACATAGCAAATTATCCACACCTTTTACAGGTACAAGAAGTAGTGATGTTACATCAGCATTTTGTCCTTAAATTCTCCTAGCAATAAAGGAATTCATCTTTCATTACATGGCTAAAAATTTTTAACTTTACTAACCGTCAATCCAATCCTCTTAAGCACATTATCAACATATTGAAATGAAACCGTAACAAGTATTACAGGTTTTGAATATTTTATAATATTTTATTTTGTCTTTCGCTTTATTTTACGAGGTCTAGTAAGGTTACATTACTGTACCAAAAATATTTGTATCGTTTCCTATGGACTTTTTTGGAAGTACAGTCCAGTAAGCACATTATCAACATATGACAAATAATTCCATACCAAGTATTACAGACTATGAACATTGTATGCTATTTTATATTACTTTCTCTATAATTTTACGAGGTCTAGTAAGTTTATTTTTGTGTATAAAAATATTTGTTTAGTTTTCAACGTATATATTCTGAATGTCCTTGCGATGCAACACGCATTACGGATCCGTACGACACATTGCCTACTTTTCAGTCGACGTTAAGTCTCAGTTTCAGTCTCAAGAAGAACAACTAATATAATACTTTCGTATTATATTGCAATAAAAGTTCATTTTGCGAAACTGTATTTCGTTAAACGGCTAATTTGATGCTAGCAACGAAAAGTAGAGTAGAGTAAACATAGCTTTATGACTTCGAATGGTGAGTGTCCTAACGTCGCTGCACTTGTACGAGTAGTAACTTTTAAGGACCTATCGTTCATGAAATTGCAAAATAACGTAACACACAAAAATTATAGAATTGAACTAATTGAAAAACATTTTAAAATGTCAGATTCTATTAGTTATAATTATAAAAGTGTAAAACCAAGGACATAAGATAAGCTTAAATCGAAAGTCTAACTTGAAATTCTAAAAGCTTATCCAGATTTTTAGCTCTGCTGTAAAATTATCCTTGTTAGTTACATTTTGGAGATTCATGAGCGATATCTTAAAAAAAAGTACTCACAAATAATCATATTTGGAGAACCCACAAATCCTGACAAGCCAAATCCTGTCATTGGGAATTACAAAATATTGTAAAACAATAATCAAAACTTGAATTCCTTGCTATGATATTTTAGATTATACCAAGAACTGCTAAGAACAAACGGTTAGGGTTATAATTGTTACTTATTTGAAACCTTGGTGAAGTAGGTCGTAGTAGTTGGAAAAGAATTACGGTACTTCAAGCATTGGTATTTTCATTTACATAAGTTGCCGCGAGTTATAAAAAACTAATTTCTACCGGTAAACGAACTACAGATCTGATTACTTAGTACTGCCGAAAAATTAACACTCCACGCCCCAGACCACTTCTACAACAAGTGGCTAAAGGAGAGCTCATTAAAACGTGCGCATAGTGAAGTTACATTTATAATGAGATTCGTTCAGACAACTAGATTTGTGTAACGCTGTGGGGGTGTGCCAGTCGTTAGGTCATGAAACCACGTTTGCTTGTAGCGCTGTGGTTGCGCGCAAAGGATCCCTCTGCCGGGAGGGTCCACTTAAAGAAGGCCCACGCTGCTAACGGTCGTATTACAGCCTTTTGGCGCAAAGTAATGGAATGACTTCCGTAACCACCATTGTAAAAAATATACGAAATTTTGTGTAAATAATACCCAAAGGTGTAAATATGTTTAACGTTGTCTGTGAAGCTTGACGACGGTACTGTATATTTCTATATTCTATTTGAATTTTTCACCAAGAATATGACTGGGCTATTTCTACCCTCCCCCTCCCCCTCCCAACATGCCAGACTGCAAAAATAAATCTATGAACATATTGAAAGTTTTGACTGTCAACTTCAGCTTGTTAAATACATATGTCGGGAAATTGAGAAGGTCAAACGACTGTCAGACATTTGTATTTTGTATTTAACGAGCTGAAATTGTTAATGGATTTGTAATGTAAACATATTTTTAGTTTTGAAGCCTTGCTTGCCAAGGGAGGTGGGAGGGAAAATAACTCACCACTTCCGCCACATGAATTGTGTGAATCTGCAAAATTGATTCCAGCCAGGAATTTTTTCCAGGTTGGGATTCACCCTCCGGTTCGTACGTTCATCGCGCCATTCATTTTACCCGAACATCACCAGCCTCACAGGTACACTCTACCTTCCGACCGCTTGAACAAAGTTGAATATTCGTATTTGCAATTTTGAATAACTCAGATTTTATGTTGACATTATTTTAAGATGTAGGATTTAAAGACCACATTTCATTAAGGAAAAATCTCCACCACTACTATTGTACTTTTGGAATGTTGCGTTTTGGTTATTTTCAAAAATACAGGGAATTACCGCAAATGGAACCAGCGACATTTCATTACAGTGCTTTGCTTTAGTCGAGAAACTTTTTTTTATAGAATGAAGACAATTTAAGAAAATATTTTTTTTCGAAATAGCCTTCACTTTCTGAAAAAATAAGACTACTTATGTTAACAAAACATCGTACATGATCTTATTTTAAGATCTATTTTCTAGAAGAGATTTCAACAAAAACTAGCATCAAGAGTTATTTTTGAAATAATTGTTAAACAACTGTCTATATTTCGCGCAAACTACTCATATTTTTGAAAGATTGTACCCGACGTCATTTAAATATCTGTCTTTGAAGAATATATTAACGAATTTTTTATCTCCAATATTGTTGTTGTAGGTGGCGTTATTAAAAGTTCAACTTTTGCAATTTTCTTAAGTTCAGTGACCTTTACTCTAAACTAGAAAAAAAGGGGGAAAATTGACGCCATATTTTAAAAAGTTGTTTGATGAAACATTTCATAAAGAAAGTACCACGCCGTAAGAACTTTAAATACTACGGTTCCTGAAGCTTCTACACGAAACCAGGATACGCAAGCAACGATACTGTTTAGAAGGAGATGATAAATCAGCAGGAACGCCGAAATGCACTTTCATTCCCGAATTAAACGTTTTGTTTAAGACGCAAAAAAAGCCGCATATTTTATCATATTTCACGCGATAATATCGCAGATGATATTCAAATGGGACGCCACGATGTCGTGCTTCGGACGCCGAGCGCAGATAACGAAAAAATTCCCCCGACGAGTACGCGGTTAATGGCGCCGCCATCCGTCTCGGGCGGGCAGCGCAGTTTGCTCCCGCGTCCCGTCTCACCTCCGACTCCCCTCCGCGACTCCCCACGCTGAACGCACGGCACGGACGAGCGGGCAAAACCGCGAAGGGTACAAGTATAGCTTGGTCTTGTAGTGTCAGATATCGCGAATGAGAATGTGAAGTTTGAGGGCCAATAGAAGCATTGAAGGAAATAACGATTCAAGTCCTAAAATCATACTTGTAGGATATTCGATGAATTGTGCTTAAAAAAAGCAATGTGAGGTTGAGGTAGTTTTGACCACACTTCGTGGATTCTTATAAACAAATTCCAACTTTTCTATCGATTGGTCAGTACTATACAGCATTAGGTTTGATGCATTACGCCCTGAGGAAGATCGCAGAATGGCGACCGAAACGTCGGCACCTTCGCCATGGACGCGGCGTCACCCGGACAGCCTAGTAAATACTGACTCCGGCCGCGGAAGCCTACGCTCTCATGTAGACATTACTTTGCCTTCGCGGGCAACATTTATATAATAAGCGGGAATATACTGACTTTCCATTCAGTCATTACAACAGCCGACGAGCCAACCAGGTGGCACAGGCGAGTGGTGCATCGTCTTAATACGAAATCGATGCTGCGGGTTGCAATCTCGCGGAAGCAAGACTTTTTTCACAATGTGTTTCTAGCGTGGTTATCTACTTATTACATACATGTATAGTAACTCATGCACATATAACTTTCCATCCCATCCATAAGTATCTATTACTACCATTCACACCTGGTCCTTGCTTCACTATCTTTCATACAGTGTAAGAATGGTATAGGACGGCAAATTATGAATGTCATCACCTGCTCAGGAGATAATGGGATAACGTTTTTCCCGCGCCTACGCTGATAAATGTGTTAGCCACACATTCACTCGATCCCACTCCCCTAGACACACACACACACATGCATGCACCTGATGGCACGCAATTACAAGTCAACATCAAGATATACTTCAAGCAAAAAAATGAATATCGTAGTCATTAGTTCACCCACTCCCAAGAAGAAAACTATTGCTACATATCAGTGAGACAGTAGTGACCACAATAAAGAAGTACAATATTAGCAAACAAGAACATTAATGTCTTAAATTGCACATGTCATTTAAGAAACCAGAGCTACTTTGCAATGCAAAGTTGTACATAACTCCAGTGCGGTCTACAGGCTTTCGGTTCCGCAAAACGTGGCCGACCGAGCGGGTGAGGAGGGGGCACGTGCGCTGCCGCTTTTTTTGCGGAGCGAATCGCGTGCGCGTCCAGGTGAGAGGCACGCGCACGAGATGGCCGCCGAGGAATCCTTCGCGCGTGACCCGACAGCCCGGAGGCTTTATCGAACAGATTACGATGACGTCACTGGCCCGGGCATCTAAGACGGACACCCCACAACGGGAACAGGCTGCCAGAGACTCGTCCCGGTATTTAGGTTATCTCTAGGCCGCTACAAAAACGGAAAGACGTTAGAGTTGATGTGTACAGGCCGCAATGGCCAAGGTTAAACCGGGAAGGATGGGGGGGGGGGCGAGGGTGAAAGTGTCAAATGCGAAAATTAACGAGTACAGAATACGGAAATGTGAAGCTTCGCATTCTTAAACAGCACTTAGCACAAAAAGACCCATCCGCATTGTAACAGGAATGAGAGTTAACAGAAAGGCGGTCATTTGTCAACGGATCATATTCACTCATAGCGCTGGCCCTCACGTGATACAGACTGCATGGCGCCTCCCTTACTCTTGACAGTACGCTATTTTTTTCCTCTTTTTTTTCAGAATATCCCTGAGAGGTCGGTACGGATGTTAGTGTTACACGCGAAGATGAAATTACTGAGTTTCAGAGCGACTTTATGCTTAATGAGGGATCAGGAAATTATGTGCATTATGCCGTGATGTAATTATCAAAGAAAAATACGAGTTTTATTTTTACAAATCTCAGTAGATAACTTAAATCTGTAATTGGCTGTGAGTGTTAAAGTCAGTGACTTGTTGAATAACATTGCTTCATACAGCAGTATGTCGATGGTTCAAATTATAGTAGTAACTAGTATAAACGCTATTCGTTCCAACATAATGGTGCACATGCTATCTTACAATCCTACAAGAAACAAGCACTACTGCAAATAATGCTTTTGCGAACCTCTATTTAGATATCGCAGAATCGCTCTGTAACTTGTCGCTGCTGTGGAGAGCCCTGCATTAATCAGGCGAAGTTGCTCAATTAAAAAATGTGAAATCCGTATTCAGTCATTTGTTACAAATATCATCAATGTCACTACTAATAAATGTAGTTGCTTTATACTGCGTAATTTGGGTAACAATGAGCACGTAAGACTTATAGTATAAGAAAATGTGTCATAATTTTATCATATATAAAATTAGTTCACAAAACATTCTAGGCGCATCAGTCTACTTATTCTGTATATTGCGGAGTTCAGTTTCACTCAATATATGTTTTTCTGTTAGAAGAGACGCGAAGCATTAAACATCAAATAGACCAATACTAACTAGTAGTGCATAATTTCTCTCATTATTTCTAAATTTTATAGTATAAAAATTTTGCAATTTTCGAGAATTCACAGTTTTTTGAGTTCAAAAATGAGACGCATCATTTTTAAGCGTTCATTACTCTGTGACCACACAATGTGATAGAAGAAGTTTTTTACTACCTATTGAACAAAACTCACCAATGTATTTCAATATCAGGGGTCCTCAATAGGAGATATGTAATAATTCGCTTATTCGTGCCGCAGCATAACAATACATTTTCCTTATTACGTGATTACGTAGTATCATAAGAAATCAAAGTAGAGGTGCTTCAACAGCACTTACTACACAGCATCACTTCTAACTTCCTGTTTTTCAAAAATGAAGAGTTCAACAAAATGAGACATGTGCCTCCATCCGCGGAAGAAATTTTAAGAAAACATTGCAGACATCATTAAGAAAGAAATGAATACAAATTTCATTAAAAATTTGCAATTTTGTAGATTTTTTATAAATTGTATTAACAATTGCAACTTGCACTTTACAATTACAAACATCTTTACTTGCACTTTGCATTAACAATTGCACTTGACTCAAGCAGAAATCAATCGCAAACGATCAGCTTTTTCAAAAAAATGTATGTGACCCTATTTAAAGGTATAATTTTTTAGAACAAATTATCTATATGAAAACTTCTGTCATCAATATTGTACGTCTGTATTCTTTTCAATGTTAGAAAATATAGTCGCGCACAATGGAACCAGCACCATTTGTTTACTGTCCTCTGCTAGAAACGAGAAAAAATGAGTAGCTGATACTGACGTTATGAATTTAATTCCTACGATGTTGTGGCAATTATATTTATTGCATCAAACGATGTTTCCATCCTTAAATCGGTTTGGAGAAAACTACTGATTCGTATATAAGTAAGCAAGACAATGATCAAACTTAATGAACAGATATTGCAAGAATTGCACGTTGAAATTTACAACATTTTTGAAGGAATTCTGAAGGGGTAGCAAAATGAACTTAATTTAGTGTTCAATTCATGCATATCTACTTTTGAGGTTTCACTGAATTGAGATATCCGTATATTTTCTTACCTTAACATCAGCCAATTGCATATTATTGAGTTCCAATACGATACGAGCTTGATACGATTACCCGTTTCAAATGGAAAACTGCAATGAAGCATTTCTTCCTTGTTTTACTATCATTTTTTTGTTACCAAACCAATTTGAAACATCTGAAACGAAACTATTTATTGTTTCGTTTTTGAAAATATTATGAACTTTCACTCTAATTATTCATGCCATCAGAAAATCCAACTGTTCTTCCGTTTTCAACGTGCAAGGGAATATCGTTTACGTGTAAAATAAAGTGGATAGGGCCTAGATCCAACCCAGCAGGACCCCAAGCTCAATTGGAAAAGAAGTAATGTTCTTCCGTGCCCGGCGTTATTTCTGCTCTATGCGATCGATGTTTAAGGTACGAGAATATCCAAGTAGGAGTAAGTTTGACTCATTATTTCACAGTCTGCTGGTCCCCCGCCTGGGGGGACGGTGTAAAAGTGCATATTCTTTTTTTCTCACCCTCTCACTCTGTCACTCTGTCTAGTCTTCTTCTTACTCAATGCCACAACTTTTTATGTCACTACCCCTGAGAGCATTTCTTTCTCTTCCCATCTCTCTCCGCCTAGACATTCCTGCCACTCACTCCATTCCCACTCCAACCTTTATCAAGCGTGGCTTCCCCCACTCGGCTTGGAGCACGACCCATTCCCATCCATCCCTTTCGACTCCACCCCATCCCGCAAGCCGGAGCTTCAGGCGGCGCACACCAACTACCGTTTAACTCGTCCGCCTCGTTTACTTCGTCCATCGCGTCACGTTGAAGTTACGTCCTCATTCACAAGGCTGCAGCAATAACTATTATAATTACAGAGTAACGGCCGCGCCTTCTGACTTCGATTTACATTCAAAATCGTCCTCCCCCGCCATATTTATGGAAATCCGCGGCTGTGCTACCCGGCTCAGCTCGGCACGGCTCGGTTCGGCTCGATTGCGCTCGCCGCTGTCGCGCTGTTACAATCGCACACCAATCAATTGCGAAGGGACGGGTGGTGAGTCCACTTGGTGGGATAACGCTGAAATATTAGAGAAATAGGCAGCGGCGAGTACCCTCGCTTTAAAAAAATATATAATGGCCTGGTAGTTTGTGATGGATGAGAACCATTGCTTCCAAGAGCAATCGCGTTCAATTCACAGCACCCAAGTTTAAGAATTCACACGTTAGTAGGTATATTTCCTCTTCACATGTAACGGCTCTGCTCGTAATGAGGCTCGTGAGCATGCAGTTGCGGTCTCGCGGGGAGAACCATTGAGAAATGCTTACGTGAACACATTTGCCGCCACAAGTATAATAATATAAAGAAATCGGTCGTAGCCCTCCACTCATGGAAAGCTGTCCACGTCATTCTTTGTAATAAGAACGGCCTCCTGGGCTGGGAAGACCTCTGGGGACCGATGAGAGTAAGAGAGACTGTGTAAATTATTAAACATATCTCAATGCCGACCGAGGTTTACGTCTTCACGAGACCTGAGAGCATCTGATTTACTGCGACGTCCGGTCGCATCAGGGCGCGGTCGCCGCTGCTCCTTGATGTCCGACCACGGGCGGAGCGCCTTCTCTCATGTCACCCATGGGACCAATTGCCCGATTGGCAGATGCTTTCTCCGCATTCGCCGATCGCCGAGCCAACCGACTGACTGATAGTGGGGAACCTCACTGTGTACAAACCCGGCGGCCGAAATGTTAGTCTATGTAAATAAGTCCCAAACAGCCAAGCAGTTACTCCGGCCGCGGAAGCCTACGCCCTTTTTCAGCTTCAAATACTGTGTGCTAATAACAGTATAATATAACGAATTTTCAAATAGGAGTAGGACTAATACATTAGACCAGCAAGACTTCAGTAAACCCACTGCATTTGGTGGAATAGAAATTATAGTGAAACAGCGAACAAATTGAACAACTGTGCTGTAATCATAATACTGTAATCACCTCTTGTAAATACTTAAGAATAAAACTAACAAGAAATTGAGATAGGAAAATGAGTTTTGTTGTATTGAAAAATTTATATTTCGTTATTCGGATTCTGAAAAAGAGTGAAGAGGGTAGAGTTAAAGAACTATCACATATGACTAATATAACCGAAGTTCAATATGACTGTTTTTGGTTCCATACAGAATGTCATAATCAAGAACATGTTAACAGAAGATTATCAAAATTTACTTTCCGAAGTACTAAGAAAAAAGGTGTGTGGAAATCATTCGAAAAAGTAAGAACATGGCTATTTTGTACCAAGAACAAGTGTACAATACTATCGAGCTTCAAATGATAAATAGGATGTCACGCGCATAAAGGATCGTACTTGCCTTCCAGGACATTCAGTTTCTTCTTACAATTGACGATATAGCATTGTTTTTGAAGACGAAGCATTTTTTGCTTTGTAAACGGAATTTTAAATCAATATGGAAAGCGTGCAGCACCAGAAGAGAAGCCTGAAGTGTTTGGATTTGAAAGCAAAGGCAGTGGTTGGAAGTAGAGTATGTACTGCGGACTACATAAAATAGCAATGAGGTAACGTAAAAATCTTTACCTTTGAACCCACGCATATTTTGTTTGTCTTTTAACCTTGAATCTAAATTAAGAGAATTTAAATATGAATTAGTTTCTTCTTAAGAAAGCAGGAGGGTTTTCATTTCATCTTTTGTAACGAAATTTTTTATCCAGTGTTACATTTCTATTTGAAATGTATGGCACCATCCACTATATCTCCAAGAAAACCATTTTTTGGGAAAATGACAGAGAAAAATAGATATGTTTGTAAAAGAAGGGCTTGTGACGAAAAATGAAACTACTCCGTACGAAGTATTAAAACCGCATTTTGCTACTTCTTTCCAATAAAGTAACAGCAATCTTAGAAGTCAGCCCATCTTGGTTAAGTGGTTTCACTATTTATGAAAGATCCTTCCAACAAAAAACAATTTTCATGTTTCGTAATATTCCCAACAGGCTCTCAAACAAGACTTCGCTGATCAAATTCGTTCCCAGGAGCAGTCGTTATACAAAATGGTCCCTCTTAAGAATATCTAAAACAGGAAAAAACGGAAGAGAACTGGAATGTTATGGGCGATCTGAAAATACTGTCTCGCACAGTGTATTAAGAGAATTTGTCTTATAGAACAATACAATTTCAAGGTTTAAAATTGCAACATTGTGTCACATTCACATATTTACATCATATTTAAAAAATAAACAAAAAGCGCCAATCAAATTAATAAATTCCTATTAAAAAAACTCAAAATAATTGCTCCTGTATTGCTGAAAAACATATTTATAGTGAAGTTTATGTAATCTCGCTCAAAGAATATATAAACAAAGATTTTGTGTAATAAACTGTCGATATTTCGAACAGCTGAGCTGCAAAAGGTACTCAAAAATTGGTTTAAAAAAGTATTTCAATGCAAAATTTGCATTTCAAAAACATATAAACCTAAAAACTTAAACATAGTATCTATGTACATATACACATAAATATATTACACGATAAAAATGTAGAAAAAGATTCAGTTTTGCCATTCATCAGTAAGTGAAATTGAAATGTTAAAAGCAAATTGAAATAGTACTCTCATATATATATATAAAATAAATTACTAATCACATTAATACACCGGTTCATTCAATACCAAGAATATTTAAAATAAAACAGATGGAAAGCACCTTTATGACTTCTTAATTAAGTAAACACCGAAGAAAAACTTATGTACTGCACATTTTCCGAAAATAATTCCTTTATTTCCTCACCTTTGCAATCGATTGGTAAGAATTGAACTAATAACAAAAGTCCTTGTTACGTTTTGAGCACGATTAAGGGTTCGTTGTCGTAAGAGGAGCCGGGAGAAAGAGTATTTTTGACGTCTGGTAAATCAAAAAAATTAAATAGAATTCTCTTCAACTATAAAGAGAATAATTAAGATTTGAAACCATATCCCGGAGTAGTAAAGTAGCATAAACAAAATTTGTAGAGATCCGGGCATGAAAACATCCGATAGGCGGAAGCTAATTAAATTTCTCTGTAGCAAAACGTAGGAACAGCTAAGAAAACAAGCTGCATGTTGTTTCGTTGAGAGACCAGTGGAAGCTGATATGCGAGTAGCGAATGTTCTCGAGCTCTTAATTAACATTTTATGTCTTAACACATTTTCCTTTTAAGCAAAGGCAATACCTAGCACTTATTATACTAACTTACGTTTGTTGCAATGCTATAATAACCGCACATTAATACACAAATTTGAAATTATTTAATCGTCAGATTAATTTAAATAATTTGTGAAGTAATTAGATTTTGTCTCAATATTTATTTAGCAAAATTATCTGTTAAGGTAGACATAAAAATAATTATTTTATTAACAGTCGCACATCTATGTGGGAGGGGAGCATTGACGCACGCAGCGTAGAGTTTCTCAATATATTTGTTTAGTGAAGGAGTCACTCTTTCCTCCTTTAGTAATTTTATTATAACATTCTTCAATCCTTAGTGACACTATCGCATTTCAACACTTACCGTAAGTTTAAGAAAAGTTTGCCGCCCCAGCCGGGACAAGCTCTAATCTCCCAAATGGTCTCTAGACATGTGTAGTAGTGTAGTTCATGTTAGTATAACTGTGTGTAAGTAAGGGGTGAGGATAGGACAAGGATGAGGAAAGAAAGATCCCACTCGGTCCTTAACCCATTTGACAGATTACTGCTCTGACATTCGACTAGAATTGAGCGGAAAAAAACTGAAAAACTACCGATCAGCCGGCCTATCTATTAAGCTAGGCTAACTAGGAGGGCTAACCTAGCTATCAAGCTAGTGAATAAAAGCCTGCCGCCGTCGAGACTCGAACACTAGGACCTCCTGATCAGAGGCACTGAATCACTCTCCGTCCTCCAGTCTCCAAGACAAGATATTGTAAGAGATATTTACCTACACCAGCCTCCTTCTAAGACCTACTTCAACAAGAGAATGTAAATCACTTGTTTCGGCTACAATAATTTCTGAAATCGTTGTACCATATTGAAGTTTAGAGAAATATCCAGCAAGGTCAATCCAAAACTAATTTGTGGAAAAAAGTGGTGAACAGTTTTCTTAAACTGATTATTTGCACCACGTACGATTTGCGATGATAGTCATTATTCTTGTAATTTATGCCTGAATACAGGCTATATTAACGTTTGGTTCGGTTCACCGACTACAAACCCCTAGGGAATCAGTGCAGCAAACAAAATTTATAATGCAAAAATATTATGAAAATTGTAGCTATATACGTGTAAGTTTCCAACGTTTAAGTTGGAGACACTCCTCCATAAAATTAGTTATAATAAATTAATAGTGAATTTTTTTTGATTGCAGACAATCAGATCACTAAAACTGTTATTTATTAAATAATGATTTCAATGAAGTTTTTATACCATACTTTTTATTTTTTTTATTACGTTCCAAATTTTGAAGTTCGAATCCACCTTCAAATGTACTTTAGTATACGGTACACATTAAAATTATAATAACAATGATTTCGGTACAGCACTGAGAAGCACTATATTATAAGAAAATAGAGACTTACCAGGTGATTTTGTAACGTTGAGTCACTATATGTGTTTACAATGCAGTTTCCACGAAATGATATGATTTCTTGAAGCTTAAAATCAGTTTGTTGTCTTCTGCTAGCATGAGAATGCGATCGTAACCTTACGAATAAAAAAAATTCAAGACTTCTGATTTACATAATTCTGAATACAAACGATTTGCGATAATCCAAGGTAATTGGGGCTTATAGTATCCGAGATTACAAAAAACTCTGATTACATGGAAAAAGAAAATATAAAACGGAGGTTTCAAATACAATGTATTGAATGAGCAAATACTATTAAAATTTCAGGTACATACTACACACATACATACATACATACATACATACATACATACATACATACATACATACTACACACATACATACATACATACTACACACATACATACATACATACTACACACATACATACATACATACTACACACATACATACATACATACTACACACATACATACATACATACTACACACATACAGACATGACTCAGGTTTCCATCGTGGCCGATGATACCTCTTCTTCCATCCTATTCTTGCACAGCGCGCCTCGTCGGTGGTTGGAAAGGCCCGCCTTCGTTTTGAAATTTCTGCCACAAGATGCACAGTTGAATGGATAGCCAGAGCTTGATTGTCCGGATAACTGGGGTTGAGAAATCTGTGTGGGGCTAGCGCTGTGGGAGGAACTTTGCGGTTTTCTTAATTTAATTGGCTTCAGTGTATTTTCTGCTGTCAAGGTTGGATGCTTGTGTCTCATATGACTGCTGTGGCCGGATTTGAAATTGATGTTACAGACAGTGCATCTAGGGCTACTGTTTTCTTGTCGTTGGCGTAACTTTTCTACTTGACTCCTATGGGCTTGGATTAGGTGGGAGTTGACGTACTGCCTCCCGGATCTTCCCTCTCTTGTGAATCCGCATATCGGACATTTCCAACTGTACATTTCCTCTTCTTCGTGCCTTTTTTTCCTTCTTTCTTTAGCTTCCAGGTTTTGCATTTCTTGCCTTTCTACGGTTTTTTGTTGAATGTGCCTGCGCCATTCGTTTCTATTTGCTGCTACTTTTCTCCATTCCTTCTCGTTGATGTTTTGCTCTCGCATATCTTGTTTGAGCATGTCTAACCATCTTTTCTTCGGCTTCTGTTGGGGTCTTTTTCCGCATTTCAGCTCTGAAAAGACTATCTGGTGCGGAGTTCGCTCTTCATTCATTCTACTTATGTGTCCCGCCCATCTCAATCTTCTGATTTTAATAAGATTTTCTACTGTCAGCATTTTTGTTCTTCTCAGGACCTCCTCATTTGGAATTTTTTCCATCCAAGATATTTTGCAGATTGTACGGAGGCATCTCTGATGAAATGCGTTAAGTCTTCTTTTGCTTTCTTCTAGTAGGGTCCAAGTTTCAGAGGAATATAATAGTGTAGACAGTATAATTGTTTGGTATACTAGAAGCTTGGTTTTCAGGTTGATCTCGTGCCTTTTCCACACCCGCAAGTACAATTTATGAAAGGATTGACTGGCGCTGTTGATTCTATGATTAATTTCATTTTTGATCTGACAGTCATTCTGGATGTTGCTTCCCAGGTCTTTAAAACTGTTCACTTCCTTGATGGTTTTTCCATTCATTGTTATAACAGCTGGGCTGCAGTTTACGAACATCACTTCCGTCTTTCCCTCATTTACCCTCAGACCAAACTTCCTTGCTTCTTCATTAAAGATGTTGAGAACTTCTTGCAGGGCTTCAGGTGTTTTAGCGACTAGGGCACTGTCGTCTGCAAACATCAAATCAAGTATGTGTTTTTCCGTCGTTTTTGTTTTTGCGTGTAAAGCTCTTCTGTTGAAAAGGTTAAAGTCACTTCTGAATCTTATTTCGACACCGCCACGTTTTTTCTTAACAACACTTTCGATAATGGCATGCATATAAAGTATAAAGAGTAAAGGTGCAAGAACGCAGCCTTGTTTTACCCCTGTCTTTATTTCAAATGGCGCGGATGTTGAGTTTTCTATTCTTACAGTAGACAAAGTGTTACTGTGCAGTGATCTTAATATTGCTAGTATTGTGGGTGGGCATTTGATGTTATCCAACAATTTAAAGAGTGTCTATCGACAGAATCGAAAGCTTTGGCGATATCTATAAATCCAATACAGAGTGATGTGTTCTGTTCGCATGCTTTTTCTACTAACTGTCTGACTGTAAAAATCATATCAGTTGTTGAGCGTCCAGAGCGGAAGCCGCATTGCGTATCTTTGATGAATGAATTGATAAAAGGGTAGAGTCGGTTGTAAAGCACTCTGGACAGGACTTTTCCTGGCACTGACAACAGGGATATGCCTCTGTAGTTTTCGCATTGGAATTTGTTGCCTTTTTTGTGGATAGGAATAGTGATTGACTCTTTCCAATCTTGAGGGACTTGCTTTTCACACCAAATTTTGTTAAATAGTTTGTGTAACAAACTGACTGTTACATCTTGGCCGGCTTTTAACATTTCAGCTGATATTTGATCATTACCTGGACTTTTATTATTTTTAAGGAACTGAAGTGCATTTTTAATCTCCGTTTTATTTGGAGGCTCATCAGAAGGTATTGTCTCTAAATCGTAGCTCAGATTTATAGAATCACGGTCGGTTTCAGTTTCTTGATAAAGCAGTGTTTCAAAATACTTACTCCAGGTTTTTAGTCTGTCGTCCAAACCTTCTATTCTATCACCCTTTTCATTTATAAGCACATTTAGTGGAGTTTTGACTGGCCCTACAATGTTTTAATGTCCTGATACAAATGATAAGAATCGCCGCAGTCGATAAAGGCTTGTAACTCTTCGGACTTTTTGCTCCACCAATCATCACGTACTTTCCTAATTCGTTGTTGACACAATCTTCTGGTTTCTTGATATTTTGTTTTATTTATTTTTGCTGGGTTTGCCAGATATCTGTGATAGGATTTTTGTTTCATGTTTAACAGTTCACTTACTTCCTCATCACAATCATCAAACCAATCGGGTCTTTTTCTTTTCTTTTTCTCCATGGTCTCTGCCGCGGTTTTTGTAAAAATATCTTTGACATTCTTCCAAGTTTCTTCTACGTTGGTGTTATCTTGGAGGTTGATTGTTTTGATTTCTAGCCCCTCGTTAAACTTATTCCTTAGATCATCCTGTTTGAGGCATTTACTATCGTAAATCGGCTCAGCATCTTTCTTTTGAATATAGCGTTTTGGTTTAAGCAGGACTGTGGCTCTCATCATGTGGTGATCAGTCTCAACTTGGGCACCGCGCATCACTCTGCACTTCTTTACCTCTGTTATTCTTGAGTGTCTGACTATAATGTGGTCTATCATATGCCAGCGTTTGGATCTAGGATGTTGCCATGTTCCTTTATATTTGTTTTTTTGTTGGAACCAGGTGTTCGTGATAGATAGTCCCTCCAGTGCACAAAATTCAAGCAATATTTCTCCGTTGTTATTGGTTGTGGTTTCAAAACCATGCTTTCCTATCACATTTCTCCACTGTTCGTGATCTTTCCCTATTCTGGCATTGAAATCACCAGCTAGTATAAGGCCGTAGTTTTGGGGCACATTTTTAATTATTTTTTCCAGATTTTCGTAGAAATCAGTTTTAACTGTTTCGTCATGTACATTAGTTGGGGCATAACAGCAAATAAATACTGTTTTGCAGTTCTTCTCGATTATTTCCAGACTCATAAGTCGTTCATTAATGCAGGTAGGTTCTGATATAATACCTGTTTTAATTAAACTTGTGCGGACACCGATAGCAACACCATGCTCATTACTTGTCTCGTTGGATCCAGAGTAGTAGTAAGTGTATCCGCAGCTACGTTCTTCAAGCTTGCCAAAACCCTGCAGGTGTGTTTCTTGCAATGCTATAATATCGATGTTGTACTTTTGAAATTCTTTAGCTAACACTGCGGTTCTTCTTGGCAGAGTGGTGGTATCTTTATTGGTGGAGTCCAACAGCGTTTTAATGTTCCACGTGGCAATTTTCATTCCCCTGCTTCTCTGGTGATTGATAGAGTTTGTCTTGAAATTTGAGTTAATCTTCGTGTTTTTGCCTCCCCCAGAATCCATGAGGCAGCCCGAAGGGTGAGATTCAGAGCGTAATCTCTTACTCACCTGGGGTAATTCCTGAACAGTTTTAAAACACGCCATGATAAGATAGGAGTTTGGAAGAATTCTTATGCAGAGAATTCGTTTAAGGTGTCCCAGGTTTGCGACCAGTTGCACCGTCAGTTCACACCACTTGCTAGAATCTAGTAGTCCAAGGCTAAGTAGATCCATAGTATGGGGCCCGGTTTAGAGTATCCTTCTGCTTTGGTTCTTCCGCCTCAAGAATGAGCTTCGGCTCTTCTCAAGCCGTTGGCCACTTGTCACTCATTGAGCCGAGATGGCCGCCAGCCGCTCATTCTGAGCAGACGCTGACTAGCTTTGCCGTTGACCATTTTTGGTTCTTCCGCCTTTAAAGGTTGTTTCTCACCTTTAGGACAAAGCTTGGTGCCCTTTTGGTTCTCTGGTTCTCAGAATTTCTGAATCTCAGAGATTCCCTTGCTAGTTTTTGTCCGCCTCGGTTATTTGATTTCTCCGATACCACCTATATCTAGGAGGCATTCCCCTATCCGCAACCCGGGGAGGCGCCCGATGGGAGACTAGCAAAACTCCACACGGGACATACATACATACCTACTACACACATACATACATACCTACTACACACATACTACACACATACATACATACTACACACATACTACACACATACATACATACTACACACATACACACATACTACACACATACACACATACATACATACTACACACATACTACACACATACATACATACTACACACATACACACATACTACACACATACACACATACATACATACTACACACATACTACACACATACATACATACTACACACATACTACACACATACATACATACTACACACATACATACATACTACACACACACATACATACTACACACACACATACATACTACACACACACATACATACTACACACATACATACTACACACACACATACATACTACACACACACATACATACATACTACACACACACATACATACTACACACATACATACATACTACACACATACTACACACATACTACACACATACATACATACATACTACACACATACATACATACATACTACACACATACTACACACATACATACATACATACTACACACATACATACATACATACTACACACATACTACACACATACATACATACTACACACACACATACATACATACTACACACACACATACATACATACTACACACACACATACATACATACTACACACACACATACATACATACTACACACACACATACATACATACTACACACACACATACATACATACTACACACACACATACATACATACTACACACACACATACATACATACTACACACACACATACATACATACTACACACACATACATACAACACACACATACATACTACACACACACATACATACTACACACACACATACATACTACACACACATACATACATACTACACACACACATACATACATACTACACACACACATACATACATACTACACACACACACATACATACTACACACACACATACATACTACACACACATACATACTACACACACACACATACTACACACACACATACTACACACACATACATACTACACACACATACATACTACACACATACATACACCACACATACTACATACATACATACATACTACATACATACATACTTGCAGACAAGTGGATGCTTCATCATGACAATGCCCCGTGTCACACGGCCATTTCCATCAGTGAATTTTTGACCTCAAAACTCATTACTGTTGTTCCTCAACCCCCATATTCACCTGATTTGAGTTCTTGTGACTTTTTCCTTTTCCCTAAATTGAAACATGTCCTAAAAGGACGTCATTTTGGAACTCTGGAGAACACTCAAATGACCGTGACCTTCAACGCAGTGTTTCCAGCTCTTGATTATCGCATCTTATTTGCTTGTTCGGTGACTTAGCGCACCTCAGGCCATCTCGGATTGCACGGAATCTCGGATTAGCGAGGCTCGGATTACCGCGACGGATAACAGTGTCTGTTCTATGATTTTTTTGCAGGTGTACTTGTTATACTACACAATGCGTTTCGAGAAACACTTAGCACTGTCGTAACAACATACAACACACCCGAAAAAATAGAAAACGAAGTATTAAATTACTAGTTGTGGGCTGTGAAGAGTTTCTTGGCAGTAAGGATCATCCATGCATCGTTACATTCTTTGTCGACGAACTGAACGAGGATGAAATTTGGTGCGAGTCAGTTGGCAAACTTGCATCTACGGCGTAGTTCAGCCATCTAGTCCAGCATCGCGCTACGCAGTAAGCGCAGCCGTCAGCACGTGATCTCTGGGATTCCCAGACATTCTACCGAAAGAAAAAGTGCTAATAGGAGACGCCGGTCAAGATTCAGGAGAGGGATTCAGAAGCGCCAAGGTGACGACTGGAATGTGACAGCCAACATCGCATCACCTTTGGCCGAAACCACGCATCTTGCTCACAGGGCAAGCCGCGAGTTCAATCATCTTGAGAACGAAGCGAAGCCGTGTAAGGATTGTTTTTCGGTCCATCACAATTAGCGAGAGGACAAACGTTTTTTTCAAAGGTGCACAGAAAGAATGAAATAACGAAAAAACTTACGGAACAGACAGAGAAAGACAAGAGAAAAGTATTAACAGAAAACGTTTCCCAGAGGAACATGATAATGCGACACAGAACTTGCATCCAATACGCCCTTGCTATTTGTTGGATTTGGTGCAAATTTCCACCATCTTATCAAACTAAAACCTTTATTTTAATAAAGAAGTTGATGTAATGGATGAAAACAAACAATATGAATACTTTTGGGAATAAATTTAATTCTTTATATTTAATCAATAAAACAGGTTTTCAATATTGTGGTACGGTTTGCTTGAATTATAAGCTTTTCTTCACCCAAACTTTACAAAGAATAAAAAAATCTATTTCGTATATGCTAATAGTTTCCATTAATTAAACTTCATCACGGGAAACACTACAAAATGTAATTAATATTGGATATCGTATAATGAAGATCTTTTCAAAAATTTTCTCATTGCTCGCCGATGTTTTTTCATTAAAAACCTTTAAAAGGTTTTTTATATCAGTAATATACAGGTATTTCCAAAATGAACAAGCGTACTTCGTTAAGTCTTTGAATTACATTCACTATCTTGCATATGCTAGTTGTAAATTTCACACATATGAAATTTCAAACATGTGACATATGAAATACATGATTATCACGTTTATGTGTCATAATACCACGCAAAAATATTCATGCACAGACAGATAATGAATAGGATTAATGTCCAAAATAGGAATATGTATAAATAATTCAAACAGTTATTTATAAGTCAACGAGAGGAATACACTATACCAAAACTCAACGTTCATATTTCCATCGATAGATTTGATACAAATAGTAAGCAGGGGAAATACAAGAGCACAGACCTTTTCGTATTATTCGCAACGGCTATATATACAACAACGGAAGTTGGTTTGTCAGAGATCGATTAACTCACACACCGTTTGACCGATCTCCATGACACTTAGCGTATCTTGGTGTTTTTTCGTGGAGAAGGATTTTATGCTTTTCTCTTTGTTAGAACTCTCCATTAGATGGCGCTTCAGTTGAATGCAATTCGCAATCATCCTTTGTCGCGTGTCGCGGGGCGGTGTCGAGCGGGACAGGACGAGCTGGAGGCGCGGGTTGCAGACGGGACGAATCTAGGGCTGAGCTAAAAAACGACGGCGAGGGGGCGATTGGGGCACGAGAACGACCAGGTTGTAGTGGCAACGAGGCGTAATTGTGCTATCATAATATAAATGTGAAACTTCTGTCTTATTTAACACTTCAGGCAACAAATGAAAAAGTCCTAACCAAACTTAACAAACGAGATAGAATGAATAGAGATTAAATGTTTGGAAAATCGAAATTATACATGAAAAAAATCTTTATTCCGGTAAATTCGTTGTTTTGTGATTTATTCTCAACAAAATTTACAGAAAGTAAATTTTACAGAAAGTAAAGTTTCCTTGGTGCAGAAAGTAAAGTTTTCTTTGTGCACAGAGCACAAATGTGTTTGAATGCGATACTCAATAATTCAAAATATCTCGATCGGTATTGAAACGATATTGTGTAAAGATATAATACTGTCAAATAGAATACAAGACAAGAAAGACGTTTCTCTATATATCCGTAAAAATTTGAATTTCAGAGGCGGCATTTAGGCTTAAGGATCTTTTACATGCAAGTAAATCTACTAACATGCCGGCTTCACTTCCCCTACGAAGAATTTTTTCGCCCTTAAAAAAACACGATCGATCGGGTTTGAACCCGCTAACTGTTACTCCATCGCCTCCGTCAAAGTTGTACACAAACGTAAAAACCGCCGGAATAAGCCTTTTCAGTTTTAGGGAACCCCAGAATGTGAATTTTCTCGTAAATATCGTCAATTGTTTTAGCATTACAATACTAGGTCTCTACTTTGAATTCAACAAAAGATAAACCGAAAGGTTTTTACATAGCTACTTCTCTAGTTTCAGCTTTTTCACAGGATCTTTTTTTTTATTTTTCTAATTTCTCAAACCCACGACCATTTTTTATCAGTTTCAAACTACTCCTCTTAAAACTTTTACGTGATAATCCTGACGAAACTGGAAAATATCGGAGTACCTGGGTAAGCAAGAAACCTTCTCACATATTCATTGGTAATTTTGGTTTAAAAATTACCATCATATTGAATCCGTGATATTGCCCTAGATTAGATATCCTTGTACCTCAAATATCCATCTCAGAGTTGAAATATTTAACTGGAATGAAAAAACATTATATACTATTATTTCTATTTTTTTATCAATTGAGCAGATATCCTTTTGAGTCTCTCTCCTATCCCCTATCCTATTGAAAATGGAGCTTAGACCCTATCCTCTTTCTTTTATATGTAAATGATATGCTGTTGTCCATTAGAAACGGAAAAAGTTCTCTTTGTAGGTGACTCGAATATTCTTTGCAAAAAATAAAAATAAATAGAACGATTTCAGTGATTTCGAATTTGTTTTGTAATAACAGAATAATAGTAAACGAAGGGAAAACTATTTCAATGCAGTTTTGCGTGACAAACATGAAATGGCATGCATCATTGAAAATTAATATGCACCTGTCTGATGTTAAGGCAACATTTCTGGTTCTCTCAATTCAGTCAAATCTCAAATTAAATATCCATATAAATTTACTACACAATAAATTAAATTAATTTCATTACACATTCACAATTATTTTCATTTCACATAGCCTCCATGCAGCTCATCTCGTGTGTATTCCAAATATCCATGCCCACCTGAGATACGACATACTATTTTGAGGAAATGCATCCTATTGTCCCCAGACATTTATTTTGCTGAGCATCCTAAAACTAATACGCAAATACCATCTGCGTAGTACCTACAGGCTTCTCGTCGTTGAGCTTGTAATCATACCACTGCCTTCCATATTGATTCATAAATCTGTAGTTATGTCAAACCTGACTGAACGAAGAGGAGAGCGGCGGCTGCAGGATTTCGGAAAGGGCGGGTCCAGTCGGTGGTTTGCTTATTTTGTTACCAATTCACTAAAATACAATCTGTAGTTACTTCGACGACGCACAGAAATATTCAGCGCGTATTAATAGAGCCAAAATGTCTAGTTTTCTAATCATAGAATAGATCAGAATAAAAATCTTAGAGAATCGTGAGGGTAGGTCAATAAAAGACATTTGTATCAATGCCAACGTTTCGGCCATTTATTTGGCCTGCACCAGATCTGTAATTACGATTCTTTTAAGCGACATCTGTTGTAAATTTATTTAATTTTGTATAGTTGTGTTGTTCCCACAAACGAGAACCGCGGTGTCTTGGTTCACGATTACCAATTGTAACATTGTCGCAGGAGCACTAAGACTATACAAAATTAAATTTACAACACATGTCTTTTAACAGACTCGTAATTATAATAATAAACATGAAAGGGAGTTACTTCTGTTTAAACTCAGTATAATTTCCAATAAGTCATGTAGGCAGTTATACTATACATAACATTAAACGGTCCCTTCCTTATGTATTGACATTTAAAAACTGACAAAAACACGTAAATTCTACGTTTGAACGACAGCTAAAACTAGTATTTTGTTCATTCTTCTTGTATTTATCACAATGGTTTCTTTGTTTTTTCATATTAACTTGGCCTCCTCTTAACTAAGGAAATGCATTCCAAATATCACCACCTACATTTTCCACCACGCATCAAGTAGCGACAAAGAGCTTGATAAGGAGACAACACCCACGCACCTCAACAGAACGCGGAGCGTAGTTCTTCTCTCGTCGACGCCTCTTCACCTGGGATCCTCCGCAGCTCCCTCAATGATTGGCCGGGTCGGCTAAGGTTCTCCTAGAAGCTGCCGGCGGCGGCGGCAGGGTTTCGGAAAGGGCGGGCCCGGTCGGTGGGTGAAGGGGCAGGACGCGGGGGCGGGACGGGGCGGAGCGTGGCGGGGCGGGGGCGGGGTGGTGCGGGGCGGGGCGGGGCGTGGCGGGGCTGGGACGGGGCGAGGGGCGGGCGGCGGCGAGGGCCAGCTTGATTCTATTTGCGCCTCCGATGCCTGGCGGTGGGGCCCGTCTCCGCCGGCCGCCCGCGATCGCGTTCCTTCCACCTCACCCTTCGCCCCGCTCCCGGGCGCCACTTCTCCCGTTGCGCTCGGCCGTTTCGCTTTGTCAAATTCTGGGCTGACCCCGGAGCTCCCCATTCCTCCGTTGTCTCTCGAATCTTCGCATTATCTTTCTGCTGCTATTCCCGGTCTCTTCCTACACTTTCCCCCGTCTTTATCCGTCTTTATCCTTCAGGAAATATCCCCTAGCTTTATGTAGCATCTCTCGTGTTCTTTCAATGAGCATTTCTTCTTTCCCTTCAAATTCTTTCCCCAGTTTTCTAAATTGTTCGCTGCCATCCTTTCCATTATCCTAGCATCTCCTAACAACTTAAGACAGGAAAAACGGAGACGTTTTCGACTGATCTCTTCTCGCGCGCCTTTACTCCGACTTCCCTGGCCTCCTATCGTCTCTTTCCAAACTGATTATTATTTTCTCCTACTATTTCCAATCATTTCCTTCGTCGTGTCCGTCACTCTCCTATACTCTCTCCGAATTATAGTTTCCCTTCCGCATTCTATACGACGGTCACCCGTGACCACCCCGCAAACCACCAAACCACTACTCAGCACCCAGCCCCTCTCCTCTCCTCTGCTCTCCCTCGCTCTCTCTTCCTCTCTGTGGCTCTCTGTGGCCCACACTCCAGACATCGCCGCCAGTGTCTCCTGACCGCTCAGTTATCGGAGTGCGCGCGGTGCGGGGCGGGGCGGGGCGGGGCGGGGCGGGGCGGTGCGGTGCGGTCTGGCCGCGGTGCGGTCGCGGCACGCCCACCCTCCCACCAACCTCCCTCAACCAACCCTCCTACCACCCTCCTGCCGCCCGCGCGCCCACGCGCACGCGGAGAGATCGGTGGCTGCTCTGATACGGCTATTTCTATGCGGTCGCCGCCCCCGGCATTGTTCCTCGCCCCCGTCGCGCCCCGCCCTGGCCCGCGCCGGCTGCCTCGACCGCCACTCTTTTTTCGGGGTGGCGCTGCTTTATCGTTTATTTGGATTTTTTTCCAGCGTCTCTCTCTGTTCGCTGGACCGGACTCCACCTCGCTGGACTTACGACGCGCATGCCGGGTACACTTAAAAGTTCAAATATCAAAATGTTTATGTAATGAATGAAAGGCAAATATCGCGTAATACCGTTGTTTTGGCTTTGACACTATCGTTGATATAATATCATTATTTCGGCCATTAATACCATTGTTGATGTTATCTCTTTGTTTTCAATTTCCTCTCCAGAATTAGACCCTACAACTGTCGTATCTACCACGTACAAGTCGGTTTTAGCGCTTAAAAACTAGAGCCCAAAAATGGAATGCTTGATTGATTGGTTGATTGATTATTTTGTTTCCGGGCGCGTCTATTGCCAGTCATTAGTCCTGTAATTGTTGACTTATGTTATATCGCAGAAGTTTAAGGTGTTCCTCCCCCGCGCAAACGAGAGATTCGGCGAAGACCGACTACGTGTCAGCTTATGGGGTTTCCCTATTTACGTATTTCAGCCAGCAAACACCACCCGTGCAAGACCCTCTTCATTTATTTTATTTATTCACGTCAAAAACAGTTAAAAACCGTGCATGACGTACTATGGGGAGAAGTTAATTTGAAGTTACATTTATGTCCAGAAGCAAAACAAGGGGCCATCTCAGCATTTGCTCGAGGATCAGGGGAACTCGATGAAAACCTAATCGAGATGGGGGTCATTGGCCCACAAGCTGAAGTACAATACTTGTTATACGTTATTTACTATTATACAATCCAAATGGTCTATAATACATTAAATGTCATTGTTAAAATTAATATTACTTTCCTTTCGGATGCTCGGTATAGTCTCTAATTGTATAGAAACAGTTCTTTAGCAGAAAAGATTTTACGTGGGACTTAAACTTTTGCATCAAATTTAATCGTTTAATGACATCTGGCAAAGTGTTGTAAAATAATGTACATGTATTATATGTGAATTTTTTGTAGTGAGCCAAATTCAAAGAATACGGGACAGACATCACTTTTTGCTCAATAACTACGTCGTTTTACAAAATTTTACAACTCACGGGGACCAGGTTCATATGATACAGTCCCATAAATTAGTTTGTATAATCAAAGGCATCAAACTCTGCAGGTTGTCACCCGTGAGAACGTCTTTACTGGTGTGAGTTTCCCCACATCTACTGCCGCCGTGTCCATGGCCTTGTCCTATCTCTTTTGCCCCTCGCTGCTGATAATTTGCCACAACGCACGCCATTTTTTAAAAAGAATTGGCGCAAAACGGAGTGAGTGAAAAAGTCAGTGACAAGACGTTTCACGCTGAAAACTTAATCAACTGAAATGCATCAGAAAAATGTCAAGGTTTATTTGCAGCATTTTTTAGACAAGTATTTTCTTCGTATTCGAAAAACAATTTTTTAATTGCTACGAATTCGGGGGGTTCCCTCGTAAACGATAGCCGTAGTTCTTGATCGATTCCCGGGCACGACATCTGCTATGATCATTAGCCCCGCTAGTGTAATGCTTTATCGCTGAAGGTGTCGGTATTCCTTTCAAGATGGATTATGAAGGCCGGCGCCAATCTAAGTGTCGGCTACTTGTTATTTCCGCTCTCTAGGTACCTACCCCATCGGGTCACCACCCCAGCCTGGACAGACTCGAGGCTCCTGAATTGCCTCCCCAGATATAAGTTAGTGTAATGCATGTAAGTGTGGGAATAAGGGGAGAAGTTAGGAAAAGGAAGGGGAAGGAAAGATAGGGCGCGGTCCACAGCCCTTTTGTTCAAGTACTACTTAGAGTACTATGTTAGGGTACTTCGACATTCACCTTGTGTTTATCAGAGAAATCACGGAAAATTACCGATCAGAACATCCAACCGCTAGAATTCTCTTTTAGGCTGCGTCTTTCAGGATTTGATCTTGCTAACTAGCTAATTTAGAAAATCAGCAACAGTCGGGATTCGGACCCAGGACCTCCAGGCCCGAGTGACTGTAGCGACAGCGTCAGTACTGGCTCTGAGCTAAACTCGGCCAGTACCGTTGTGAAGTTGTGCATTGTGAAGTTCAAAATAAACATTGACAGTAATATGACACATACAAAATTAAAATTGCCCATAATTCCTTACAAATTACGAGAAAAATATACCGACAAGTAATGAATGAACGCCAACATTTGGCTCTGTATATATTCGTATCTAGTATAAGCATATTATTCCTGATTTGTATCACAATTAAATTATAAGAAATGAAGACATTGTGCAACAACTCGACAATATCACATCACTTTTTTTGGGGGGGTTTGAACACTTCTTCTCCCCAAGATTCGAATCATCTCTTCCTTGGAATGGGTACTGGGCAGACTCGCTACGAAAAGCAGAATATTTTGAAGCAAGCAGTTATAATACACACGTGGAGGGTGTGAAAAATCACAAATTATTAGCTGTTTCCCTTAACAATTTTTCTGCATATGTGGTCTTGATAATTAATGTTTCTTAAAAAATATCCATTGGAATATGTTTTTATGATTCATTACGACAAATAAAAAAACATTTTTAACAGTAAAAAAATTATTGTAATAAGAATTAACAATGAACTTGTTACTTTTCTTAGCAAAACGTCTCCTACAATGCGTTTGTTAATATCAGTTATGCAACGATATGTAATTTTCATATTAGCATCAATAAGTATTATTTCTATATTTTTTAACAAACATAGTGACCGATCACGTATTATCATACGAGCAATACTTAGCCCTTCACCCCAAGATAGACGACTATTGACTTATGCAGTGTTTGATACCAGCAACATGGAACAACGTATTAAAATGATTAGCACAGTAGAATCGATACTTCGAATCGATCTGTACGCACCACCTCAACGATTCTTAACAGCGGATCGCCCCATTGGATTAAAAGCAGCTTCATGAACACGACGTTCCCGTCAGCTCCTGGTCAGAGACGCTGCAGGGGCAACAACTGTTGCCCAGAACTACAACAACCACATGGAATCCTTGTGTCGTACTTCCAGAGGATAAAGAAATTTTAAGCTGACTAATATTAAGACTTCAATCGTAGCCTTCCGCGGCTGGTTGATGAGATTTCTCCACGCTCTTAATTTAGCACTGAATTGAAGACTGGTTAGTACCCAGTCGTACCATTTCAGCTCTGAAGAAGGCCACAAGATGGTTGTAATTTTCGCAAACCAGCCCACATCCGGTAAGCACTTGAACAGCTCAGACGAAATTTATTTTTTAACTACGTCAAAAATATATTATCCACGACAAGAACAAATCCTCATAGTCTCTGACATCTAAAGAAAATAACAAATATCCTCGAGCTCGACTGCTTGAGGCGTGGCTCATCTCGGACAGCCAAGTATCCAAAAAATTCCCTGACATCTCCCATTATTTACGAGGTGCAGGTCTCTCACGACCAACCCAATTATTGTGGCAGAAAAATCGTTCTGCAGGTTTACATTACTTCCTTAGTTAAATACTATACAATTCTACCATCTATTTTATTTATTTTAGGACACTCCGATATTATTTTTCAGTGTTTAAAGACATCAATGTTGCCCCTTTAGAACAAACAGCCTTTACATCCATTTTATCTCATTATCCTTGGGATAGAAGACGACTTTGACGTGCACTGGGGACCGTCATACCCATCCTCCCAAACATTCCTGGCCCGCTTTAGTTCAGATCTTGTTTGTGCACCCGCACACATCTAACGAGATGTTTCCATCCAAATATACAGGTTCTCCAACTACTACCTCCGTGCTTCAGGGCAGAGAATCCCTTCCATAAATTAATTATCTGATTACGTGTTGTAGCATTAACCGGAGTGTAACAGGGCGCAAATGGCAACTTTCATTAGCACGATAATTGAATTCACCCGAGGAAGTGTTGGTTGTTACAAGTTTCCGAGAATCTCTGCGTCATGTTATAGCTCTAGACCCCGGAAAACGCGAGCCAGAAATACACTTCCCCGGATTCTGCCTGGCGACTTGCTTAACGTTGCTGTTAGCAGTATTTTCTTCTCTCAAAACGAGTTCCTCCTAGTTCTCAACTTACTTGTGTAAGAAACGTAAATACAAAGTTCCAAATCTTGACTTCTCTGCATTAGGTACTTTTGTGACATGGCCGTAACAACCAACTAGATGTGATAAAATATCTATAAGGAATGAAATACACAAATTATGCTAATCAAAAGTCAATTATGATAAATAATTAAATGTAATTTCACGATAATATAATGTTATTTTGTATGTGCATTGCAGAATATTGTGCATGGCATTACAGAGTTAGTATCACAAACATAAACGCATCTCCATATTTCAGAAAACTTTATTCCCACACAATCTTGTGGAAATATATCTCCGTTAATCTTAATTGTAATATTATTCGCGAGTAAATTAATTATTACTATGTCCTTTAATGTTAATTAATATTAAGGCGACAAAATAACTCCTTAAATACACAACTGCTACGATAACTGATATGAGAAAACAATAACAATGCAGATTTATTGCATTCTGATATTCATACAAATTTCTTTACCTGAATGTGACTTTGAAAAGTCAAAAAAAATGAAAAATTTAGTTTTTGTTATTTTTACGAATCTTATTTCAATTTTCACCAGATGCTAGGCAAGGCTAAAAGTGTGATATTGATGGTGATCGTGTGGAATTTTCTACATGGTTTTCAGCCCACATTAAATGGCGCTCCCCAAAATGTAAATATTTAAAACAAAAATTCACAAATTTATAATATATTTTATTTTCGCTGTTTTTATCAGAAGATTTCTACTTACACCGTGGAAAAATGCAACAGCAATCTCCACTTCATTCCTTAATCCAAAGCATCCAAAAGGAAAGCAATATTAATTTAAAAAATGACACTGAATGTATTATTTTCCACTTGTATTGTATAATTCTAAAGAACCTGTAACAAGTATTGTACTTCAGCTTATAGGTCAATAACACCCATCTCAGGTTTTCGTTCAGTTTCCCTGATCCATGAGCAAATGCAGAGATGGACCCTTGTTTTGCTTCTGAACATAAATGTGACTTCAAAGTAATTTCTCCCCATCGCAGTTTTTAACAGTTTTTTGACGAAAATAAATAAATAAAATATTTCCGGAAAATCTGCTGGCGTATTGCAATCTTTCCATATCGCATGGAAATTGGAGGCGTCTCATGAACTTTTTAAACCACATGATTAGAGCATGTATCTATTTAAGTATTACCCAAGACACTAAATATTTTAAGTGCATTACTCTAGTCCACATTAGTTACAGTATTACGTTGGACGCGTCAATAACTACAGGGGTCAATTTACTGGCCTTTTGAAGACGAATAAGTTTCGAAAATTTGGATATGAAACAAATATCCTTTTAACAGGGAATTATATTGAAGTGAGAATATGGAAAGTATTTTCACTTGAAAGCTGTCAACTTTAAACTCGGCCGTCAATGTTTCTTGCTCATAAAATTACTCTAATCTGTTTTTCTTTAAAACATGTTTCGTTTTGTACGTTTATTACTGTAAAAATGCAACTTTCTGTTCGTGAAGTTGGAAGTGTCGCTCGCAAGTTGTTGGCTCTCTAGTGAATAAGTTAGTTGCTCGCGGAGCGTGTGTGCCCAGGTTGGTATCACAGTCCACGAAAATAGTTCTGCGAAATAGAAGCCCTTTTACATGTTTAAGTTATACTCATATTATAATATTACGTAACTTACAAATTAGAGGAGAAAATATGTGCCGTTTTAGTACCACTAGTTTCATGATGAAATCTACACTTGGATATAAGAGAATCATAAAATAACTACTACAATATAGTCAGTTTTGACATAATTGAATGAAATCGAGAGAATTAAAAAAGTAAATCAACACGATTTTTTCTAAATTGGCACAAATTTCTTATGTTTGAATATAGTAAAACGCGCTCTTATGTATTGCACAGGCCAAGACATTAATTAAAATCCCTCGAAAGCTGAAATTTATAAAGTATAACTCATCTTTTTACAACATTCTCGTGTAATTACATTGTTAAAGATACAGATCTTTTTCACAAAGTAATATATTCCTCAATACTAGATTGTTTGATCGTTTCAAGTAGATATATTTCAAAACATTAGTTTTCGCGTAATCTGAGTTTTATCGTGGCTAATTGCAAACGTTTTTCGAACCTATGCATACACCTTCTTTTAGTCCAACAACTTCAATATTAAAAGTCTAGAACAGTTTAACATATCATATTCCTCAATAGTTGATCTTTAAACCATTTCAGATATTTTTTTCCAAGATAGATTCCAAAATAGTTTTTGCGTAATTTTCAGCTATATCGTAAACATTTTCGCTCTTAAGTTACAATCACAGCACATTTAATCATTCATTTCAACACCGCAAACACAAATTTCCGGCATTGTTCTGGAGTAAGAACGTTAAGAGATTACTTAGACAAGCTAAGCGCACGAATTCAATTCCCTTCGCGTCTAAATATTATCCTTCTTTAATTACATTTAAAATACAGAACAATACAGCGAATTTCATGGCCGAAAGCCATTTTCATTTATTCTTTTGAATTTTAAAAAGTATACGATTTTCGAACCTCTCGCGCCTTATTTGGTTAGAAATTGGTTGAGAAACTTCTAAAGTGTTAGTAGGACAGAAATCGCACATTATAATACTACGTCTTCTTCTTTGGTCCTATCTTCCATATACGGAAGTTAGGTGACCCATAACGGGTTTTCTTGGGATAAATTATTCAGGGTAGTTTCCCGTTGCCTTCCCTGATATGATGATAGGGGGTGAAAGGACGAACACAATACAACCATGCCCGAGGCGGGACTCGAACCCGCGATCTTTCGGTACGAGATCGCTACGGCACTACTGCCTTAGCGATCTCGGCCACCGGATCGGCACAATACTACGTAACGTTGTCCAATAAAATGAGGCAATGTGTGCTGTTGTGTTATCACTCGTTTTAGTTCCAACGCTATAGAATGATTATTTTGATTACCGTCCTCTTCAAATACAATGCTGATTATTAAAATTTCGAATTGCAAATAGAACTCTTAAGAGAGGGAAGGGAAGAGCGCGAATAAAATCGAAACCGGTCGCTTTGTTGGAACGTGCATGAAAAGCGAATTCATTAGAACGAGCGTTGAATCGCAAACAACACAAAAGAGGAAATCCGAATGTTCCGCTGCATTAATTCGGTCAGAGCCCTTTGCGCGTTGTGAAGAGTACATGAAGACCAGAAAGAGGCAGGAACACATCCCCGCCCGGCCTTCTTCGCCCTTGCAGTGAATAACGGAGCTCGTTTTTTCTGTTTATCGCGCAGCGTTAAAATTGTGCATTTAAACTCCAGCGCCAGCCCTCATTTCATACAATTGCATTCGCGTTTCGCGCCGCGACCCTGGTTGGGGCGTAACAATCGGGAGACCAGCGCAAGACCCGGCGTGTTGACAAGAAAGATTGATCAACACATTTAACCAGATACTTTCTGCACTCCTCGAAGGGTGCAAAATACCTCAATGTAATTTTTTAATTTCAAAAATGTTTCGCCCTAGTGGCGGTTCAAAAATTACGTAATACGGAAGAGTCTGGAAGGGTTTTGAGGCTGCGTTATTCAAGGGTAGAGAGCGGAAAAGAGTGGCGAAACACCGACACTCTTTAACCTTTTAACATTTCCCGAAATAATTCAGTCATATACCAAAACATTAAAACATGAATAAATTACTTTTATAAAAACGTATCAGGAAATTAAGAATGTATGATAAAGAAATTTACAATAATAATAATAATAATAATAATAATAATAATAATTTTACAATATTATTATTATTATTATTATTATTATTACAATAAACCGAAATAGGTTATCAATGGTATATTGTTTGAATGTGTTTCATTACGAAGAAAATATTAAAAGAATATATCTATAGTATAATCTAGAATGCAATTAAATTGGAGCAATAGACTTTCGGCCAGGAGTCATCCACGACAATGTGTGCAGGGCTCATGAAAAATTCTCACCTGTGCGGCCTTCCTTCACACAAAAATTGCCCATCTTATGTTAAGTGCAGTCAGTATCGCCAACGAATTTTCACTTTATTTATCATCAATTTTAATATATAATATATACAGAATTAACTTAGAAGATTTTTTATTGTTGTGTCATTTATTTCTTGTAAATACAGGGCGTTTCTGCATGCGTAACACATTTTTAGGGGGGGTTCAAGAGCATGTTAAAGGGGCGAGAGGAGGGTATTCAGGATTTTCGAAATTTACGTTTCTTAATTTATGAACGGATCCAAACCTCTTCAAAATCTGTATTTCGAGATGTCAGAACATTCGAATACAGTTTCTTGTCACTTCTAATTACCATCTGTTTGAATTTTCTTCAAGTTTGCGTTCAAATATTTTCAATTTATGAGAAATGACATGGGCATATTTATTTAGAACATTTTCTGTACTTGCGATCGCCCTTTTAGCGGGGACACAGATGGCCGCGGCCATTTTTGAAGAACTAGTTCAACGCCCACAACGTTACTATGAACACACTTGTCTACATCCACAGGTACTAAAATATACACGTATATGGTTTGGCTGTAAAAGAACACGTCCGTTTCCATGATGCGATGACGCATGGCGACGGTTTCGAATTGTTTTGTGAATATCCGATAAACATTGGGTCCTGGGGTTCGAGTCCTGTCGCTGGCAAGATTTTCGACACTAGCCGGATAGCTAGGACGAGTTCGGTAGGTGTCTGGAAAGTAATTCTAGCCGTCGTGATTTTTTTCTATCAATACCAGGCGAATACCGGAGAAGTATCTTACCAAACGGATCACGGATAGATTGACTGCAGCTGACGTCGTGCCTATGAACACAGAACTAAACTAAACCAAATCTTCGTCTTACAGTCGGTGTTTTCGGATGCCGTCAGAAGAAGTCATCCGGGATCACTATGCTAATTTTGGAGATAAACGTTAGGCATCTGCCGATTGAAATTTCTGGAGAAATCAGCTCCACTGTGCTCTACAACGCCACTTTGAGCGTAAGAAAGGTTCTAATAATTTTTTTCTAGTGCTTTTTTCAGCTGACAGCCGGTTACCCATTACGTCCCGATGGGACTCATACTTGAACATAAACTATTGAGCTCCCCTCATCTGGGGTCACAAGAATGCTTGGCCCTTCGTGACGACACATACATGAGAGACAAGGGTCAAACAATCACGTACAAGGCAGACTCGAACCTGCGGCCTTTCGAACCGAAGCGCTGAGTCGGTACATGGTATTAGTCTCCTCGGTCATCCAGATCGGCAAGCTTGTAAAGTTCTAAATTATAAAACAGTAACTTCTTACCTAAACAAAGATGGATGCAAAAACCTACGCAGGGGTCTGACGTTGACTTGAAATGTGACTGTTAAAGGGTTCAACATTAGAAAATTGAGTGGAGGAATCCAGTACACCCCTACTGTGACACCATAGTTCAGTATCATTCTAGACACTACAAGTTACGTAGTTTCCAGAGTAGCAATGCCGTCACGTACTACTTCCTGCAGCCGTCTGCAGCCTTCGTCGCAGACGCCACCCCCACCCTCGGCGTCTCCGCCAGCGCCACTGCACGTCTCGTAAGTCTGCAGCCTGCGCCTCGGAATTCCGGTTGCGAAGGGAGGGAGGAAGGGAGGGAGGGAGGGAGGGAGGGAGGGAGGGAGGAAGGAAGGAAGGGCGTTGCATCTTGGTCAGCAAGTCTGGCTGCGTCCGTCGCACACTGGCCCGACGAGAGTACACTCCCAGCGAGGTGGTGAGTGGAGCCGGGGTGGGGGGATTTCTTCAGTGGCGGAAGTAGTGACTGACGGGAACGGGAACGAGGACGAGTACAACAGGTCGGAAATAGATTGATTGATTGTTAGTGATACTGAGCACGACAAATACAAGGGTCATTAGTCTCGTAAGAGTCCATGTTTTTAATCGGAAGGTGGCGGTGGTCGTCCCCCGCTGGATGGTGAGATATGCCGCCGACCTACCGTCGACTAGATGGGTTTTCCCCAACCAGTTTTCTCCCACCAGCGGGATATCGCCCAAGCCGGAACAAGCTCTAAGCTCCCGCGCGGTCTTCCGGCATGTGTGGTAGTACAGTGCATGTGTTAGTGTAAGAGTGTTTAAGAAGTGAGAATAGGACAAGGAAGCGGTAGGAATGATCGCCCGCGGTGCGTGGCCCTTTTGTTAGGGTATTTGCTCCGGCATTCGTCTGGTGTTGATCGTAGAAACCACAGAAACTACCGATCAGAGCAACCGGCAGCTAGAATTCTCTTGTAGACAGAAAGAGAGATCAAACAGGAATGTGAAATGACGGAGACGAAGACGGAACAGGTACGGGGACGGAATCGGAGACGAGAGCGACAGGGCAAAATAGAGATGTAACGGGAATGGAACGGGGACGAAGACGGGAACAGGGTCAGAAAAAGGAACGTGGGCCTGGACGGAACGGGGACGAGGGCGGGAACGGGAACGAATGCCGCACCGGGCACGGGGAGGGTGAGAGGTGAGTTTCAGGGTGAGAGCCGAAGAGAGACACAGGGACGAGGCCGCGCCGAACAGAGTACGAGAATGGAGGACCACGAAGGATTAAATAAGAAATGCGGTCACGGACGACGAAACAATCGCCCTCGGAATGGTCAGAGTAATGTTTCTCCTCAGCGCAAGGTCTATGCTAGAGACCGTGTCCATTTCTTCCTACAAGGGAAACATGCTTGCTTTATTTAAAACCAGTTATTATAATAAGAAATTATAAAGGGTAACATTCAAAGTCAAGTAAATCCTTGCATGCATATTGTTTTTCGTTTCAGCTGGGTTCGAAATGATGTTAATAAGACTCATACGGAAGTAAGGAAAACATAAAAAATAGATTGCATACGATGGCATAGGGGTAAGCGGCCTCCTTTTCTAAACCAAAGTGCGGGGGTAAAAACCATCTGGCCGCAGAAATTTCCCCGTGTACCATGGCATTGTTGGAACATATACAAGAATCCTGACTGAATTCACGGCGAAACTAAATCCACCTACAGTTTGCGTTCTAATCAGATCCCAAATTCTCTCAGCTCCAGAACGGCACAAGTAACAGAAATATATGACCTCGAGCGTTGTGGTGGTGCTCCCTGGAGGCGAACAAGGCTCACAAAAAAGTTGGAGCATCCACAACTGCCAAAGATGAAAACACCTAACAAATGCCAATATAGCCCGTGTACGAGGTGGCCAATGAAAAGGTTTCTGGATCTCTGGAGTTAGACAAATACAATATAATAAACATAACAGGGGGGCATGATTGGAATACCCGTATGTCGGATCGTAAAATTGTATAGACGAGCCCCATAATGGGGTTGATGTTTGGTGAATAATAATAATAATAATAATAATAATAATAATAATAATAATAATAAAACCTAATAAGTATACGAATTTATATTCTGTATTTCAAATAAATTGTAATGGAGCTCCTCCCAACGTTTATTTGACATCTAAACAAATTTAAAAATACGGAAATGGAGAACAAGTCCTCCCACCATTTGTAATAGTAACTTATACTATCTTGGCATCAAATAATTGCATTAGCAACAAGTAAAATAAATGGTTGAAAGAATGTAAATGGAGACATTAAGAAAGTAGACAGTTTTGTACCATCTCCTCTCGACAGTAGAAGTAGAGAAAGGTTAATACAATACACCACACTGCCCGCAATCTGCTTCTACACTCCTAATCTATCTCGATTGTTTTGACATCACTAAGAGTTGACACATCTTCAAAATTGCCGTTTAATATTAAAATATTCTTGGCGTACCAAATAACAGGGAAAAGTGATCAATACCAAACTCTCAGAAAGTAAATATACATACTAGACATGTAGATTTATGACCCTTGAAGCGTAGGGACAAGCTGCCAATGTTTTCCGACGCTTCGATTTCTCGAATGCATATTCCATCTTCATTAAGGAAACTGCATTTACCTGCAAAGACAAAAAAGGTATGAAACAAATATTACACACACACACACACGTGTTTCTCGAAAATGCTAATCAACTCATTTATCAATGACGTCACTGCACGGAGAATATACTCTACAAAATAAACCTAATTATTACAACGAGAAATTTCAATGCAACAGTTTGAAAATTGGTGGGAGGTGCTATTTGATGTTTTGGATCCAACCAACGCAACACTGAGAAGTTCAACTATTTCTTCATAGCTAGTGTAGCAGATAAAACAACAATGCCAGTGAAATAAATTACTCGATTTTCAAATGTTAACTTCTAGGATTTCCGATTATAACAACTCGATAATAAGCATTCATGTTAGAAACATAAACAGCTTCAATAGTATATTATTCAATTACGTAAAACCTGCCGAAATGACTTTTATCATAAAAAAGAACAAATCGAAAAGTAAAATGGTTACAGAAAAAGTTGAAAATGCAACGTTCGTTGCAGCGGAAAAAAGTATGTTAGAAGGTCCATAGAACTGATTCCCAACAAGTCCAGATTAACCTCCTAGGGAGTCGATGATACTTTTAAAGGTCAATGATGCCATGAGCCGAGTATGCAGGATTACTTGCTGGTATAATCAAGATTCCATCGATTACAAAATATTGGAATGAAGTTGATAACTCGTTCTCATATTAAATATTTCTCTATGTCTCATCTAATAATAAAGAAGCAGACGCAGACACAGTTGACATGACGCAGTTTCGCCGTCATTTAATTTTTCAGTACCAAGGACACACAAAACATGAATTTTGGCTACACCATTTTGGTATTAGAGGATTTATTTCTAAATTTACCAACTGGATTTATACCCTTTTTGTTACCAGTAATAAGAGTTTTTTCGCCGCAAATTTGCCGTTTTCTGCTCAGCATTACATAACCTCTCCAATGTGTAAGCGGTAGCGAGGATGTAAAGTAACAGATACAAAAATAAAAACATTCGTAGTGTTAAGAGAAAAAATATTAAAGTTACGCATACCATTCATGCATTTAAACTGTTTAATTATATTAAATTAAAATTAACGTAATTTTACTTATTTATTAAGAAAAACATCACTCTAGTTACTTACGTTGCAAGACAGTGATTCAATGTGTACCCATAAAATAGATGAAAAAAAGTACGCCTCTACAGGGGTACTGTAGATGGGAAATAGTAAATTCGAAGTTCGGCTTGGAAAACTGAGCTAGGACGGGGGTGAGGCTGTGGCTTCTACACCTTCCATGTCGCGCACAGCTGGTATACAACAATTTAACTAAAAAACCAGGGAAAGATTCGAGTTCAAATGTTCGAAATCATGAAGTACTCTACACCTCCATGATGGAGCGCACACTATCACAAAACAAAACTGCAAATATCCGGGACTAATATGATGGGTTTGAACTCACAAACTTTGCTATAAAACGTAGCTGCGAAAATATCGTCGAGGCCCCTACCTTCCACCTCCAGCCAGCTTCAAAATTTCTACCGTCCATGACAATGGTAGTAATGTGGCGGACGGCAAACGCAAAGGCCATGAAAATTAATCCAGTAAATTATAATACAATTTTTTTAATGTGTTGTTTGGTACACGTTACATTGTTCAAATAATAATATAACTATATATCACAACTAGGGCGCATGATAACTCTCTTACAATTACCTGCAACCCTGGGAAAGAGATTCCCTTCACGTAGAGAGCGACGCCGAGAGCGACGCCGAGAGCGACGCCGAGAGCGACGCCGAGAGCGACGCCGAGAGCCACGCCGAGAGCGACGCCGAGAGCCACGCCGAGAGCCACGCCGAGAGCCACGCCGAGAGCCACGCCGAGAGCCACGCCGAGAGCCACGCCGAGAGCCACGCCGAGAGCCACGCCGAGAGCCACGCCGAGAGCCACGCCGAGAGCCACGCCGAGAGCCACGCCGAGAGCCACGCCGAGAGCCACGCCGAGAGCCACGCCGAGAGCCACGCCGAGAGCCACGCCGAGAGCCACGCCGAGTGCGACGCCGAGTGCAACGCCGAGTGCGACGCCGAGAGCGACGCCGAGAGGGACGCCGAGAGCGACGCCGAGAGCGACGCCGAGAGCGACGCCGAGAGCGACGCCGAGAGCGACGCCGAAAGCGACGCCGAGAGCGACGCCGAGAGCGACGCCGAGAGCCACGCCGAGAGCCACGCCGAGAGCCACGCCGAGATCGTCGGTGGCTGGCGTGCTGACGGGGGGGGGGGGTCTTCGCTGGCGAGAAGGCAGTGCGAGAGAGAGAGGGGGCTACGAGCGATGGGATAGGAAAGGGAGACGGGGGCGTCTGGCAATGCAGTGCGAGTCCGTTGGGACCGACAAGGGGCTCGCGCTCGATGCCCGGTCCCGGATCATCACCTGCAGGGCCACCACCGCCGCGCAGTGCTCCAAGGTTGCATTCTGAAGTTTATATCATGAAAGCTACAAACTGGTACCATAATAGTTTCACCTTCTGCTGAGGACGTCGTTGACGCGCCGGTGGAGATCATGTCCAACCTGATTTCTTGGTCTCTCGGTGATACCTACGTCATTACTGCCAAGGTGAACGCGGTGGGGAGAACGGCAAAGAACAGCTGGATCCCGGACTCGTTTGGTTCGTTCTGGAAAACGGAGTCGATGGTTGGGTCAGATCCTCAAATAGTTCTACGATCTCGAAGCCCAAACATGGCGCCTCCAGTGTCTAGTACCTGCAAGTGGTGTATGAGGATTCTTGATAAGCAAACAAACCACTTGTGCAAGACGTGTCCTCATAAGCCCAGAGTATAAATCTCTGAGCAAACACATTGGTGCATGAATAATTTCATTGCAAAATTTGGGTGAACTGGTTAATATGTTTTCAAAACTATAATATACCTACTGTTGATTTGCAATTTCCAAACCCCGATTATTCTCGTGAATCTGACATACCGTCAGGAAATATGTATCGTGTTGAGCTCAATTTGGCCCCGGAAATCCACTAGAAAAAGAAACACGGAATATCACTTCAGATAAAAATATAATTTAAAAAACCATTTGAAACAGACTTCCAACTGTAGAAACGTGGTTAAATGTAAAATATAGTTTAAAAATTGTAATTTGATTCAGCAATAGCGTTTTCGTTTAAATGTACCTGATGTACTGTGTCATTACCAAATGGAAAGGTTAAATGGACATTTTTACTTTTTTTGTTTGTTTAAGGTCACATCAACTCCTAGGTCATTAGCGATCACTATTGACAATAGGGGGTGAAAGGCCTGTCACAATACAACCATGCCCGAGGTGGGACTCGAACCCGCGATCCTTCGATCCGAGATCGCTACGGCACTTAGCGATCTGCCTTAGCGATTTCGGCCACCGGATCGGCACTTTTATTTTTGTCTTTATATTTCGAGTTTGTTTTATATATATATATATATATATATATATATATATATATATATATATATATATATATATATATATATATATACATATATATATAAATTTTCATTCTAGTTTTTAAATTTTTAATGGCTTCGGCAAGACTAGAAATCTGTTGATCCCACTTCGCAAAGACTGCTGCATCTGTCTCTGTGCGAGAAGAAACATCTTGTACCTTTGTGTATTCTTTTCATCCAACGGTTTAAACTGAAGCAGCCCTTGGTACATACGAGTCAATGCATTGTTTTACGTAAGTAAAAGAAACCGGGGCTGGCTAGCACCAGTTGATAATTTGCTTTACACCTCCGGTTTTTCCAAACTTATTGAAATTTTCAAAAATAGAGAGTTTAAACCGGAAATGTGACTAGCACAAATTTACCCTCCTTTCATACATGCAAGATGAAAATTTAAAGAAACAAATTGGAGCCGTTTTTAAGAAAACAATTGCTTACAAATCTTTTTGACAATTATTCACATATTTCCACACTTCAATAGTATTGAAACAGGTGTAATACGTTTTTGAAAATATCTCTAACCAATCAAATTAAATCACAAGTCGTCGCCACTTATTTTGTTCTTCTAGCCTATAATTTTATGCATGTGACAGTAGTCATGATTCTTCAAAGACTAAGATGATTCAGTAACTTTCTCCGCTGAATTCCCACCATTCAGAAATACCATCAAAATGTATATTCATAGGCGGTATCTGAAACTGAAGGAGAATGGAGCTAGAATTGAAATAAAGACGAAAGGAGACTAATTATTGTCTCGAATATGATGATATATCTTTATAACCTTACAGAGGAAATTTCGATACGGTAAACAAATTAACGTTTGGTCTTTTTTGACTCTTAGATACATATTTACAACTAAAAGTACATTTTTATACGTTTTTAATTACTGAGCATGACGTACTTCGGCTACGCTACCGTGCGTTGCTCAACAAAATATCTCATACATTATTTTATCAATAAAGACGATTTTATCAATGTGAAACAAATCTCTTATTTACTTGTATTGACAGAAAATATAATGCGGAAATTGACACAAAAAATAACGATAAAAATCAAAGGAAATATGGAATTTGATTGAGAGAGCTTGCAACTGGAGATTGGAAATAATAAGAATCAATAAATAGCAATAATGTTCATTGTCAGAGGGAGCACCCTAACATATATGCCAGAAACTTTAACATTAAGCATTCTCGCGAATTAAATGAGTTGGCAAGTCTATGGCAAGAAGATAAAATGGATATAATATTATTACACGGAGGAAAAAAAACATTCAGGAATTCTGAAACAAGATGACAAATTAGATTTTGGTTGCGAACAATGGCAATTAATTATGGCAGAGCAATAACAAAACTGATCTATCCAGTCTCCTTTGCCACTCTATTACCACTCCAAGAAGTTACTGATGATGCATATAATGATAGTGACTAATGACGATCAGAAGTTGGCATCAGGAATGAATCTGTGAAGAAGTTTTGAAAACTAGTGAATGCGTTGAATGAAATCCAGAAAAATAAAAAGGACAGAGATAAAGAAGTGGCAGAGTGATGCGGCTGGGAAGAAGACAGGAAAAGAGAGAAGGAGGAGGAGGAGAAAGATTGAAAAATGAGGAGAAGAAAGTTACAAAGAAAAAGAGAAAAGATAAGAGAAAGAAAGGAAGAAGAGAAGAAATATAAGAGGAGGAAGAAGAAGAGAAGGAAGATGGGAGGAAGAGGAAGATGTGAAGAAGATGGGAGGGAGAGATGAAGAGCAGAAAGATATGAAGAAGATAGGAGGGGGAGATGAAGAGCAGAAAGATATGAAGAAGATAGGAGGGAGAGATGAAGAGGAGAAAGATATGAAGAAGATAGGAGGGAGAGATGAAGAGGAAAAAGATATGAAGAAGAAAGCAGGGAGAGATGATGAGGAAGAAGATACGAAGATAGACGGGCGGGATGAAGAAAGAGATATGAATAATATTGGAGGGGGAGATGAAGAGGAGGAAGACATGAAGATAGGAGACAGGATACTGACGAAGATGGGAGAGGAAGAGGACTGGAAAGCAGTGAAAGGCGGAAGGAAGCGGAGGCGATGAACAAGAAAACAAAACAAAAAAAACAAATAAGAAAACAAGAAAAAGATTCAAACAAAGCAGGGCAGCGTCAACACCTCTCGTCAGTCGGCGCATCAACCGCTTCGCGCCGGCGAGTGCGCCTCTTGCGCTGCCCGCGCTCTTTCTTCGCGCGATTTAAGGCCACGTTAACAGCAGCGACGCAGACGCCGGCAAAGGCGGAGCCCACCCGTGCCTCGTGCCCCTGCCCCCCTGCCCACCGGCCTTCAATCCGCGGGCCGCGAGCGCCGTTGGAAATTGAAATGCGATGAGGGCGTCTCTCTTAACTGCGCACGCGGCGCCAGCTTTTGTCTCGTGCCGACGGGGAAATTGGCGTGCGGACAGACCAAAGTTTGATCAAAACGGACAGGATGCCGCTTAAATAAAACAAACCCTCCTCTCGCCCGCTTCCGAGAGGCGTGGATTCGCTAGATTCATTTCTCGGAAAACCGAAATAACGGTATGATCTTTCCCGTTTATTCCGAATCTCGCTATATAAACCCATTCGCGTAACTGACACTCGTGGGTAAAAAACCGGGTCGGATATCGATATGAAAATTCCGAATTATCATTTTGGTAACGGGATTGGATTTCGATATCATGTTCATTACGTTCTCGCACAGAAGTTAGAAAACACGCTGAGTGTGTGAAAACGTTCAGTGTAACTGATTCAAAGAGATGGCAATCGCTTCAACAAGAAGCGATGTGAATAAATAAATCCTTTGTGCAAATGAACTTTAAAACCTGTTCATTTGAATTACATATAGATTAATAACCGAATCCCATTTTAATTTCATATTAAATGTTTAATGATAACCGTATCTCTGAAAGAAAAAACGGAATGTAATCGTGAACTAGTTGGCGAAAATAGTTGAAATTAAACCTCAGAAAGAATACTTATGACGGTCCGTATCATTTCAACAAAAATTATCTCTTGAATATATGCGTTTTGAAAACATTGATTAACCAACTTTGCTTCAAATTGTCACGTACTTTTTAAGCCTTTATGTTTCTTTAATCAAATCGAAGATTGAAGATCACACTTGATTTTTCAATTTTTTTTCGTGTGTCGCTGTAACAATTCCATCTCCCTCTACATACATTAACACGAAACTTACACAACGCAGGGAAGTCGAAACACACGACACGTACATTAATATTCAAACATAATTAGTTTATAAAATGAAACTAAGGCATTATACGAGTGGCAACAGTGATGTACTAACTTGACAAAAATAATTGTATTATATACTGGAATAGGAGTAATAGTCATTGTAACAATGTAACTGAATTTCATTAGATACAGAATAATTTGTACATCTTGATGCTGAAATTTTCATCTACCTGAACAAAAACATAATTATTCAACACCAAATTCAGACTTCAAATCATCTTTAACACCTATATGTTACCTTTGAACAAGTAAAAGATTTAGGACATTCACGCAATATGTGAAAATAAAAAAAAATCTTTAAATAAGAGACATGAAAATTTGCTTAACATGATCAATCCTCAAAAACACAGTTAAATATTCTAAATTTTGAAGACCACCCACTCTTCTTCATACGAACTATGCTACAAATACTATTCGCAATAATTGGAACCAACAGGGATCGGAAGACAAAAGTAGTCGCACTGTCCAAATACTCAGGAGAGACATTATTTCGACTTCATTTCGTTGTCCTCACACCTCCGCTTCTACTCACTCTATCGCGTCGAAAATAATTGCAATGCATTATTGAATGTTTTCGCGTGGATTGCCGTCTGCGAGGGAATCACATATGCGTCGAAGGGCGTGTTGCCATTTTGTTTCGCGCAACCTACAACCAATTCTCCCGGGATTTCGACCCGGACGATCCGGTAATACAATTTAAAACAGTTTCGAATGTCGGAGCGAAATTGCAGATGCGATGAAGACGGGCGTCGCGTTAAAATGCATCGATGCGTAGGCGCAAATATTTCACGCTAGAGGCGAATTTTAATAAGCCAGTGACGCGTCAACATTCAAATTCATAAGGAGAACAAGAAGTTCATAAAAATGAAGTGGAGTGAGGCCTCCAGAAAATCCTTGTATATGGAGTGTGTATGAAACGAAAGTGTGACGCGAGTGAAAATGAATTTAGGGGAATGAATATTTACACAGAATTCGAAATTTTGTAGCTTTTTTCTATAAACTTTTCCAGCAATAATATGTGGAGTGTTGTTTTATATTACACAAAACGTATAATCTATTTTTAAAAGGCATTTACTTTATTGCAAGATTGATACATATATTTATTAATGCATTAAAACATACAATACATTTATAGTTTCGAACAAATTCTAATTTAAACTAGAATTTTTTAAAATGATTTTTTGCAAACTTAATATTACTACAAGGTTAAGAATATGAAAATTTGGCGTAAATAGAAATAAGACAAAAAGGGTTATAAACGAGTTAAAGAAATTTTTTGTTGCCTTAAAAGATTGAACATAGAGCAGTGATTAGAATGAGAAAAATGTACTTTATATAATATAAGTAGTTTCGCTCAGTACACTTTTGTGAGGTTTCTCAACACAATACAAAATCTTTAAAGAAAAGTTTGAGCCAAACGACAAACATTTCGATATTGAACTACATTAGTTGTGTACGTAACGATTGACAAAAAACTGACAGGGGCTAACCTTCCCTAAAATAGTTTTTCATATAAAAAATATAGGAAAATATTCTGGCTATCGATAATAGAAAAACCAAACTCTTCTTTTCCTTACTGGGTTTTAAAAAATCTTTACTTTCATAACAAAAAAATTGGTCGTTTACTAAGTCAGAGATTTAAAAACGTACTACAATCGGAGCAAACTTTGTGAGACATCTATTAATCTGAATTCGCATTACGCTATGGCAAACTCTTTCATAGGTATGTTCTGATCTATCTTTAAATACCAAAAACTATCCTTGTTACTTCCGTAGAAGAATGCATCGACAACCTTCTCTACAAATACGATATTTCTGTAGTGAAAACTATAGATAGTTCAATGCAAAATACCAATATTTTTTGTCGAGAAATGTCAACAAATGTAGCATGCAAATAGCCCACAAGAAACTTTAATAGTTCATATTGCAAAGACAGTTTTGAAAAATTCTTATTTTTTCACGCTGTTTTTGTATCCCTTTTTTTAAATTTAATTTGCATTATAAGGTAAAAAAATCAAATGGAATATTCAGATGGGAAAAGTAATGGAATAGTCATTTACGTCAAAAATAAAATATTGATTGCATTAATTTTCCGTTAAAAAATAAAGTCAGAAAATAAATAATTTAATAATCACCATCAATTATGTAAGTTTCGAATAGCAACTAAAAGGAATTATACTGAATGGGGGAAAAAAGGGTGATGGGCTATGGGCTCTATCTGCTTGAAAATTATAGAGTGAAATGACGGAGACAGCCTATGAAGAGCAGTTGAACCCTAGAATTATCACCGAGAAAATAACTTTAGTCCACTTATTTAATTATCTATTGTGCAATGTTTGCAAGAATCAGCGGTCTAAACCACTTCATTCTGAATTTCAGGCCTACGTTTACGACGAACGCAAGTTTACCTGACAACAGCGAGGAGGTCCAATATGAAATTATTTCATTTACCAGTACACGTAAATGAAGGCTCAGGTGGCATAAATTAAAGTGAAACTGGAGAAATAACATGGAATGAAAGAGTTAATAGGAATTTACACGTATTGCAAGATCTTGAAATGGTCCTCTCCGTATATAGAATTTTCATATATCTCCTATTCTTTAACTAGTCAATGACAGCATTATCAATATATCTAAATAAGTAGTCTAAGGGTTAAAAAAAGTTGTACCAGGACATAATTCGCATCTGAGAATTAAAGTAGCGGTTCCACAAACATTACCGTAGGTCTATAGAATGGAAGCTTACAAGCAGACGCGTCTGGCACTACAACATCACATTTTCTTGTATTACTAATTATTATGTTATATTATATTATACCAAATGTACCCATATGAAATATGTATATCTCAGAGCGTGTACGGTTAAAGCGCTAGTTCGCGGACGGATGGCAAGACACGATTAAAAAGCACTTATCACCATCAGAGATCCCCGAAATGTATTTCCGTCACAATAGCAACATCGATTTTTTCTAGCATTATTTAACTTTTTCTATAACGTGAATGTAATGTTAATCCAATGATATATAACTTGGAACAAATATTTTCCGGGCAATTTATTAACTCGTGTGCTCTAGTGACCGAGTCTCGCCCAGCATTTAAATCACACGTATGCGTGTACAGAATGCGTTGGCGTTGGCCATTGTAACTACCAAAGGAGAACGAGAAAAAAAAACATCACCGACGAAAGGGCGATGAAAGAGGGGGAGGTCTAGAGGAGTATCAAGAGCGAGAAACATGGAGGTCTCACCGCGATTCGTATGGGCGGAGCACTTCCGCACCACTCCCGAAGTTTCCTTCCCCTTCAATGGGCTGCTTTATTTTATATTTCCGAGATGGGTATACGAAGAGGGGAAGAAACTTGGGCAAAGAAAACCATACATCGGTCACAAGCCACGCCACACTTGTAATAGGTCTCGCACTACGGGCTCCGAGCCGCCATTCGCGCGCCATTCGCCCAGATGCAGGGTTTCCCCCAAACAGGTATCACCCACCAGTGAAGCACCGACGCAGCCGGGACAAGCTCTTGGCTAGCAATTGATTTCCCGGCATGTATGGTAATGTAGTGCATGTAAGTGTAAGTCTGTGTAAGAGGTTACGTTAGGAAAACAAACTTGAAGGAAAGATCACACGCGTTACGTGACCCGTTTGTTAGGGTACTGCTCCGACATTCGCCTGGTGTTGATCAGAGAAACGTCGGAAAAGTAACGATCAGAGCAGCCGGCCGCTAGAATTCTCCTCCAGACAGCGGTGAAACTAGACCTAGCCATGTAGCTAGTGTCGTCAATTCAGACACGTCGGAACTCGAACCCAAGGACCTCCCGGTCAAAGGCACTGCAGTGACATTGATTGATGTCCGCAGAAAACCTGCTGCAAAACAGATTTGTTTCCACTACAATTTCCACTTGGATCTGGATGGATTTGGACATTTGATAATGCGAACGCTGAAACAAACTGGTGAAAGGACAGCATGCGGATCATCCCCCTTTCATATTTTTCTCTTGCAAGGTTAATATTTCTGGAGAACGAAACTATACAATTTCAGAGCCATTGCAAACTTGTTTTAGAATAGGGAACGTCTAACAAACTAGAAATTAGGACAGCTGCTTTTACTTCTCGTATACATACGTAAATAAGGATGCGTAGTATGGAGAAAGATATGTAATGCTGAGGAAAGTCGATTATGAGATTTCAACGGAAATACACGTTTTGGGATCACGTGATAAGAAAAAAGTGTTTTTCTTCAAAACGTCCGTCCGTCTGAATAGCACTAGCGCGTAAACCATACGTAGGATTTTTCCAAAATGGACATTCCGCAGTCGATATGGTTCGATTTCAGGAGCTGCGAGTTTGAAAAACCTTCTTCAAAATTTGGGGGTACTTTGCATGAAACACCCCCCTGACATTTTCAAAATTTTCCCAAAAACGAATTCATATTTTTTCTTTAAACTTTGGGCAGGAATAGTGCTAAATGCACTCTATAAGACGACATAATCGTCGTATTACTCTATTTTTTCAAAATTTACAAAAATGTAATTTTTTGATTTCTCTCACGTCGTAAATATTAATAGCGCGTCGTTAAAATTTATATTAGCAACCATTTGTTCACTTTTTATATTTACGGGTACCTGCGCAATAAATGTCAGATTAAGTTTCTTGAAAACTCAACAGTTTTCTGTGAAAACTATCTCAAAATTCCGCATTTTCAGAAACGCCCAAACGCCATTTTCTCAAAAATTTCAAAACTTTCGAACTGGAACTTTTTTTTCAAAACTTTCGAACTGGTAATACTAATTTCACTATTAAAAACGACAAAGTTTATTTTGCTGTATTCCTTTGTTTTTCCAAAAATACATAAATTAATTTTTTTATTATCTTTCACGCCGTTAATGTGCAGATTTGCAGCGATTTATAAACAGTATTGCATTTGTAAGTTAAAGTACCTCAAATGACTAAATTAAGTTTTTCGAAACCTTTTTCTTTTTTTATTTTTTTTTGTGTGAATAAAGGCATCAAATTTTGTATTTACCGTAAATCTTAAAAGCCATTTTCTTAAAAACTGCTTCAAATTTTATAATTAATATAGCCATTTATGAGAAGGTTTTACTGTTCTTTAATATTTGTAAGTAATATTTCGGTTCTAGTGTGAGGAAATGTCAATAAATGTTTTTTGGGTGGCGATAGATGGCAGCTGGCAAGAGGATGGGGCAAGACCGTAAAGTTAGTTCACAACACGGAAATTTGAAAACTTTACTAGGATAAAGTCAGTGCTATTCTGAAAAAACACTAGTTTTTTACTCAACCTAAGATACTGTTTAGAACCGAACTATCCATTAATCAAAAATACGTACACAGAAAAGAATACACATTACACTAACTAATACATTTTACCCCATATAATGCTTTAAAAATCGTCCCTCTTTTCTCGTATCACTTACTAGAAGAAACTGTTAATAATATGGTAATGTACTGCGTGCTGTGGCCTACTAAATCTACCTCATAATGTTCGGGTTGGTGGAATAATGCACAACTGCTCCAATGCAAGAACTGGAGCCAGGCTACCCGCGGCGGCCAGTTGCAGTAACTTGCTGTTCAGTAGACTAGAGCCGATCACATCTGATCTCCTCTTCCCCTGCTGCGGCGAGTTGAGCAAGGGTATGCCAGGGAGTCGGTCACATGAGCGACCCTGTTGCGAAGGATGGGGCGTGACAAAGAGTGAGAAATGGAGGTCTTACCGACCGGGAAAAAGCGATAATGGCGGTAGAATTCAGATACTTCCAAGAAAAAATGAACAAACGAGTAGAGCAATCATCGGAGTACAGGTGGCATCGGTAGAGCTTTGCGAGTGGTGGGAGAAACTATATTTACTTTCAAGACAAAATATTGTCTATTTCAGCATCTACCTCACGGATCGTGCAAAATTCAAAAACCTACAATCAAGACCGGTGACTCACCCGATGTAGTTTATAACGCTGGTCTAAAGGTACATTTAATGTTGTTTTGAACTAACTTTTGCTTATTAAACCCCATGCACATAAGAAACTACACATATATTAACAAACATCTAATATATTGAAGCCAATGCCAGTAAAAACTCCATGTAAAGTAAAAGTAACTTTGGGATAAAATGAAAGTAACTTCTATATGTTTTATACTCTAGCATATTTCTGGATTACTTCTGAGCTTCAATTTAGAGGTGTCTGTTGACGATAAAATAATAAACCTTCACGTTAAAGAGATCTTGACATTTCTCATCGACCTGCCCGTACTGAGAAGCACACAAAATACACGAAACAACACTAACCACTCATACGTTGTACGGGAACACACGAATGTTGGGAACTGGTGGATAAACATTTGTTCTTCACTTGCAATTTCTGCTTCTTTACTTTGAATAACGGACACTTCACAGCGATGGCTATGAAAGGTCAGTGTCCAAACAGAAGGGTTGCAGACTTCAAAAATTGCGTTATGAGCATCTTTTGTCTGCTTAGGGTGTTCGGCTGCGTAAGAGAGACTTGTACTGGAAAGAGGCTGAAAGCTAAGTTTCCCGTTGCGCCTCCAAGAAAAATTTCCAGTAACCGACAATTACTAACGCGGGGAAATATGTTCACTTCAAGATAAAAAAATATGTAATCAAATTCGTAACGTGATCACGTTCAAGAATTGTTCAACTATATTGGAGTTTTTCCCGTTAAAAATTATTACTGATGAATATAATAAACCTTGAAATAGCAGTCATTCTGTATATATCTGTAATATGATGCAAAAAGCATGTAATCAATTTTAGTAAACATGATTAGTTCCACATGGAGTCAGTATCGGCCCACCAAAACGTTTAACACTCTTCCCTAGGAATCCGACTCTGGGCCATTCAGAACAGATCATCCCCAGAAGCGACAAGGTAGAACAACCAAGACGCAGTGTCGCATGAGCTCGCCTTCACAAATTCAAGCCGTGCAGTCAACTAATCTCCAGATCCCGGAGAATCCCAACGCAATGAAGCAACCCACCATCTGCGCGGCTCAGCGTCGCAAACCTGCCCCGTTCCAAAAGGCCATGAGCGCCCTCGGCGGCAGCTGGGCGCGCTCGAAACGAGCAACCCAAAACGTCTCGACTTCCGTTCCCCGGCAGCCCTCCTCCGCATCTTACCCCCTCCTCCTCCCCCTCGCCTTCTCTCCGTCCTCCCCTCGCCCTCCCGCTAGTCAAGACCCAGCGAGCGGAGGTCCCCGCGTGCAGGTCGATGGCGAGGAACAACACGGTTGTCGGCGCGAGTAAACAGTAATTACGGGAGGTGATGCAACCGTGATTACGCGGGGAGCACCCGGAGGATGGGGGTCGGGGAAGGGGTAGATCACCGAGGGGAACGGGGGGGGGGGAGGGACAGGTCTCCTTGCGGCGGAGCAGCAAATGGGAGATTCTGCGCACCGACGCCCCAAGACGACATCGCCCCCACCAACGGCACCTCGAGCGGGGGCGGCGGGGACGAAGATCGGGTCCCCGAACGGTCGCGACGGTGGGCCAAGGGCCGGGGGAACCCCTTGGAAGAACGTGCGTACTTAGCCGTGGGGCGCCGGCTGCGGCGCGAGCGAGGCCAGGCGAGGCGAGGCGAGGCAGACCAGCTGCGCGCCCGCGCGCGGGACCGGCGTTATTAAAAAGAATTAGGCGCCGACGTGAATTCGCTCTCGATATCTTAATTAAAATCTCCGCAGCGGGGCCGGCAGTGTCGGTGTCGGCAGCGGTGGCGGTGGTGGTGCTAATGCTGGGAGAGACGTAAACGCCTGGGACCGGGATGTTGGGAGGAGGGGGGACAGTGGATGTTGAGGGTAGATGGAGGCGTAGGCAGTGGTGATGCCGACGGAAACAACTGTGTACGAAGAATTGGAAGCAGGCGGGGACGGTGGGCGGGACAAGACAGACGGTTTGGGTGGCAGCGGGAGAGGCGACAGGTAGTGGTAGCACAGGTCGTCAGCAGGTGTGGGAGACGAGAGTGCGATAGTGATAGAGCAGGGCGACTAGATAGGTGGCAAGACGGAAGGGCCGAGGAAGGTGTGAACGCAGAATACAGAGTGTAACAAAATATGTATACACAATGCAAGCAAATAAAAAAACTGTCTTAACTTGGCGAAGCTGAATTCACAGAAACATAAAATGATGAGGACTATTTATCTTACACTTTTACAGGTACAACCTATCGGCGTCGGCACACTACGAAGTCGTTGAAGTACTGTTTGATAAACATTTACGAAAGTGTCCTTAGCGACCGCAGTACATACCGTTTCAATGCATACCCAAAGTGCTACCAGCGTATCTGTCTTTACATCATTCTTACACTTCCAATAAGAAATCTAACGTAGTTAGATATGGAGAACGCGGCGGAAACTCAATTGACCTCTTTGTCCTATCCAGAACCATGCAGTATTGCCATCAATGTAAGCACGTACATCTTGGTGGTAACATGGCGGTGTACACTCTCACAATCTTTACAACACTTGCAGCATTTTGGAAATAGATTCAAAAGGTATCTGCTGCAGTCACCGAGGACGCATTTGCAAATGTTGCTCGAACAGTAGTTCAACTATTCATACGTGTAACAACGCCGATAGTGGGTTTTTAGTCAATTTGTTGCAACGGTTGTAATTATGAATGTCTAAGATGAATAGTGATCATCATTTTCTGTTTGCGTGAAGTCAGCTTTGTTTTGTTCGAAGTGTGTTTTTATTAGCTTGACGCGTGTTGCACTTCGACATTTTTTGGCGCACTCTGTGTAATGATGGTGACAAATGAAGCACAGTGGGGCGTCGACTTGGGTAGAGTGACAGTGGTGATGGAAACAAATGCCGCAACGGCCGGAGGGGGGGGGTCAGCCTCGGGTAGGTGGCGTGGGCGACCGTGGTGGCCGGTCGTCCGCCCTGTTCGGGTGTCAGCAGCCAACCGTGGAGTGGCGTTAGGGCAGCGCGGGGACGTGGGTGAGATGAAGTTGCCCGCACGCTAGATGTCGCTCGATGATAATTCGAGGACGACCTGGAAGATCGCAGAGGAGTATAATCGTTAAATTAGCATAAGACACTGGTTGTGGGGAAAATGAGCGAAATCACAATAAAAATGTACCAAATGTATTTAGTGCGTCGATTGTGGAATTTTAGTCATAACTAGTTTATACGTGTCAGGTTGAGATTTGTAATCTGATCGTTCGTCCTTGAGTGAAAACTTTGAGAGAAATATTTTCAGATATCAATTCGTCTTGCAGCATTTCCTATTTGATTGTACTCTTTTTCACTGTTCCTTTTTACGTTTCTGTTTTTGTGAGGTATATAGTGAGCATTATAAACAATTTTGGGAATTTTGTTTTATTGTTGAAGGCGACAACAATCCATTACTTTCCGGGACTGACAATATAGGTGCCAAGAGATGAAAGAGGAAATTTGTAATGTTTCTCAAACAAAGCCAAACGTTTATTGTTTATTGTATGGTCATAATACCAGTTAGGAAGGAGAAATCTTCTAGTTAGAAAGAAATCTGAAGACAGAATTCAGGAGAACATGTGTTGTTTGATTGACTCATTTTGATTCCGGACGCGTCAACTACTTTGGTCATTTATCGCGTTAGTGTATTGCATGTCATAACCCTAGGAGTGTCAGTCATCCTTACACGTTATATCCAGAGAACTGGCGCCCACTTACACTTCGGCGTGGAGCGGCTTCCTTCCTATGACAGCCATCCCACCCGAGACAACCCCTAAACTGACGATCGGTGACCCGAAATGTGTGGTAATGTAATGCTCGTGTGTGCGTGTGCGCGCTCGCTCGTGTGTGGGTGTGTGTGGGTGTGTGAGTGAAGAGGTAGACACGAAAGGAAAAAAATAAGAAACATAAGTGTGCATATATATATATATATATATATATATATATATATATATATATTGAAACACATAATGTGTTTCCTTACACTAATTAGAACATTAGCGTAAGTAATCGGTATATATTTTGGACTGCACGGTACGTACGACAAGCGCGGCGAACAACGATGGGAACTAGCAACGGTCGCTACCGCCGCCGTTGCCGCCGCCGCGAGGACAGCGTGAGAATGTCGGTTACGAACTGGGCAGCGAACGGCGAAGATTTCAGCCGTTAGGACAGTCGCGGAGAAGTGGCCGGTAGGTACGGACGTGTGGCGAAGAGCTCGCCGTGAGAGCATGGACAAAGGGAACATGCGGTGTATTTTGTAAAGTAGTAGCAACTGTAAAACAATAGATACGTGAAGTAGAGATCGAGAATATTATTAGGATGAGAGATCAGCGACGAGAGAACAATCGATCGCGCTTGTATTATTTATCGCGGTAAGAATAATACCGGAATTGTGTGGTGCGGAACTGAGGCCAGCACGTGCAGTAGCCGTGGGTTAAGTGATTAAATCCAGCGACGGAAGATAATCAGAGTGAGGTGCAACACCGAGGTACCAGGAGCCGAATCAGGAAGGATTCGCAAGGTCATCAGCCGAGGCGATCGCCACGCCATCAGCCGCCGACGACGCCCAGCTGCTGCGAAGGTCTGCGACCCCTGCCGACACGAGCCGTGCTCCAAGCATCGAAGGTATTGGTCGGGGCCCCGAAGGTATGATAATATGTATTACACCTAATCTTGGTACCAAGGCAGAGTGTATAAATGTTGTTAGATCATGAAATTAACAAATCTGGTTTGTGAATAAATGCTGTTCATGATTGTACTTCATTTATTAATTAACTTTCCTAATGCTATACCAACTTATCGTAGGGACCCATTCACGGAAAAGATACCCTCCTTTAGTAATTTCTTGCAGTGAAAATACCCGGCATCACCAGGTACGTCACAATATATATATATTGAAACACGGAGCGTTTCTTTATGCAAATTAGAAACATTAAGCATAAGAAATTAGAGCTCATTTTGAACTGCGGGGTACAGGCGGCAGACGCGACGAACGGCGGTGGGGGGCCCGCCGTCGCCGCCGCGAACACGTCGTGGGAACGATTCCGGCCGTTACGAGCCGAGCGAAGAGTTGTAGGGAATTCAGCCGTTACGAACGCGAGTCAGTTGAAGAGAATTCGCCGTTGACTGCGGACGTTGTTGCAAAGAGTTCGCCGCTGAGTACGGACAGGGAGAAACGTGGCCAGTGATGTAGGATATTAGCTAATGCAAGATTTATGGAAATGCTAGTTAGAGGTCGGGAAAATAGAATGCGGAAGGGGTTGGTGTGTAGAGAACTGTAAATCGCGCATGTGCCATTAGAGACTGTGAAAACAATACAAAAACTGTGTGTAGTGAAACCGACGCTGGCGCGAGTAATGACCACGTGCTCCGCAGTTACATCAGAACAGTGAACAATAATTAGAGGGAAAGTGCGGCGACATTATTCGAGAACATTGCGGGGACGGGATGGACGTTGCCGAGAAGGAATGAATACTTAGGTGGGACTGCAAGCTAAAATACCAGGGGCTGAAGTCAAGGAGTCCACGTTGCCGCCGGCCGGTGGCGACACTACACCACCAACCGCCGGGCGCGCCGAGCTGCATTGGAGGTCGGCGACCGCTGCCGACGCTAGCGATAATCCAGAACAACGGAGGTATTTGTTGGGGCCCCAAGGTATGATAAAATCTTATGATAAGCCAAATCTTGGTACCAAGACGAAAAGTATTAGTGTATTCGATCATGTGTATAACAGATTGGTTTGTGAATAAATTGTATTTGTGTTTGTACGAACTTATTACTTTAATTTACCAATGCTATATCGATTCATTCAAGGGACCCATTCACGAGCAAGACACCCATCCTTTATAATTTATTTGCAGTGGAAAGTACCGACAATTCAGGTACGTCCCAATATACATATATATATACATATATACACATATATACATATATACACATATATACACATATACACATATATACACATATACACATATATACACATATATACATATATACACATATATACATATATACACATATATACATATATACACATATATACATATATACACATATATACATATATACACATATATACATATATACACACATATATACATATATACACACATATATACATATTGTGACATACCTGGTGGTGCCGGGTATTCTCACTGCAATACAACACTAAGAGAGGGTATCTTTTACGTGAATGGGTCCCTGGATAAGTTGGTGCAACGTTGGGGTGGTTAATCATAAATTGAAATACAACTATAAACAAGATTTATTTTAAATCAAATTTGTTATTTACATAATCAGACAACGTTTTTACACTCTGCCTTGGTACCAAGATTAAGAGTGAAATGCATTTCTCATACCTGCGGGGCCCCGATCGAATACCTATGATGCTCGTAGAATCGCTCGTGCCGACAGGATTGTCGACCTCTGCTACTGCTGCGGGCCGTCAGCGCCGGATGGCGTGGCAATCGTCCTCGGCCGATGCTCCAGCAATTCTTCCCCGATCATAATCTTGACACCTCGGCTTCGCACCTTCCTCGAATCACTGTCCGTCAGTGGGTTCAATTACACAACCCGCGCCTACTCTGTATACTGGTCACAGTTCTGTACCGCGCAATTTCAAGAATGTTTCCACCGCGCCAACTAATAAGAACAACATCAATTATTCTACCAACACTAATCTTTCACTATACTGATACTTCTAATGTTCTATTTACACGTCAATTACTTTGCGGTTCCTAATAGCACGTTAAATACGTCGCAATGTTATATGCGTCCATACACCGGCGGAGAACTCTCGCCGCACGTCCGCACTCGTCGCCGCTCTGCTAACGTCTCTCTGGTCAGCGCTCTGCCAACGGCTCTCGTCCGCGATTCTCGTAACGAACTTTTGCACGTGCGCGTTGCCCAGTTCTAACCGAAATTCACACGCTGGTCTCCCCGGCGGTGGCACCGTCGGCGGTGGCCGCGGTCGCTCGCCGGCCTCGGCGAGCCGCGCTCGGCGCGCGCACCGCGCAGTCCAAACTAGCGATTAATTTCTTACACTAATGATTTAATTAGTGTAATGAAACACATATTCTGGGTTTCAATATATACACACATATATACATATATACACACATATATACATATATACACATATATACATATATACACATATATACATATATACACATATATACATATATACACATATATACATATATACACATATATACATACATACACATATATACATACATACACATATATACATATATACACATATATACATACATACACATATATACATATATACACATATATACATACATACACATATATACATATATACACATATATACATATATACACATACATACATATATACACATACATACATATATACACATACATACATATATACACATACATACATATATACACATATATACATATATATACTGTGACGTACCTTGGTGATGCCGGGTATTTCACTGCAAGAAATTACTAAAGGAGGGTATCTTTTCCGTGAATGGGTCCCTATGATAAGTTGGTATAGCATTAGGAAAGTTAATTAATAAATGAAGTACAATCATGAACAGCATTTATTCACAAACCGGATTTGTTAATTACATGATCTAACAACATTTATACACTCTGCCTTGGTACCAAGATTAGGTGTAATACATATTATCATACCTGCGGGGCCCCGACCAATACCTTCGATGCTTGGAGCACGGCTCGTGTCGGCAGGGGTCGCCGACCTTCGCAGCAGCTGGGCGTCGTCGGCGGCTGATGGCGTAGCGATCGCCTCGGCTGGTGACCTTGCGAATCCTTCCTGCTTCGGCTCCTGGTACCTCGGTGTCGCACCTCACTCTGATTATCTTCCGTCGCTGGATTTAATCACTTAACCCACGGCTACTACACGTGCTGGCCTTAGTTCCGCACCACACAATTCCGGTGTTATTCTTACCGCGATAAATAATACAAGCGCGATCGATTGTTCTCTCGTCGCTGATCTCTCATCCTAATAACATTCTCGATCTCTACTTCACGTACCTATTGTTTTACAGTTGCTACTACTTTACAAAATACACCGCATGTTCCCTTTGTCCATGCACTAACGGCGAGCTCTTCGCCACACGTCCGTACCTACCGGCCACTTCTCCGCGACTGTCCTAACGGCTGAAATCTTCGCCGTTCGCTGCCCAGCTCGTAACCGACATTCTCACGCTGTCCTCGCGGCGGCGGCAACGGTGGCGGTAGCGACCGTTGCTAACTCCCTTCGTTGTTCGCCGCGCTTGTCATGCGTACCGCGCAGTCCAAAATATGTACTGATTACTTACGCTAATGTTCTAATTAGTGTAAGGAAACACATTATGTGTTTCATCACCCCCTCCTCTCCTTTTTTGGATTTTTCCTGCCTAAGAAAAATTCACTTCATCACCATCGTCTCTGCCGATAGTTGCACTGTCTTGTATACTACATGAATCCTTATATACACTTATTCCCTAAAATCAGATTAACACGTGATTGTTTAGACTAATACTAATAATACACTTTATTTACACTTCACTATTGTCCTCGTTTATTGGACACGGTCTCAGACTGTTAACATTATGGTGTCCTATCACTTCTTGTCTGTTATTTAACAGTCTGGCCACATTTTATCCGTTACTTTGTCTATAAAATATGGCCCCTCATATAACAGGAAGAATTTTGGGTATAATTTTAGGTTTGGGTTCGATACTCTGGGAGCCCGTAGCCGTACCGATTGTCCCTCACTAAACTGGTAAGTCTTCTTCTTCGGTTTCTCCTTCTTTTCCTTTCCTGATTTTACCAATGCTTGGTATATCTTCTCCTTCGTCTTCGGTGGTTCTTGTTTATTTTCTGTCAACAACTGCGACCGCTGCTCTCTCTGTTGTGCATTCAGTATTTCTATCTTCTTCTTTGGAGTATCTGCGAATGTGCAGTCATACTCTACCACTGCCTTCTGATACCTTCCTAACTCGGTATGACTTGCTTTGCCCAATAAGTTCTGCGTAGTGATGGAAAGCTGTCGCGTTACTACGCAAATTATTGCTTGGTAGTTCCTAGGAATAAATGATATTTTTGGCCTCATAATATTCTTCGTTGTGTATTCACTAATACTTTCCATGACGTGGTTGTGATGATTGTTCCTCAGGTTTATCTTGACGTTTGTTCGGGTTTCCCTGCCGCAATCACGTACGAAAATTTTGTCATTAAATTTTTCAAGAATTTAGGAAATACATTAAAAATTCCTGTCCATGTCCTGGCGTTTCCTTCTAACGTTGGGTATGAGAACTGGATCCTGTGTCCTTCCACGGTGTTAATTAGTGCTAGATGCTGTTCTGCTGCTCGCATAACTGCGTCAGGGTTTTCCTTACCATCTTCCGAATATTTCAGCGACTTTGGAGGCATAACTGGCGTCACCCCATTCTTGACACTCGGTGACATTTTCCCTACTTCTTCCTGTTCAAATTCATCTTGTATTAATACTTTCTCCTCGCACCCTTGTAAATTTTTCTCGATTTCTTCTTGTATTATACGCTCCATTTCTTCCGTTTTCATTTCCACTTCTTCTTCCATTATTTGCTTCAATTCTTCCGTTTCCACCTCCACTTTACAAACATCCTCCTCGGCCTCGATTTGGACCTCCACCGTTTTGCCCTCCGCTGTCTTGACTTCTTCATGACTTTGGTTCGTCATCCCCTCGCTTTTATCCACTGCAGTAACCCTAGCATCCACTTGATGGTGTGGTTGAAATTTTAGCACCTCATCTTTCCTATCCAGTTCATCCGCTTTCCCATACAGTTCTTCGATTAACTTCCCATTCAGTTCCTCCACGAATCTTTTGTATTCTTCTGCCGACTTCTTAATCTGTTCCTCCGTCTTCCTGCTCTGTTCTTCAAATTTCCCATTCAATTCTTCCAATATCTTCCTATTCTGTTCTTCAGCCAACTTCTTCTGATCTTCTGTGAATATTTTCTGTTCGTCTAATTTCCTCATGATTATCTGCATAAAGTCTGTAAGGGTATTTTCCCTACCCCCCTGACTTGGATTTCCTATTGCCTGGTTCATCGGTGTTGACGTAATTTCTACCTCTTTATTGAAACTATCCCCCGGCGTATCATCCAACCGGCTTCCAATTCCACTATCCCTGCTTTCCGATAAAATGCTACTACCAATTCCTTCGTCTATCTCCCTTACTTGCTCCGCCTTCCCTTCCGAGTCCAATACTACGTTTTGCTCCTCCATTTTATTACTTATAGCTTCACGTTCGATCCCGCTTACACTAAATGCTCGTACAATTTTCCCTTTGCTTCTCTTAACAATAATACAACGGTTACCCTATTAATTTACTATGCCCGCCACAGCACTGTATACTCTTCGTAACTGTTTTAATGCACTAATATTTCATATGCTGATTGATGAAGAACAAACCCTCACTCACCACAAAAACACAATAACACTAATTCAGTAATTACATAAATTCCCACTCACCTACCGATACATAAACATATTCTTTACAATAAGTAATAATATTACCACTTGAATACATATGTACTGCTAATAAACTCATTAAAATTATTACAAGATGCTCCCAAGTTTAGTAAATCCACTATTTGCTTGTGAATTACTTCTCAACATAATTACTGCTATATTATGTGCACAGCAATCACACACAGTTAAATGTTATGCCTTCTCCATAAAATTATCTCAATAATACTACATGAATGTTGGAAATATACATTTACAATGCTACTATGCACTTCACAAAATAGTATCCTTTCCACTAAATTCCACAAACTGTACCATTACTAATGAGCAATGCACTGCTGAATGTAAATTCCCAGCAGGTAATGTGCACAATTTATATACCAATATTCAATACCCTTATATTTCCACAAGGATTATTACAACTTCATAAATTCTTTAACTTCCATGTTATGAAAAATACCAATCAATTTAAACATTATTGACTTGTCTTACAAAATCTTTGAAATTATACTGCACTATATCACTTACAATATGTACGTTTATAGCTTTCATAAACCCAGTAACTGTAGTAATAACTTTATACTGGTTACTCTCGAATAGTTTCATATATCTGCCCGCTATTAATTAAACAACAAAATTTCTGCAATTACCAAGTATTCATTATGCTTTCTTGACTTATGCATGCTTTGTTAGTACATGTACCGTTACTTTTGTTCCCTCTAATAATGAGCTTTACATTGCCTGCCTATTATATTTAACCTGCATTGATATACATCAAATACATGCACAGTACTTTCCAATGTTTTATCAACTTTCCTAGGGCCACATTTCTTAATTACACGCTTTCCAGACTGTTCGGGCGCCAGCTGTGACGTACCTTGGTGATGCCGGGTATTTCACTGCAAGAAATTACTAAAGGAGGGTATCTTTTCCGTGAATGGGTCCCTATGATAAGTTGGTATAGCATTAGGAAAGTTAATTAATAAATGAAGTACAATCATGAACAGCATTTATTCACAAACCGGATTTGTTAATTACATGATCTAACAACATTTATACACTCTGCCTTGGTACCAAGATTAGGTGTAATACATATTATCATACCTGCGGGGCCCCGACCAATACCTTCGATGCTTGGAGCACGGCTCGTGTCGGCAGGGGTCGCCGACCTTCGCAGCAGCTGGGCGTCGTCGGCGGCTGATGGCGTAGCGATCGCCTCGGCTGGTGACCTTGCGAATCCTTCCTGCTTCGGCTCCTGGTACCTCGGTGTCGCACCTCACTCTGATTATCTTCCGTCGCTGGATTTAATCACTTAACCCACGGCTACTACACGTGCTGGCCTTAGTTCCGCACCACACAATTCCGGTGTTATTCTTACCGCGATAAATAATACAAGCGCGATCGATTGTTCTCTCGTCGCTGATCTCTCATCCTAATAACATTCTCGATCTCTACTTCACGTACCTATTGTTTTACAGTTGCTACTACTTTACAAAATACACCGCATGTTCCCTTTGTCCATGCACTAACGGCGAGCTCTTCGCCACACGTCCGTACCTACCGGCCACTTCTCCGCGACTGTCCTAACGGCTGAAATCTTCGCCGTTCGCTGCCCAGCTCGTAACCGACATTCTCACGCTGTCCTCGCGGCGACGGCAACGGTGGGGGTAGCGACCGTTGCTAACTCCCTTCGTTGTTCGCCGCGCTTGTCATGCGTACCGCGCAGTCCAAAATATGTACTGATTACTTACGCTAATGTTCTAATTAGTGTAAGGAAACACATTATGTGTTTCAATACATATATACATATATACACATATATACATATATACACATATATACATATATATATATACATATATATATACACATATACATTGTGTGTGTGTGTGAGAGTGAGTGAGTGAGTGAGAGAGAGGGGAGAGGAGAGGAGAGAATGAGAAGAACAGGATGAAGAAGAAAATATCGCGCGTCGTTCGTGATCAGTTTGTTAAAATACGCTAGTATTCGTTTGGTAATGATCGGAGAAGCCACGGAAAACACCGATCCTTGCAAAAAACCGCTAGACTACTCATCCAGACAATGACTGTTCTGCTGTTTCTTATTTGCCGCTACTTATCCTAAGGTGGCTCTCCGCACCAATTCTGACGTGATCTAAGTCCGAAGTAGGTAATAGCTTAAGCCAACATTATTTAATATGATCGTGATGTAAAGCCGTAAATGTTACATAAATATTTTCAAATATCGAGAAATGCGTGACAATGTATACTTCACGCAATAGCTTCTGCAAAATAGGATAAAAATTATTGACCATTTACATGAAGTATTCAATTTCAATAACATTTAAAAGAAAGCACTACCAAAAACAATGTAAGGCTTGCAATCCCACACAACATGTGGGTCTGTCTTGAGATTTAAGCACTCATTTGAATGGTTGTGAATGTCATTCACGGGAACGCTGTCTTTTTACGTCATGGGAACGACTATAATTATACAACTCGTAACATACTTTACAAGTTCCAAACTTGACATTCACAACCATCAACGCGTAGGGAACATGGAAAAAATATGATGAAATAGTAGGTTTTTCAACTCTTTCCCCACTTTTATAATAATTCACGTCACTTGCACCCCTTTGGATAAACTTTTATTTCGTTCTGTCCATTTCCTACGTTAAATGTACGTAACTTTATTAAAATATTTCCGGAATGGCGTATTGTAAAAGACTGATTAATAAATTAATCAAACTTTTGTAAATTAAAAAATTATATACATTTTCGATGAACCGGTCATTCATTTATATTTTGATATCAAGTAATATCACAAATATTACAAACACTTTGTGACGTTCATATTTCTTTGATCTTTCTACATTACATGCATCCTGCGCACAGAGCCCGTGTTTTTGGATGGACCAGTGGCTACCACCATGAAAAGCAGTGATATGCAGCCTACAGACTGATATTTTCATTTTCATTTATTATTATTATTATTATTATTATTATTATTATTATTATTACTATTATTATTACTATTATTATCATCATTGGCAGAGATGATCATGAAACTTTTAGCAAACAGTTTAATGCATCATGTAACTGATTTAATCAAAACTACCTTTTATAAATACAGAGTTTAATCGCCTTTCTCATAAACGTCATCGCTTCACTGACTTCCGAGGAGGTGCGATATTCTTCCAATTAAGTTGCACGAAATTGCTAGCCATTCACAGTGACCGGTACTTAAACCTCTTCAGCGCAAGTGGCGCTCATAAACCGCGATTCACTTCCGCACATCGCCCTGCACTAACTCGATCACCTAGTGTTTGCGGGTACTTGCCGACCGTGCGGCACCATCGCCCATCGCCCATCGCCCATCGCCCCCCCCCCCTCGTCAACATTTGTAAGGTCGGCGGCGTGCAGCGCGGGGGCAGGCTCATTCACAGATGGCTCCAGTCGATAAGCAGGAAGCAGATTAGCATCCGTGATTGGGAGCCCGATGGAAGGGGCGGAGGGGAAGAGGAGGAACGGCGGGGGGAGAGGGCGGCTGATGGATGGGGCCGCGTGCGGTGGCCGTCGCCGTGCAGCATTAGCCGCCGCGATTGCGTCGAGTGACACTAACCCCGTCTGTTCGACGCGCCCCCTCCTCTCCCGCCCGCCAGCCCTCGCGCTCGGGCTAGGGATTGCCCGAACGCCGCCCCCGTCCCCGACACCGTTGGCTGTTTCGTCGTGGCCTGTCCGGGCGCCAATGCGTAGTACCTAGCGTCAGAGATTTGGCCGTTCCATGACAGATCGTCAATGATGTGGCCTGATCGGCACGATTGAAATAGCAGGCCATGCGAAGCTTTTTAAAATGTGTCAAAGCTCGCGTATTTGAGCCTTTTTGGTTAAATTAATGGTTAGATAAAAATAACTATCTTTAAAAATAGTGAGCAGGAATCAACAGCCGCCATTGAAAGGAGTCCAATAAATATGGTAGATCATTTAAACATATCACCCTTCAAGTGAGTTTTCGAAAATAATCCTCTCAGCTTCCTCTTGTATAGCATATTAAAGCGTAAAAAGTGTATATATAATAGATAATTGAATTTATGCCTTATTTTACGTGGCGAGACTCGGGCTATCAGGCCCGCTCTTCCGTCTGACTTTCTGAATTTCACTACGCTCCTTTCATCAACTAGCGGAGAAAGGAGGTATTTCTGGGGCGAGGAAACAGGCGATATTAATTTAGTTCAGAGGCGTACTTTGGCTTGAGGGTCTTTTACATGTAAGTACATGTATCAACATGGGACAGCCGGCTTTACTTCCCCTCCGAAGTATGGCGAACGATAGATTTTTTTCGCAATAACCACAGCTTTGATCGGATTTGAACTCGCCAACTCCGGTATAACTGTCCGTAACGCTAACAGTTACACCATCACCGCTGCTAAATATAATGCATATATAATATGTGTGTGTTCTCAGTTTTGACAAATTTAACAATTTTAACTAAAAACAATCATAAAATCCTCTCCAGCTTCTTGTCTTTTGGTTTGCTATCAAGAAATAGTTGCAAACAGAGATCGTGCGAGACACGGAATTGATTGATTGTTTCATGTCTCCAAACTGCATGTTTTATCACGGGATGTACCTTTGTTTTTCCCCGCTGGATGGTGAGATCCGGCGCCGACCGGTATCTCCCACCAGCGAAGCATTGCCTTAGTCGAGACAAGCTGTAAGCTCCCGCGTGGTCTCCCGACAAGTATTGTGCATGTAAGAAAGTGTTTATAAGGAGTGAGGATACATTAGTGGCCCGTTTGTTGTTGCTCGGCATTTTCCTAGTGTTGATCGAAGAAACCACCGAAAACGACCGATCACAGCATCCGGCCGCTAGAATTCTCCTCTAGAGTGAATTCGACCTAGATATCTAGGTAGTGTCGAAAATCCTGCCACCGTCGGAACCGGAAGTCTAGAACCTCCCAGCCGGAAGCCAGAAGTGACATCAGCTGATGACCTCGGGGATGGAATTAGTGGTGGGAACGATACACTGGCACATACCGCATTTCCGGCAGCAGCATCATTCATCCTCACGTATTCTCGGCCCTCCACCTAACATTACGCCCCCTCCCACCCACCCACATATTCCAAACCTCTATACAGAGCCCCATCAAGCAACGCATAATCCTTGTGCGATGGGCCCGTCACACAGAGCTCTCGCATCCAGTGAATCACTTAACATCCCGTCGAGAGAGACATTTTAAAGAGCGCCATGGATGGATTCAACTGACAGATTTGATCTGTTTAATTCGCTGCTCGGGGAAAAAAGAGAAAACAGGGACAAGATCCGGCCGCAGGCGCGAAATGTGCCCCGCATTCGTTTGTTTATCTCTCGCTACACGACACGGTTTATTTCGAGCACCGGACGTATTTCGGCACACAAGTTATAACATCAATTTTTCTGCACATCATTCGCACTTTTTAAGAACACCGAACGGGAAAGTGTTTTGCGTGATGCTAACACAGCCTCGATTTCCTTCGGATATGTAACTCATAAAAAAGGCTTATCTATCTGCAGCTAATTGAATTCTCCTAGAGACGCGAGTGGAAATACAGCATAACTTCTACTACCGAAGTTCCTTGGATCACTTGCCCCCAATAGTTGCATTAATGTTTTCCGATGCATGGGAAGAGCTAAAAAAGAAAAATTATCATTAAAAAAGTAAAAACGAAAAAGTTGTAAAATTGTATTGCAAAATGTAAAAATACATTTAATATTCGCTGATATTTATATTATCATATATATATTAATATTTCACTGATACAGTTCTTTGAGGGATTCACGCCTTTAAATAACACAATACATTACTCAAAGCTGATTTCAACGATCCTAAAAAATACGAGACTTTTTATTTTTGATGTTTGATCACAACTTTGTAACTTTCACAAATGTTCCCAATTTAAATCATTTTTCCACCACATAAAGATTAGACCTATATTCTTTTGGTAGTACCAAAGTAATGAAATGGTATTATGATAATGCAGTAAAAATATAATAAATACGAAGTGGTGGAGCACTTCCTTTGAGACTAGGGGCAGGCGACACTAGCGGCTAAACGTACGCACTTTTTTGCCAAAATATGACAGATGCAGTATAGGGAAAAAATTGCAAAACTATTTTTGCTCACAAAATTTATTACAAGTAAACACATTTTTTTCTTCACGTTCCAGAATACATTCGACAAAAGGCCTACAAGAACTTTTACTTGGAACCTCTATTCCTCCGTTTCCGCCAGGGCCGCGTATCCTCGCGTTCCGAAAGCATCGATTTTTTCTCACGTGGAAATCTCCAGCCGCACGTGTGTACACGGAAGGCGAATTAAAGGCAATGAAGCGAATTGGGCTATCGATCTCGGGCGCGGGCGCGCGCGCGCTGGCAATCAAGTAATAGCGAGCGGAGGATAATTAGCATGCGAAAGCGACGCCGACCGCGCCCGCCCGCCCACCCAACGGGCAAGACAGATAAAGCGGCCCCCAAAGCACCTTCCGCAAAGCCAAGGCTCGCCACCCGACGGGAGACGTGTTTGTATCTGTATTCGACGTAGTATTATCCTGAATCCCCAGCGGGGCTACACCCGAGGAATGTTTGAGCGTACAATTTAACCACATAGGGTGGAGTGGGGAAAATACATACTTACCGTAAATGTATACTCATTGCTCTTAATGTGGTAATATGATAGCTAGCACTCCCTAGTGATTGTACATTTTACCAACGTGACGAATAAACATTGGAAGCAAAAAATGTTTTGGATCCCCCCCCCCCACACACACACCACAAAAATTACAAAAAAATTCCGAAGTGGTTTTGTTAGTCTTTAACCGCTCTTTTGTACACATTTGTTCCAAGAACGAAACAACTAGATCTTGTAGGCCTCCCAAGTACAGTACACATTTGCCCCACAGCCTGGGGTAAATATGAACTTAAGAGGTTGTTTTAAAAACACTTCTATAAAACGATGAAACATTCTTTTCTAAACGTCCAGAGAGTGATTTACAATGAAGAACAACGGTCCTCAAGGACATTTTTTTAAATCGTTAATTTTGACGCACTAGAAACCGAAGAAGTTGAACTTTACTGAAAATGGCTTGCACTTCACTGTTTTTCCTAATTCTGAATTTTTTGTATCTACATAACAGAACCAGATAGACGAAAATAATACCTTAATCGCCGGCGTCCGTTAAGGAGTTCAACAGACCGTTTTCCATTAAGATCAATCGAATCAAGAGAATAAAAATTTAATAGATCCTATTTGAAGGAAAAATATTTTTACTTCCGTTTTTTTCTTAGAAGGAGCTGGCAACACGAACATACGGCATATATCAATTAACAGACATAATAGGTAATACATTTCCGCTATTTGCCCGGGTAAAAAGCTTCAGCCCCAACCATTTTGCTCTATATCGAATTAATGGCATTAATAACTGCATCCCTTCCATAGGTGTGCACACAAGAGGAGAGGGGGCCAACTACTATATAACTAGAATATAATTTATTTTCGTAAATATGATTCATTCCTGATTTTCCCTTATTTTAAGCTCACAATTTGAGACTCTAAATGGTTCATAGTTGTCCGATTTTCATAAAAACGTCTAAAAGAGTGGCGCAGGGGGCCGCGCGCACAGGGTTGCAGGGAGCGCAAGGCTGACGCGGGGATCGAGGAGTGAGGAGCGGGGAGCGCGTTCCAGTTGCCGCGCCGTGGGAAGCCGACAACGTGTCGCCGGATTTCGTGCCGTGGGAAGGGCGGCCCGGCGGCGGGTGACGGCCTGTCGTCGGCTTCCCTCCTCTGAGACGCCGGAGCGTGTAGGGGGGGGGGACGATGAGTCGAGATGAGATGCAGAGCGGGGAGGGTGCACGGATAGTACGTGTGGCTGCGCGTCAATAATAGGACTGACATATTTTCAATTACCGAGCGAAGTGGCTCAGTGCGTAGCGCGCTGACTTCGCAATCGGGAGGTCCGGGTTCGATTCCTGTGGTTTCTCTCGGTCATAAGGCGAACGCTGGGATGGTTCAAAACTCCACGATCACCTTTCACCAATATCCTATCACCTCCTAATCCAATAATAATAATAATAATAATAATAATAATAATAATAATAATAATAATAATAATAATAATAATACAAACAACAACAACACACAGGACAAAATTGCTTGCGTCCGTGGTCTACCACACATGTCCCCTGGTTAACGCTAAATGTGCAACAATGGTTCGCCATCTACGCGCTTGACCATTGTGGGCGTGCTTGCAAATCCCTACAAGTTGAGGGGAAAGTTTGCGCGTCCATATTGGTCGGCGTGTCACCAAATGGCTAACATTCCAAAGGTGGGAGTTGGCTAAAAAAAGCAACATATTTTCAACTACAACCTCTCCGTAAAATCAAAGGAAGGGATATATACAATACTTCCCATGAAATCAGCGAATGTGTCAATGTAATCAACCAAAATTATTGATAGTGTTTATTTTACTATGTATACAGGGAAAGACTTATCTAAAAATATATTTCGTTTTCACAAACACATTAGTATTGGCAACATTTTTTGAATTATTTGGAAAGATTACGAAATGTCCTACTAGCGCCTATGGAAAATTTCCTTAATTTTAATTCTTATTACGTAGGTTTTCGTGCCAGTGTTCTAATCATTACACAATGTCGCACTCGAGAGGTCTTAGTATCCGGCGTACTTTAAATGCTATTTTGTTATAGTGGCGATTGGTGCCGGTGCCCCCCTGATAGGCGGGTATTTATTTGTGACGGTCAATTACATTGGCAAAGTAGAAAATATTTGGTAAGTTCGTCTGGGTTACTTCACTTGGGAGTTCGTCTTATTGACTCAACTCATGCTTCTGAGAATGTTCCTAGCCCACGCAAATATTGGTCGGGGCTGGGGCTGGGGCTGGGGCTGGGGCTTTAACTTGATCGTGAAAGTTTCCGCGTCCAAACTCTATCCATTTTACTGCCACGATCGATCGACAGCTCAGCAGCGAGGCTGTTGGTGGTAATAACAACGGAGATGGATATGTCACGATTTGCTTAAATATTACGTGAAAAGTATGAACAATCGAGAATACTACACAACAATATATAAAGTTGTTATATCGAATAATAGATTGCCTTAAGAAAGACATTTCTGGCTTCAATCATGGATGACTTTGACAAGATTAAAGAAAATAGACATTTCCAACTTTAAAAAATCCAGAAGTTTAATGACAGCCCCATAACATACCAAGATGCGCACTTTCTTGAATTGAAACAAAACATTTAAAAGAGAAATACAGGTCATTGTTGAGATAAATTTTGAAAATATCCTAGGGTTTCACGTGAGGTAGACCGGAAAGAGAAAATATCCTGGTCAAAGTAGTAGAGATTGTCATATCGATGTATGATTATTCATTTTGAACAAAATGCTAAGTACGATTTAGGCATTAATAGCGTTCACAGACAGGAAGATTTTCTCTGAAAACAATCTATTAACACGATGTGCGCAAAACACGATTTCTCGTCCTAGTTTCCCTTGGACAAAAGTGTTAGTTTTTCATTCTAACTAATCGTCTGTAATTGAACATCTTGCGCACACGGCGTGTTAAAAAATATAATATACGCAACGCTTGCGCCAGGTGACACGCACACTCGTCTTTTGTCGCACTCGCAAACGCTCTCGGAGGACAAACTCACAACAACGTGCGAATCACCTGAATCGCGCTCTTACTATACAATTTATTTCTGTATCAGGGGCAATCAAACAAGTATTTCCATCAAAATCTTTCCCTACTATAGGATAAAGTAAAAATACACAGAACTAGTTGGCTTCATCCGCAATAATGCCACACAAAATGGTTTCTCAAAACCTAGCTCACACAGTGCTCTTGAACTTAAAAAATACACTCGTATAACAGCAAAAAACTAAATATTTCATCAAAACCAGTATTCGTAAATATATCAATAACATACCATACTTTATATGAACGGGGGAATGGGAGCCTACTAAAGAAAAAGTGAAATAAGAATGCCGTAGAAACTATTTCTGTTAATCTTGTGGTTAATGTAGGTTCTGTCATATTTGATTCATAAAATATCGAAAACAAAAAGAAAACGGACACTTCTGTTGGATCACCTGCGTAATGGGTGCCATTGCAAACCTAATCCATACTAACGACATACCTTAGCTGTCTTAATGAAATTGCAACCTAATACCATTGTTTTCACTCCTGTGGATCTACAAATTCATGATGTACGTTTTGTACATTATAAATACATGGTTTCCTAGCACAAAAGTTGAAAATAAAAGAGGTTCAACATCACAATCTGCACAGTCCAGATGTGATACATTTTCACACTCTATACAAGATATGACAGTGACATTTGATTATACGTCAATTAAGCAAAACAAATTATTGATTTTATACAGGAATCATCACTTTTATTTTTAATGCAAATTGATAAACTCTCTGTGAATTATTATGACAAACTTCTTGAAGAGCTCCGTTTTGGTGGTATATCTTCGATTCTTATCACAGTTTGTTCTCCTTTTTTTGCATTAGAAATTCAGATTTTCTTCAACGGACCATTGCCTTCTGTCTTCTCTTTCTTTCGTTGTTCCTTTTCTTCATAGAGTTTTTTGAAAGGTGAAGCAGTCGAAATTTCCGAACGCCGTTTCTTACGAGCATTTTTGAGGGATTGGTAGCCAATTTTTGGCGAACGGGACATCGATAACAAAATGTTTGTAAGGAAATGTTCACCTTCGTTAGGGTTGCTTCTTCTTTGTGCAGAGGAACAGTAAGTTTTTGAGCTTTATATGAAGGCGGATCTATTAATTCTGCAGAATGGACGTTAAGTTTTCGTCCCCGTCCATATCTTCGGCCCCACCTCCGAGAACATAGTCAGGGACATTGGCTGTAGTCTCTACTACAGTCTGGAGTTCACTCGTAGTTTTAACTGCAAAATCATTCTTTTAAAAACTGCAACATTTAAAGGCCAGATTTCTCTTGCTTTGAAAACAGCTTTTCCGTTTTCTATGGAAGGTATCTTAGAAAACGCTTAATTAAAAATCTCAGTTATCTGGATTGGGGCAGTTCTTCTCAGCAGACCAGCCGTTTTGACAATGAGACCACATTCCTTGTTGTAGGCCGTTTTTAAGGGTTCATAAAAAGTCGGAAGATGCTGTTGGCTTGAGAGCTACTGCACATTCATACGCAAGTGAACATTACTGCTTACTACTAAGGCCGTAAAACATGTTGCTAAATATAGGTGGTCCGCGAGCTGCTTTTCTTGAGCTTCAGATAACGTGGTTGGCCCACCTAGGCGTGGACGTTTCAGAGCACCATTTCCATCTTCACTTATAGCCCTGTACCGCTTCTTCATAAGAAAGTAAGGAATTCCAGAAGATTTTGTACCCCTATTTATCTTTGGGAAGGTAGCGAGGAGCCAGTGAGTCTTCCATGTCTTCAAAGCTGCTCCTAGTTCATTCACTTTACCTTATCTGCGGCCCATGGTCTTTTCGAGGCTTCTAGTGAAAACCAAATAAATCGCATTGTAATGTGTTTGTTTAATCGAATTAAGTTTAAATAACGAACGTGCAGTAAAAACGTGCAAGGGGTTATCAGTGCTAGGCTGTAATTTCCCCTTCCTAATGGCTCTCATCACCCCGAATGGTAATGTTTTTGCTTAAATTACAACATGTAGGTTAAAGTAATTTTGTACTTCTGTTTTAATTTCATCTCGTTAACTACATGAATCATGCAGCAATGCAATTTATTAAGATCCCTGTATAAGCACGATAGCAAACTCGCCGACTTAAGATAACAGCAGCAAAAAATTACAGGCGGACGGCCGAAAAAACACTGTCCTCCGTTACGCAAAATGAGTGAGACTGCGACACCGATCGTACTGTGGGCGAATGGAGCACTCTAGGGAACCTTCAACGCAATTCGCAGGTTTCCGGCGTGCAAAAGTCAAATTATTCGGATTAGCCTCCTAATACCCGTAGGCTCTCATTGCCCCGTTCTCCTCTACCCTGTACAACGCAACACGCAACACATTTCATCCCAACATGTGCCGTATTCAGTGACGCATTGAGTATGGAAATTCTGTTGGTAGTGGCAGTATAAGAATAGCTGGAGTATCACAATTAAATATTTGAATTTTTCGGCCAAAATGAAAACTTGTTTCGTTTGTTTCCATCCCCTCCCCCTCTCCCAGAATTCCACGCTAGCCAAGTTTTTGTTCAATTTCTGCGCGCATTGGACATTAATATGGGTGTTTTTGTATTTTCCTCGAGTCCGTGTAGGGTATCTTACATAACCATGGTCACGTCTCACATGCGAGGAGGCTGCATAGTTTAGTTTCAATTTCTGCGCGCATCGGAAATTAGTAATACAGGTGAGTCGCGACGCCAGGCGAACAGGAATGCCCTCGCACGGCAGGTAGGGGCTCACAGACCTGCGACTCCGGCGACGAGGCGCGCGGAGGAGCGAGGCGGGGCGGGGAGGATTGGGGCGTGCTTTTAATCAGAGCAGGCGGCGGGACGCGCAGTCTACGTGCTCTGACGAGATCACGCAAGAGGCTGGCGGTGGGATGCAGAGCGCGCCTGCAAGAGCAGGGGCCGGAGGTGGGAGAGCCCCTCCCCGCAGATCCCCCACTCCGAAGATGCAAATCCCCCACTCCGCCTGCCTCGCACTGCCAGAGGAAGATGCGGTGTGGTGGATAGGGCACGCCCGGCATTCGCAATCAGGTCCTTTCCTCTCTAGTACGAGTACACTCCGATTTGACGATAGCGCCTTAGCGCTATAAAAGTGAATTCACTGGCATGTACATCATGGTTTAGTTTTAAGATATTCATAATTAAATGTAGTATATATAAGAGTAGTAATATATAAGAGTAGTTCTTTATGGGCTATACAATGAGATGTCAATACATTTTCTGTTATATTTTACGCCGAAACCGAGTAGGTAATAAGCAGGTTACCCAAATAGTCATCAGTGAACGCGAACACTGCAGTTTTTAATACGTTATGTCTGCTTCTTTGGCACTTTAAGGGTTATATTCTTATGTTACAATCTATTGCGGTCTCCTCTTCTTCCTTGGCCTCTGTACATCTCTCTTTTCTCTACATCTGTAGTCCCCTGCTTGTAGCCTGCGTTTGTGCCCCTGAGTGTAGCTATCTGTTGTCTGCCATCATTCCTAGATGTTCACACCATCTCCTCCGATTTATTTCTAGATTCCCCAGCATTGGTTCGACTCCAATTCCCTTATTCTTTCAATGTTTTTTTATTTATTTAAAGTTCTATACATAAGAGTGCGTATCATGACTTTCGTGTATTCTACATGAATTTTGGAGTTTATCTTTCTTTGATGTTACTCTCGTTTCGTCTCCACACATTAGCAAAGGTACAGCTATTGTAATCAAAATACTCTTTTTCTCCTTTTTCCATTTTTTTAAAGATCTCTGTACTGATCCACATATGTAAATGTAACTTCACTATCTGTGCACGTCTTCTAGAGTTCAGTGAGAAATATAGTTATTTAAATTATCGTTCTCCATGTTATCACAGCAGGAAGTCGATTTCTTCATGAAGGACCCTATTAGGGTAAGAACCCAAATCTATAGCTGATTTGCCCTTGCCAATAGTTTTTATTCACCGGCGAGAATATTTTCTTATCTATTTTTGCCCAAAATGCTTATTTCTTGCTGTATTCAGAATTAAACTCGTGTATGGCATATGGTAACTCAAAATTTAGCAAACTTGCACAGAATACACATCTCCCCGTAGAATTTCACACGCAGTTTTCAACTCCTTTTGACATTAAGTAAATAAATACTTCTAAATTTATTTAATTTTATTTATGAAATCTTAATCGATATATATATATATATATATATATATATATATATATATATATATATATATATATATTACAAACGAGTAGTGGCAATCCAGATGTTTGAAATATTCTTCTTGTTCAACGACTTTTTCATATGTAACAATTTTTGCCCTCACAGGGCGTGTTCTTTTGAATTACATGGTGTTCGTTATTCTGTGGATATTTCAAGACCATATTCTGTTGCAATTTGGCTTACTGTATATGCTACCTGCATTTCATGCCCATTGTCTTGTATTAACACTGCATATAAAATAGAGTTAAAAAGTTCTAAAACAGATTTCTGTACGCACCGTTTACGAAAAAGGATATATACGGTATTTATGATGAGAAATAGACTCCTACCCACGTTAGACTGCATCTCTTCATCGAAGACGCAGGAAGGTGCGGACCCCCGCTCTCGGATTCGGGTCACGATTTCCGCTCAAATTCTTATCATTATCACCGGATTCCTTCTCCTCGTTCCCGGAGCGACGCGTGCGAACTCCTCCCTCCGGGAACGAGGCGCGCGGCGAGTTTCGGATCTGCAAGGCGCCTGGGGCCACTCGTGAAGGAGATTTTCTTGTTCCGCTGATGAACATCCTGGCGCCCGATTGGGGCGGCCGACGCCTGCTGCAAGGAGGCAGCAGAGACGGAGGTGCTTGAGATTTGGAAAAACGAATGCGTCACATTTTTGTCTCAATTTGGAAAAAACTCAGTTTTTTTTACTTGTACCTCTTCGCTGTTCCATACGGTTATTTTTCTTTGTGACTCACCGTCACAAAGAAAAATAATACTCATTTTCACAATAATATATAATATACATAAGTTCACATTTGAATTGTATTATTTTAAAATGACTTAATACGCCTGTGTCAATGATCCTCCTCGATCTGCATTTGGCCCATTTTTCCTTGTGCATGTAGCAGATGATCAGATGACTCATCTTCTGGTTTTTAATTCCGCCTCTTTTGAATTTTTCGTAAGAAGAGAAAGATCTGTAATCGCGAGCGAAAACGACACATTTTCGACAGAAAAAGTTTTTAAGTCGGGCTCTGGTAACGAAAAAATGGATGAATCCTATTGCTAAATTTAGAAAAAAATCTGTAACTCGTGTTGTTGCCAAAATCCATGTTTTCTTGGTTCTCGATACCGAAAAATCGATTGACGGTAAAATGTCCGTTTGTATGTTCGTCCGTCTGTCGTTAACGCTAGCGCCTGAACCACGTTGTTCCAATTCGGCCTGTCGCGGGCATGGGCGCCCGGGGGCACGACCGCGTGCAATCGTGGCTAGCCGAGGAGGAGGTTGTGGTAGGATGAGCCCGGAGGTTGAGGAGGGGGAAGTGCTCTTCACACTTTTTGGCGTTGCTTTTCTAGGAAAAAATTTGAGTAGTGGCAGAGGAAGCTATCCCCGATGCAGTTGGTGATAATAGATTTTCAGAACTCCATACTTCTAAAGGACAGATATTTTAATACCCTCAATTGTCGTGACGCTATCACGATTTACTTGTGGAAGTCTTCCCACGAAAATGCAGAGAAGATTTGGTTAGATCATGGTAGGGTATTGTTGGGTCAACGTATTATTGGGAGAATTTTACTGCAATGAAAATAATACAAAAGAAAGAAACCAACATCACGGCAAGACATTGAAGAGTGTTCTTTGCATCGCAATAGCCCAAGGACTGGCACCAGATATTGCTTCAGTTGTTAAGAAATAGAAAAATCTAAATCTTGTCTAAAATTAATTTAATAAAATATTGCTGATAAATTCAATCGAATTTTACATTTGCTGTTAAACGTAAAGGTTTGTTTCTGTGTATGAGCTCCGGTGTGCCCTCCAGTTCCCACCCTTTCCGCTCCCTGCTTCGCCTATCAGTGACGTAATGCCGCAAAGGCCAAGACCCAAGCCCGAGGGCTCATATTTAGCCTGGCGCCGGCAGCCAGTGTGGACAGCAGTCTCTGCCCGCCAGTCTCCGTCGGTGCCCGCGGTGGCTCGCGGGCAGCCCCGTTCCCGCCGGCGGGCAGCTGTGTTCAAACAGCCTGGCCTACACCATTCAGCTAATTTTCTTCAAAATTGATATACCCCGATCGATCTTAACGGACTGGAGGCTTTGGGAGTTTCTAACGGATATTTTGATGGTAGAAGGTATTTTTTACATAAATCGGACGTTTACTTTTGTATATCATTGTCAGAGTTCCAACCATGCGGTGCTTCTGTGGCGTAGTGGAATGCGTGCCGGCACGTTAACTCTGAGGATCCGAGTTAGAGTGTCGGAGGGGAAAAATAATTAACCTTTTCCTGGTTATATAGTAGTGTAATATTGCAGAGCTTTTAGAAACAATGCGAGAAAGCATATATTTTGGCGGCTGCACCACTAGTTTTATATGCGTACGTTTTGGTACATTCCCGTTAATTTCTATTGACGCAAGTTAATTGGTACAGATCTTGAATAAACTTGAAGATCAATTGAACAATGTACAATGTACACCATCAATCAGTAATATATGTTTCGATTTTGTGTATTCTGCACGTTTTATATATCTTGATAATTCAGTTGGTATATTTTTTCAAATATTAAATATAAATATTGCGAATTTAAATTACAAACTATTATTAAAATATTTTTGAAGTAATTATTTGCAAGGTACCGGGCCAACTTCGCTATAACCGGGCTACTACGTTGCCTTTGTATTGGGATACGACCATGACTTATTAGATATATGGAATAATACTTGCATATTTGATGGAAGAAATAGTGTATTCGCTAAACATTTCAATTCTTTAAGACCCAAGTAAAGACGGGGAATTTACTTCAATTTGACGGTATTTTATATATTTTGGAATCAACATGCATTAAAGAAGGAATATTTTAGTTTTTTAAAGTAAGACATGCGTATTCAGTGAAAATAAATAGCAAGTATCGCATTAGCATTCGTCCACTACGCTACAAGTTCGGTGCATTAAAACACTAACACTGTGCAATACACGAAAGTGTGTCGATTTGCATTTTCAGTTGCGTCGAATACTCTCGGCATTTGAATGGCCAATTACACCGCCCAAAAAGAAACATATGTCCTGCGCGTTTTACTCTCGTAAATTATCGCACATTCATCGCTTCGTAGTAAAGATAATATTCCATAGAGGTAGGGGGTGCAGGGGTGGGCAGGGGAAATATACTGTCTACGTCAAGTAAATGGCGTATCATTTACATTCAAATAGCCTGTGGCGCTTGTTTGGCCGAGTCCGAAGCCTGGGCGCGCCGGGAATGGTGATGAGAGGCACACAGCCGCCGCCCCCGCTCCCCTCCCCGCTGCTTCTCTCCCCCCGGGGCTCCACCTGTTAGTCGATCGCACCCCGCCACCGCAAACTATGGCTATGAGGCGAGACTGGGAAGTGGCACATACAACGCGAAAATAAAATGTGTATGTTACGGCTAAAATCTGAATCTGGCCAATTCCATATTAGCCTATTGAGGCTCACATTATCCAAAAGGGTGGGACTCTGAAGCAGGACCAGATTCGAAGCATAATTCGGACTTCAGCCGTATGAAGTTGGCATTAGTCAACACGAGATTGATGAAGTGGAAGCAGTAAGTTATGGAGACACTGAATAGCAGATGTGATAAATGGGGAGCAGACTGCCGGTGAGAACTACCTTCGGCTGGTGAGCCCAATTGTGTTCCCTTCAAACTTTCTTCAATCTAGAATTTTTGAAGTGATGACAGCACAATAATTGTTGAACTAACAATGTTTGTAGACGTGTCCAAGTTTGTCATTTAGTGGAACACACTAAAGCTATAATTGTTTGTTATCAATACTGCTCATAGATAATTCCCATAATTCTTCAAATGTTGAGTCGTTAAGAACGGAGACACAATGTACAGACGAGATCAAGAGAAGCCAGACGAGAAGAGGTAGACACGGAAAGAAGAAAGAAGAAACACAAGAGTGCATATGTGTGTGTGTGTGTGTGTGTGAGTGAGTGAGTGAGTGAGTGACAGAGAGAGACAGAGAAACAAACATACAGAAAAAAGAGATAAAAATAAAAAAGAACGGAAAAGACAAAGAAAGAGAAAGACGGAAAGAGAAAGAGGGAGGGGGAAAAGGACAGTGCGAGCGAGAGTATGTAAGAATGAAACGAAAGAAAAATAAAAGATAATAAAATAAGAAATAGAAAAAATTATATATCAGAGAAAAATTGTGAGGAACAACTGAGTAGTCTAATCAACACATAACTCCTCCTCTCAGTCTCAGAATCCAGTCCCGACTTCTCACCCGCTTCCCTGCCTCCTGCTCCCCCCCCCCGCTCCTTCGGCCTCCGCGGCAGAGCATCAATATTCACGGAACCGTTTTAAGTAATAGAAGGAAACTTCAGCGTTAAGTAATTACGTCATGAATATTAGATTCATGGGTAAGAGGATATCTGGCAGGCGGCTGGTGCCTCCGGGAAGATACATGGACCCGAGGATGCGGGAGCCTGCCTCCACAACCAACTCCCAACTTCGGATACGGTCTTCGGAAACGAGAAAAGTCACCGAGGTGGGTGATCCTGTTTGCAGCGAGGCGCAGCGGCGGCGGCGGACATGGCGCAGGTCGCGAAACTCCTGCAGGCGCTTCGCCTGTGCCCTCTCCCCCCCTCTCCCCCCTCCCCCCCCTCCCCGACGGCGCTCGCGAGGCCGAATTCAAAGCGCAGAGGGCGACTTGCGTATCGCGCCTCCATTCTCTGCTGATTTGTCGACGAAAGAAAAAGAACAGCGCTCCCGTGCGGGCGCGGCAGGTCGACCAAACTTTCTTCCATTCTGGCGAGTGTTTCTGCATGTGGTTATATCGTTTCTCAGCTTGGCCTGTTTCACCGTGAATATCTCACATATGCGTGGAACGTAGGTCACAAGTAAGCCAACTGATCCAAAAGGATATAATTTAAAGTGTTGAGGATGTTATTTATTGATATTGTTGAAGTCAGTTGCAATAAGCAGTTAAAGATTACTTGCATTCTCGATCTGGATTGGACTACACCATGGTTATGGAAGAAGCGATAGCACGCGAACAGACTAAATCAGATCAGGGCCTTATCCCAATCCACTTCATTGTGGTTTTGGCTTTAGTATAATGAAACAGCTTGAACGTGTAAACGCATGCATCCCGGGCTGCCTTTTAATGATAGACATCATAATTCTTACATAGTAAATTCACAGGTTGAACGAGAGTAGTCTGTCTACAAGACTGAATGAACAAAATACGAGAGTTTCTTGAGAATGAATTACAATATATTTTATCGTAACTTTGAGAACTTGTCGATGACAACATCAGAAATAGTGAAGAATTTAAATTTTAAAATAAAAACTTAATTTATGGCAAATGTAGTTAGCAGACATGTATGGAACTTAATTTCACGGATGCAAAGCACACACATCAAGTGAATAGTGCTATTTGAATAAAATAAGAAATATATACCCAGGTATGCTTTCATTCATGTGAAAATCTTATCAATTTTTGTTACTTCACTTTGAACCTGAATGAAGGGGTACCTGTTTAAAAGATAAATGTTAACAGTTACCCTTACCTTCTCCAGACTTCAGAACATTTCCTTGATAGGACATATGTGTCTTGTGAAAGCTTTTGTGTACATTTGACCTACAGCGGTAGAACAAAATTAATAATCGGGGAACTGAGGTTTTGTAATGCGTTACAAGCAAGAGTCTTCATGGCAAAATCAGGTAAGCCAATCATCGTAGAAGAAATAATATTGATCAAATGGAAATGAGACAAAAGAAGCGTTTCATCACACGAAAAACTGGAAGACTTTAGTCTTAGTTACACAACGCAGAAGAACCGTTCCACCCCTAGAAATAAATTAACGAGGGTATCATAAAATACACAGCGAATGATTTCCACACCTCTAAAACATCAAGATTTGAATTCCAGTTCTGATATGTGAATTCGAACGACTTAAAAACCAACATACAGCTTCCGAGACTAACCTAAAGTTCCCAGTTTCTTCTCGAAAAAAAAAAGCCTGTTGTCACAGGGTGGACTCTGATGTGGGGAAAATGTACGTACATTGTTCGTTTGTTATGCCCGTGCACTTGGAGTTTAATCCACGATCCAAACCCCCAGCACGCGCTGAAACTGATATTTTTTCGTTTTCCCCAATACGCAACCATCATTTCCGGAAGCCTGTGATTCCCTTATTTTCTACCAGCAAACGCCACAAACATAGTCTCAATAATATTACTGCTATGAACAAATGAGACGCCACTAAGGATAAAACTGGCAATGTTAGAAATGTTCTCTTAATAACGGTAAGTATAAGTAATAAGATGTACAGTAATAAAATCAGACTTCTATAATTAATATCCTGCTTTACAAAAGTGTAAGGCAAACATGGGCCACTTCAAAAAGACCGTAAAAGCAACGGTCCTCGAAGATCGATTGACCGCTCTCATCAAGTGTACATCACACATGTAGCGGAGTGGCGGATCCCCCTCCTCTCACATCGGGGAGGGAAGAGACGGGGAAGGGGGCTCTAATGGATTACATTGTGGAGTCCTCACAACGGAATCCCACCCGTTATGTATTGAGATGAAACACGTGATAGAGTAATAGACACTCAGGAGATATTAAAGACAAGAGCAACGGAGTGTTTCCCGTGTAATCAACCGGGAAGCTAATTCTCTCCCACTCAAATTGCAAGATTTTAGCCTCGAAGACCCATAAAATGGAAGGAGAATAGTTCCTCCACTCCAAAGGTCTCGTCAAAAACAAGTACGGAAGCGGAATGGAATGAATTATAGTCGATCCAGGGCGGCGTTTGCAGCTCTCAGGCGGTCTCGCAGATGCTAGCCTCCGGTTTGGGTGCCAAATGATCTCGTTTAATCCTACCGGCTGAGTTAGCTCAGGGCAACAACCGTTGCTACTGCAGCGATTCTGTGACCTAGTGTACTTGTCCTGATAGTGTCGGATTTTCGACTCTAGAAATGTATCCAGGTCGATTTCAGGTTATCGAGAAGGACTCTAAGAGGCCGACTGCTCTGCTGGACAGTTTTCCGTGGCTTCAGCGATCGATACCAGGCGAATGTCGGAACAGCACCTTAACAGATAGACCATGGACCGTGCGTACTCTTTCCACCCTCATCCGTTCCCCATCGTCTCCATTTACACACACACACACACACAAATACTTATATGTGCTACACTACCGCATTTCGGAAACTTAGAGGCTGCCTTTGCTTAGTCGGTGGTCCGCTAGAGGAGATACTGAAGGGAAAAAGGCTTGCAAGCCGAAGTCTCGACGCAGCAACTGACGATCTTGCGGAAAAGGAATACCGCCACCAGCAATATCTTACACAACACTTGCGGAGCTAATGAACTTCAAATTTGACACGTGTTGGAAAGTCCTACTGGCATCTTGATGCGCCAGAACGTGATGCTCCGAACAGCATCTCTATAAATGCGCAGACGGGGGGTCGCTCCGCCAACTCCGAGTCTCCCGACTCTGCAGGCGCGTGCTGCAGTGGATACGTCACTCGCGCGCCGAACACTGCACGAGGTCCCTACTCAATTACCCCGCAGTGGGGGGGGAGGTTACTGTCAAAGCAGGTCCACCCCACAGGGAACAATCGGGTCCTGCCAGACCAAGGGGCTTAAGATTCCCCCCACCCCGCTTCCCCACTGGGCACGCCCGCGAGCACAAACGCGCACGCACGCACAGACACATATAAACTAACGACGTGCGTATCGTTGTGAAACTGAACACGCGAAGTGGGTGATTTCAAACTACCGCCAGAATACCACAGGTACTGAGGGACGACTCGAAATTCCGCACGCGGGAAAGAAATAGGCACCATTCATTTCCTGATATTTTGGGAATCACACGCACTGTTGTAGCCTATATACACTCTCCCCCTCATCGCAAGGCGAAGAGGAGTGACTTACAAGGAAATTTACGTCCGAGTCCTGAAATCAGATGCGGGCCAAGATTCCACAGCCAGCCATTTTGAGATGGCGCAGACATTGAAAACAGAGGTCGGGTAGGGTGTTTTCCATGCAATCTGTCACGAATCGGTTTTTCATTCGCATACTCTAGAACTTGGCTTACATGTTGGACTCCAGGTGCGCGAAAGACCAGTTTCTTCACTGGGATGTTCAAAGTGAATAGCGAATAAGTCTGAAGATATTGATTCCCTATCTTTGCACCACGCGGATACCGTCGTAAGGAATACTCAGGACGCTGGATTTTGGATGTCCTCAGAGTACACCCTCGACCTGCTACATAAGACCAGACACCGTATCGATATGTGCATTGGTCTGTCTGCGAGCCACGCAATGTGATGGAACAGGTAACAATGAAAGTTACGCTTCACGACTATAAGCCATAAAATATGCCGCAACATCGCCCTCTTGCCCATGCATTTCGACACAGAGTGGATGCCAGTACTATCAATGGGTTGCTTGGAAACATTCATCAGCCTTTTGAAAATGTGTTCTCGCATCGCTAAGGTATATCCTTCCAAGTGAGTGAGAGCGTTCTCCAACGGATTCCCCATACTATCATCTTAAACTCAAATATTCAAGCTTAAAATATTATAACGGAAAGGAACGACGCCATTGCGTAGGCTGTTTCGCCAACGTTTCGGTTCATTGATTGAATAATTGTTTACGGGCATGTGAACCGCTGTGACTAGTCCCGTTAGAAAAGTGCGTGTGTTTTCGCGAGAGGTGGCGGTGTTCCTCTTCGGCTAAGCAGTGAAATCAGGTCTGACAAACGACCCGTCGCCCGTTTGTTAGGGAACTTCTCCGGCATTCGCTTGGTGTTAATCAGAGAAAGCACGGAAAACTACCGATCAGAGCAATCGACCTACCTAAATAGTCTTGAAAACCAGCCGCCGTCGCGACTGGAACCTCAGAGCCTCCCTCCCCACACTCGATAGAGACACAGCGGCAATGGGTTAAACTCTGGGTTAAACTCAGTCGGTGAATGTTTCGGCATTTCTATCATAGCCTTGCTTATGGCAAACACGTCACGGTTTCTAAAGTCTGATGAGAACCCGCGAGACATCGATGTACGAATAAGTCCGTTTACAGTCCTCAGTAACATCACTCTCCCGCTACAGGTGGGATGTGAACTGCTGCATCGCTTTGAAAAGGAGCGGGGGGCCGGGGAGGGAAGTGGGGGCTCTAATGGATTACACGCAGGAGTCCTTAAGCCGGAAGCCGGCAGGCCAAGTCGCCCGATGCGAGTTGGCCTGGGCCGCGCGCCAAACAAATTGCCGGCTCAATGAGCGCGAGCCGCGTGGCCGGGCGGCGGCGGCGGCGGCGGCGGAGGCGGGGGCGGGGGCGGGGGCGGAAGAGGCGGCGGCGCCGACGTTAAGTGGCCGCGGACGGGCGCGAAGGGGAAGGGGAGGGGAGGGGAGGGAGCGCCCGCGAGAGAGGAGGGGGAGCGGAGGCGGAGATCGATTGCGGCATAACGACCCGCTGACCCGACCCCCGCTCGCGCCCGCGCTCCCCCGCCTCCCCCTAACCCTTCCCACTCCCCCGCCCTGCCCGGGTGGCGGCGCCGAGGGCCGCGAGGTGTCGGGATGAGAGACAGGCGACCGAGGCGGCGACTCGCACCTTGGCCCAACCTTGCACGCGCTGCCAACACAAAGGTCAGAAGAAGGCGGCGACGAAGGCAGACGTCTCCAGGCAAAGTGTTGAGGATACTTTGCTGAAAAGTCATATTACGTCGAGAAAGCGACTGACGTATGCAGTTAGAGAGTTCAAATTCCGCATGAGGCAATAATCTTATCACCATGTGTTTGTGGCAGGATGGAATTTTCATAGCCTCCATATTATATATATATATATATATAAATATATATATATATATATATATATATATATATATATATATATATATATTGTGGCGATATGGGATTATACAACCCCATAACACCACCGTTTCATTGGCATGAACGTTCACAGGCAGCGAGAAGAGCGGCCGAAAACCAGAGTAGCAAAACGCGCAGCCTGGTATCCGTTGCTCGTACTAGTCGCCACGAACTATCAAGCCACGTTTTTACTGGTGAAGGGTTGAAGGAGGAGAAGTTACCCCCGCCACGGAGAATTTCTCCAGGCAACGCCAATAAATAGGCGGGCGCGCAAGCAGAAGATCTCTTTTCCTAGCCATCACGCGTCGGGTCAACATCTCTCTTCTGCCAGCACGCGTCGGGTCAGCAGTTCTTCTAGTAAGTCACCGATCGGCAAGTAAGCAGATTTTCATCAGCGCTCGTCAGATTAGGTAGTAATTGCCGCCGCAACGACTATTTAGATAGGAGTTTACGGCGTTGCAAAGACGTCTAGCTAGTCGTCCGCGAAGTAGTGAGGAATTAGTGAAGTATTCTTCTATTAACTAATGCGGGAAGTAAAAAGTTGCCCGTTGTGAGGAAAGCTCTGAAAGTTCTTGATTAACAGAATAAAAGTTAGGAACGAGCGAGGTACTTGCACAAGCAGTCAGGGAAGTGCAAGGGACATTTTCTACAAATTGGGCGTAATCGAAGGCGGTAGCAGCCGTGGGAGGAGAAGAAACCGATTAGTGGAGACGGAAGAATACGCGAGTCGACCGGGGAGAAGACGCCGTTCAGGAAGAAAGAAAAGGACGCAAGAGGACAGCGCAGGCAACGCAGAACTTCGGAATCGAGCAACGCGGTGCGGAACGCAGCACGCGACTTCAAGGTTGGAAAGTGGACAGTTTCGAGGTAACCTGTAGAACTGTGAAATTAGGTCAAGTTCACATCGGCAGGGAAAAGACTAAATCCAGAAGCGTTAGAAAACTGAGGACACGGGTGGTAATAATTTGCAGCTTTGTAGTGGGAGATTTTAATGCGTTATTGCTTGCCTTAAACCATTCTATTGGAGCAGTCATTATTCTGTTATTAGCAGTAAAAGATAAATTGAGAGTAGTGCACTTGCCCACATATTATTTATTGTATGTGATATTTTAAAGAAAGGCAAGAGATTGTAAATCAAGTTTAATTTCACGTGCAATTGTAACTAGAATAACTTAAATTTAGGCGTATTGAATTTTCAAAGGGAATTCCCAGTACTGGTTAGAGAAATTGCTTCAGAAAGTTAGTTCTGAACAAAATTAAGTGTTCATTTATTGAATAGGCTGTAAAGGTTGCTTATTTGTATTCATTTGATCATTTTTGAAAGTGTAATTCTATTTTTGATTTGTTTTTCGTTGTTATCAATTCATGCCACAGAATTTTGAGTGAATTATATGCTCGTTTATGTGTGATTTGTGTGACTTTTATTGTGTCAAGGGTTCAGACCTTTCTCGTACCCCAAAGATCCTGCTTCCTGAGATTCTAAGCTCGCTTCACGAGCATAATATCTTAACAACCCGCTTACAGTGCATACGAGGTGTGTGTGCAGAAGGTATACAGTTTGTGTGTGGTAAAGGGGGTGTTAGAATATATATATATATATATATATATATATATATATATATATATATAAAATCATAAACTGGTGTTATTGCACTACTTATAATCGGGAGGTCATAGGATTTTCGATATTCGCATCATAGCTCTTGAGTGTGCTCTGATCGGTAGTTTCCCTGAGTTCTCCGGCATTAATGGTCGAAAGTCGAAGTAGTACCCTTACAAGAGACCCCGATCCGCGCGCGATGTTTCCTTCTCCATGTCCTCTTCCATGTCCTATCATCACCCCTTACTTACACTTACTTGCAATACACTGCCACCCATGTCGGGAAACCACTAGAGAGCTTAGAGCGTATCTCGGCCGGTGCGGTACCTCGCTGGTGGTAGATACCTGGATGAAGGAAACTCCGCAAATAGTAGGTCGGCACCAGATCTCGCCTTTCAGCGGGGGAATAACCTCGTCACCTCCCGTCATAAATCATCACTACACTTATGGCACTAATGACCATAGCTGTTGATGCCTCTGAAAACACGAAATAATCACCCTTGTATCGTTATCCTTAGCAACAGACATCGCATAGGGACTTCCGCAAATAGCAAATATAAAAAGCCTCACATGAACCTACGGGTCTGTACAGGAACCACTTGAAGCCATCGGTTGGTGAGGGAGACACAGGTGGCAAGCGAAATCGATTGATTGCACCCGTGGTCAGTTTTCCCCTCACCCGATTTCCAGTTAATCACCTTTGAATTTTGGTTATCCGAGAAAGCATAGCTCGACCGATATTCTAGAAGATGGAAGCAGGAATCACTTTAGTTAAGTAAGCATTCCTGAATGACGCAAATGTAAGTTCTCGCAACAATCTAGAAAAAACTGGAACACATGTGAACGTGGAAGAATCATCACATCTGTAATTTTAACATCTTATTTTTGTTATCCACCTAAAATATAATTATTTTAATTCTGCATATTTCAAGGGAAGGCCCTAACATCTTTGGCCCTCTGTGGAACAGTTGTACTTAGAAATCGGATTCAATATATTAAGAATATTCAATACAGATTGTTTTCCAAATATGCTTTCCTTAGTTTCTCTGAACATTACACATGATCAAATTAAAAAGACCATTTGTTCCGTTTATCTTTCAAGTTCTCACATATAAAGGGACGATACAGTGGTCTTGAAAGCTCTGAAACCTGTGCGGCGAACTCTACCTTGGATTCATGAGGAACACCAAACAGGAAGCAATCGGTTTATGCCTTTTTGGGGAAACAGGTAGATGATTTGGAAAACGTTGCACGCGGGATGCAATGGGGTTACTTCCGGCGGAAGGAGTTCCGCGCTGAGGACCCAGTAGTGCCCCCGACGCATTAATGAAACTCAGATAATGAGAGAATGCGGGACCCAACCATGTGCATGTGTGAAAATTTCTGTTAAAAGAAATAACAGGTTGAACATGGTTAAAGCCGTGAAAAAAGAGATAAAAGAAGTCTACATTATAAATTCATTATTCACTAATTTACAGTTTCTTCTGGATTTTGTAACTGAAGGGAACTCAAGTTCTGAACATAGCGCAAGGATCCCCGATCTGCGGGCAGGTCGAGAAACGCAACACGCATCTCCCCCTTTTGTCTTACAATTTAACAATTTAATATCCTTTAATTTGCCGATGGATTTATGCGAAGCGAATTTCTTTATTTTTGGTACGCAAGGTTGCAGTTGGCAGAGAAGGTTTTCATGTGCGATGCACGTGGATATAATACTGGTCCGCGGGGGTGCAGTTCTCATGTGCGATGTTCACGCTGAGGCTCGGCCACAACCTTTACAAACGGCACTAGAGTAATTCATAAAACACAAAATGCCAGGAATACAACGAAAACAACAATGAAACTAACAAATAAATTTCAAAGGCTAACCATATCTAACGTTAGATTACAGTCCTAATCAGGCATGCGAATACTGCCACGTCACGATTTACTGTGATCAGGCTGAAATCATTCCTCTTACTTTTCCTCAAACCCATCGGGTTTCTCATGGACAGCTTTATAGTTTTCCGTGGTGCGTACTCTGATTCGATTGTCGTCAAAAAAAGCTGTAGCTTTCCATTACAACCGACTTAGTTTCTAAAGATGTGTGCAGAAAGAAAATCACATGCGGGCCAAGTATAAGAGACGGTGAAGAGAAAGCGCCATGCTCGCCAAATGCCTCGCCAATCCCTTGGCGTGGATAACAAATAAAAACAGTGCCCAGTCTTGGGAACACCACTAGTTGGCATAAGTTGGATTACTCAAATACTTCGTAGTACATGCATACTAGTCTTCCCGTGGTTAGTTTTCCCCTCACACACGCTTTCCAGTTAATCCCCTCTGAATTTTGGTTATCTGAGATATACATGCGTGCATGTAAACGTACACACATACATATATACATTTCCTAAATTAAAGTAATATAACATTTTAAGAAAAGACTACATGATAAAAAATGTCTTCTGTACACTGATTAGCACATATTGGAGCTTTATGTGGA